>VZTF01005243.1:166900-709370 GCA_013397755.1 Cnemophilus loriae
GAGGGGCGGCGTGGAGGCGGAGAACTCCTCCAGCGGCAGAGCCGGGTGTGAAGGGGCCGCGGTGCCCCGGCTGTCTCGACCGGGCGGTGAGCCAAGAGGGACGGGGACACCTGAGCTGTGCCACAGGGTGCTTGTGGCCGGCTGTCCGTCTGCAGCCTCCGTGGAGCTACTGCCTGCCGGAGGGATGGCTGAAACGCACGGCCGAGTTCGGATGTTCTGTATTTAGAGAGAAACCATCACTACCACAAAAACCCAAAATACACCCCCGACACCACCCTTCGAAACACCCCTTTAGCCATGTTTGATCAGTCTTGAAAGCAAACACTGATAAAATTCTAGTCTGGTTTTAAATTAATAACAATAAGGACATACATGCATGCGTTTAGGAGATTAGAATTCAAAGCTTAATTGGAGGAATTTACGATGAGTTACACCAAAATGGAAATCCCTGCTAGTCTTCTCTTCCTAAAACATAAATACAACTGCTGATGCACAGATCTCTTATATTAAAGGGTAATATTTTGTCTCATATCCTATGAGACAAAAATTAAGTTTTTATTAGATGTATAAATCCTCAGTTAGCACTAAAGAAATAAACTATTTGTCACCTTAAGAAGCAATTATTTCCACTAGCTTTAATTCCTAGGTAAGAGCACTGCTTTGCTTTGTAAAGGCGAACTGATTTCATATGTCAAATGAACTCTGCATTTTATTTTCATTTCACTTACAAAATACTTACTTTATATTCTATCTATTAATATCTATGTAGGCTTCTGTATAGGTAGCCTTTATATAGATGTGCATTAAGGCAGGAAACTCCCAAATATTTTTTGCTTATACTGCTGAGTAGAGGGTTGAATGCATTGTCTCATGAATCATATTCCAATGAATCATTAAGGTTTGAGAACCATGAAAACATGTCATGCAGGTTACTCAAAACAGCAATGTCTACAGTGGCATGTAATTTTCTGAGAATAATAGAAAAAGAAATTTAATTTTGACATAATATTTATAATCGTGAAAGTATTAGTCTTTTGTATATAAATACATCTGTTATTACTCTCTCTCTCTCTCTCTATTCATATGCCAGTGTATCATATAGATCCAGTTTTTGTTGGTGGGTCGTGTGCAAGTGCAACCTATTAAGTTGTACCGAATACTAAAACTGAAATTCAGTTTGACATCCAAAACATCTTCGTATTACATTCAATGAAAATTAAAAAAAAAAAACAAAAAACCCCAAGAATTCAAATTAGCTCTGAATTAGCTTAGTTCTCTTGAGAACCAAGCTAATTCAGAGCTAATTTGAATTCTTTTTTTAAAAAAGTAAATTCATTGAATATAATGGCCCTTAGTTTTGGTCTCTACTGGAATACTTTCATATAGATAAGAAAATACATTTTCTTTCTTCTGCGTTTCTGGAGGGAGTGATTACTCACCCACTATTGTTTTAAACTGCAGTGCTGTATCACAAAAATGTAGACTGTAAGTTCAGAAATTCCCAATGTTCTTCTCTTGATCAGCAAAGCACAGTGATCAGTGTCATTTCTTTTAAAGGCATCACAATGCGAGCAAACAAAAGCAAGCCTCATAGCGTGAACAGAACAGGCCAACTGGATTAAATTAGGACAAGTGATAAAACTGGTAGGTTTACTGGAAATGCCATGCTAGCCTATATATTTTGTAGTCTTCCAATTACTTTATCTTTAGCTGATCCCATGTTCTTGGGCAGATCATTCACCTGAAAATTTTTATCATTTGATAAAAATGTCAGTCCTAATAGCATCCTTCAGCTGGAGACCTGTCATACAGAGATGAAGGCAAGAGGCGGAAAGAAAACCTGTTTAACTGAAGCTTTGTATTAAAAATATTAGACAGAAACAAGGATCTGTTTGGCTTTTTTTATTTTTTAACAAAAGATTAATTCAAGCAACACTTACTGATCGCCGCATAGAGGTTTGTACGTTTGTTTTTGACAGGTTCTCAATACAGCCTCCTCTTGGCCTTTCACACATGCACGCTGCTATTTGATGGCTGAATCACATAGTGTAAAGAACAGCTCCACCTGGGTAGGACAGGAATAAGCATCATGCTATAACCAGCATATAATTTAGTCATTCTGTCGCTTGAAGACTTGTCATCAGGATTCACGATCTCTTCTGCATGAGTAAATTGGTTAGTTATGTGCACTGAATTACAAGGCTGTGGGTCTTTCTAGAAATAAAAATCTAATAAAACATAAACACAAGCTGCACAAATCAATATAAGCATCTCATGTCCATGTACAGCTATCCTCTGTCGCAGTTCAACTCAGGTGCTCTCAAGCAATGTTTGTAAAGCATTTATGCTGTGAGCCATTTCGATCCTCACATCTGACAGAGTTATGTACTCAACTATGTCACCTTTTAATAGTTCTCCACTTCTCATTGTGTTTGTTTTAGTAGTCCCCAGATTGGATTTGAAAGAAAAATAAAAAAGCACCAATAAAAAAACCCCAAACACCAAGGAGAAAAAACACTTTGCTGTCTAGTGGAGGAAGTGCAAGTAACAAGTTTTATTGACAATACTCTTGGAAAATTTTTAGCAATGAGATAGGACACAACGATAATAAACTTTTTACAACTTGGATATAAGGGTAGAGAATAGAAAACTGAAAGATAAGATTTATAGACAATCTGCGGTGGTTGAATTTAAAAAGTAGGAAATTATTCTGGAGAGGTTTCCAGCAAGCTCATCTTTCTTTAACCCATGTAAACAAATGGGGATGCATATTGACATTAAAAATAAGCTAGATATGAAACAGGGTTACTTTATGGCTTGCATGCATAGCTGACCTGAAAGTCTGAATAGAAGCAGCCCTTGTAGAAGACAGGCTTATCCTGTGAGATCTGCAGTGGGGCTGTACCAGTGTCATGGCTAATTCAAACTGAATGCATTACCACATGCTGGAACAATCCCTAGCTAGGAATGCTCAGATTTGTACTGTAATAATCTAAAAATAAATTGTAGTCACTGATGTCACAATGTATGATTCTTTCAGCTGTCTTCTATGCTGAGCCCACACACCACTCAGTGTCATAGGACGTATTTCAGTAAGTGTATACCACTGACGAGCTTCAGTGGAGGGTTAGGATTTTTCATGCTTGTCTATCTTCTGTTATTTATGTGCTAACTGAGATTTGCAACTTGATGGGGAGGCTGAGCCTTTCAAGAGAGGTAAGCTTTGAAAATGAGTGGCACTCTTACTGACTCTGCAGCTACTGTTACAATTTCATATATAGTATGAATATAAATAGAAATTTGTATTTACTTGTGTACGAATTTATTTTGCACTAAATTAAAAATATTTTTGAGATTTAGTTAAACAGATCATTAAGACTAAGCCACTTCAATGTTTCACCATAGCAGATGACAGATGAAATAGTACTGGGATGATTTGATGGTAGCAAACTTCTATCTAGCAGTATTTTTCAGATTTGCATCTGTTGAATGCAATAGACCAAACGAGATAGCCACTGCTTCTCTGTGCAGATGAGTTCAGAGGGAAGACCTTTCCTTTGTCCTCCAACTGGAGGTAGTCATTGCCAATTAGGAGAGGTCTAGGACCGCCAGAAATGAAAGAGGACAATCATGAATAGGGTTTCTGGCCCAAAGTGTTAATTAAAGTGGTCTATGGCTTGATTATTTTGAAAACTGCTGTTACTATACTGTCTGTGTGGGCTTCAGGCCCAGTACAGACCTGGAAGGAACAGATTTCCAAGTTCTGAAGTGTTGCTGTCAGGTTAATGGTCTTTCCAGGACTGACCAGCGGTCGGTCTTACTCAGTGCCATCATGTGGTGATCTTCTGATATTGCTGTCAGACATAGCTGGGTTAGTGATCAAGCTTCTTGATGTGTTAATGTCACTTTGGACCCTTAGTGAGAAGATCTGCAGTTTAATGCCAACAAGTCTTTCAAAAATCTGTTTAGAGAAGTAGCATGGAGAGGGCACAAATAAATTAGTTATATTTTCTGTAACTGGGTTTCTTTTACACTTTTAAACTCTGGTGGAAAGTAAGTGGACAGACTTTAATAAATCTTCTGCTTGGTGTGGTTTTTTTTCTCCAAAATAGATTTTGCAGTAATCATCTCCAAATACCTATTTGTTCTATTCTAATAAACAAATACTACATTATACCTCACACTTTTGACTTCTGACATAAAAGAGCCTTATTTCTTATCCATCCAAATGTAATAAAACTGGGACAAAGCTGATGGCCTCTTCTGAAATAAAAGAATTTTGAATTGAGTCAGATTTCTAGTGTTTATTCGTATATCTTTGTTTTGTATTGATTTTTGTGGTACTGATTTTAGACTTAAGTTTTGCAAAAATCTTATGCTTGGAAGCAGATGTGCCAGACAGTTTTTCTCCTCTTACATAAAGTTTTTTGCAGACATTACATAGAACACTGCAATTAAAAAGAGCAGGGATTGTTTGGTAACTGTTCACTCAACAATTATCAATAGTTTAATTATACAACTTAGAATTCTTTCTCTGAAAATAAATAAGCTTTTCTTCCTCCCCCACCTCCCTCTGTATTTCTCTACTTACTTGACTCCAACAGATGTATAATTTATCACTTATATAGCACTTATCCATGAAATATGTCTTCTTTGTACTTGGTCATATACAGAACAAATTACATGAAAATTATATAACAAATATGTTTATTCTTTGAGATATGATTCTGCCTTTTCTGATCTACTGTGAATGTTTTCCAGATATATCTTTTCAAATAAATAAAATTAGTATGTTATTCATATAGGACACCATATAAGCGATAAGCTATATGCTCTCTAATGCGCAATACATTTTTTCTCATTTTCTTACTGGACATAGCATAAACCATTAACATTAAAAGACCTGTTCAACAGGACCAAGAAAAACAGACCATTGACAGATTAGTGTCATGCAATGAGGTCTGTTGGATTCAGTGTAAAGATACCCGTTAATTTCAAGAGGCTTTTGGTCAGGTTCTGGGAGAAAGTAGTATTTGGGTAAAATGGTATGGAGTATTTCCATAGAGCTGGCAATATCATATGTAATGCTTAAAAGTTTTCTCCCAACTTCCCATTAATTTCTGCTAATGAAATTGCCTTCAAACCTTTGTTTGAAAAATAAAAAAGAAAGCACAGGCTCTGAAGAATAATGCATCTCCATCTCTTCCTTGAAGAGCTTGTTATAAACATGGATGATTGTGCACACTAAAAGAGTATGCTAGATGATACAGGACCATGTACTGTCTCAACTCATGTTTAATTGATGACTGTGTTTATAAAGACAAATGGTTATACAGACTTGGTTCCATCTGTGATTTCTCTCTGAAGTTTCTTGGATTTGCTTGTCAAAGAAACTGGGTGTGTGTTAGATGGAGTATTCACATCCAGTCTGTTCACCTTTTCATTCAATTATCTCATTAGTTGTGGTGGTGCTTGAGTTTTTGCCAACTCTCCAAACTAGCATTTTAATACTGGTAAATAATTCTCCTGGATGTTCAGTTGGACTGGTTTTGGATCATAGATTTCAATATTATTTTATAGGTGATTCTTGACAAAAAAAGTGGCAAAAATCCTCTCCTGTATTCCAGAAGAATTATGCAAGAAGAGGTGAAGCCCATGTGAATCTTTGGTACATCTGCCGTTACTAGAACTCTCTGAAATTTATTAATTAGTAGGAATGCATCTGGGATTTCATGCGATGTCTTAGGCAAAGAGTGAAAAAAGATTATAGCAACAAGTAGAGGAAGCAACTAGGGAGTTGTTGCTGCATGAAATGTACCTTTCACCCAGACATTTACTGCAGATGATCCAATGCAGAACTTCAGGACAACATTCATCAATCATAGTGTTTCTTCTCAGTCAGATACATAGTGACTGATTTGTTTGCTGTAGTCTCCCAATCCAAATATATCTCTACCAATAATGAAATTAGTATTATGTCTGCCTACTGCATTTTATATCATCTACATGAAAGCAAAAGTTCTCTGTACACAATGGCATGAGGGGAAGTAGAACTTTCTGCAAATTATGCACAGCTGGACAGATGAGCTGTGGTGCCTGAGGCTATGAATTTGTATTAACACAGCCAGCAGTAGGTCTGCTGCCTGAATTAGAAATGTTCAGTGTGTGTAGTTTTTAAATGTGCAGGTGGTGAATTTGGGGACAGATGATGTAGATCCAGTGGTTTTGACAGATTGAATAATAGCAGCTGGTATAACCGGAAATTAATCGTGGAGCTGGATGAGAGAGAGCTAGAATCTTAATTTCATGAGCATTATGATAACATTTGATTTAGTTCAGGTACACGAGTTACAGTGCAGGATAGGTGGATTTACTGCTTCGATCTAAAGAGTCTAACAGTTATTAAGAAAATACATTACTTTGTTTAATCTTACATTTGTTATGTCTTCCTTTTTCTCAAGATCTTGTAGTTAACTGTGAGTTACAGTTTTTGAAGATAAATGCTTCTTGTTTATATTGGTTTGATGTCATCTTTACATAGAGATGTTTCAAATACAGCACCTTGGGAATATGGTAATGCAGGCCACCTGGCACTTACATAAAAAAAAAAAAAAAAAGAAGAGTAAACTAGAAGACCCAGTAAGCTTTTTATACTGTTGTACTGTGAAAGGCATGCTGCATTGATTTATCTGCCCTGATCTGGTAGAGAGGTGTGATGTTACTGAAATGCAGGGGATTAATGGTGCAGTCAGCATGTGCCATTACTCTTGCACCAAGTTGTTATGGTCATAGAGAGGCATGGAAGCAGAAGCAAAAGTTCCTCACTAGAAGAGCTGGCTGATCCTCTTTTGTGCTGTAGTGTAGCAAATGTATATTTATCCTTGTAATTTTCAATCTGTATTTTCTTTTTCCTGTTGGCTTTGGAAATACGATGTTCTAGTGAATTGTCTTCTTCTCCAAATCTGTCTTGTCTATAAAAGTTTTAGCTTGAGAAAACTGAGATTAGAGCATGTAGTTAGAATCTTTTATTTTCTTTCTTCCTTTTCTTCAAGCTTTGTTGTTGTTGTTTGTTTGTTTGTTTGTTTTTCTTTTTCTGTAAATTTATAATTTGTCTTAGCATCCCAGAGCCTGTGAAATGTTTTCCATTCATGACATAATAAAGGTGCCTGGTAAAGTAGAAACCCCTTTAAGTCTTGGGTGATTTGCATTAGCAGTTCTCTTATGCTGAATTTGAGTGTCTTTTTGTGAAGGATTTCTTGTTCTGGCAATGAAAATTACATTAGTAACATAGAAGTTACACTAACAATGCTGTAGAAAGGACAGGAGATGGGAGCAGTCGTTATAGTGCCAGTGTGTTGAATTCTCTTAGCTATTAAATAGGTAAGATTGGAAAGCTAAATAAGTCTTGCATTGTGTATATAAGGAAATGATCAGTGGATAAGAACACTTCACAGAAACATCCTTCTGTGGTACATTTCATTTTCTGTTTGCCCCTGGAGAGTGGTCATTTGGTGAGGCTTGATACTTCCTGAAACCAGTTAGAGCAGGTTTATTCAAGAGGAAACAAAATATGTAAATTGGACAAGATACTGTCTGGAGCCTGAGAAGTCAATAAAGATGATGGAGAAATGGCAGTTCCATTTTGGGAGACAATTAATGGGTTTCTTAACAGCACTGATAGCACTTATAACACCACTTCTAGCTCTTAAGGCCTGAAAGCTAAGCACTAAGCATATTCATGTCTAAGATGAGGAGATTGCATATTCCAGTTCTTACTTTCTCCTCTGTGAAAGATGAGGATGCTTCCGAAATGACCCAACCCCTCCCTCTCATCATCCCCAGCTTAACGGGGTGTTTTCCTCCTCTTGCTTATTATTGCCTCAAGAGGCCCATCCTAGTTAGGGTCTGTAAACAGGCACTGAGTTGGAGACAGATGACCAGTTTCAAAGGAAGGTTAACATGATTAATGTCCATAGAAAAAGAATATGATTACACACAGGGATAGTATACACACAGGAGCATAGAAGTATGGTAGTAGGAGGAGTGGCAGTTCACATACTGTGTCCTGGAGAGCTTAAACCAGCAGGATATAAATCAAGTTGGATTTACAACAGGAGCTGATGCTTTTGGACATGAGGGTTTGGTTTAGTCTGAGGGGGTACAATGTAGAAGTTACTGGTCAAGGTAAAAGTAGAATTTTAAATATCATCCTCCCTCTGTAGAAATCTAGATTGTATGCTTTGAAATTGAGTCTGTTTTCTTCTGAATAACACTTCAAATTTTTTTTGTCCTAGTAAAGTATTTATTGAAATAAAGCCATTGCTTTTTAAGGAAACCATATCCAGTTGTATCATCACTGAATATATTT
This sequence comes from Cnemophilus loriae, assembly GCA_013397755.1. Lineage (NCBI taxonomy): Eukaryota > Metazoa > Chordata > Aves > Passeriformes > Corvidae > Cnemophilus > Cnemophilus loriae. The sequence continues at coordinate 175,269 of VZTF01005243.1, forward strand.
TTAGTTAGGAATGTTTGCTTGTTTGCTTGTTTTTATGCTGTTTGTCCCAAGAATCATAAAAAGTTATCTTTTTTGTTTCATTTGAAATACTTGGCTTTTTGGAGTGTTGGATTTCTTGGTTTGGTTTTTTTGCTTTGTTTTGTTTTGTTGGTGTTTTTTTTGTTTGTTTGTTTGTTTTTGTTGGGTTTTTTTTTTGTTTTGTTTTAGTGTCCTTTTTCTGCCTGTGTACTTTTGTTTAGGTTTTTTCCCCCACGTGCCAAATTTTACTATTAAACTTGCAGTTTCCCAGAGAAACTAGTTTTGCAGAGAAGTGCATGAAGAATGTGAAGAAATTTACTTGGGATTATATAAAGGCAGGCTTAACAAATTGTAGGTTTTAATGATTCTGTCACTGGTACATGGCGGTGAGGGGAAGAAAATTAAAGTAAAATGTGCCTTCATCCTACTCATATACATCACTTAAAGATATTAATGTAATAGTTGATAAAGACTGTGCAGTCACTCCTGTACCATTATTTCACCTCTCAGTTATATTCCATAGTTGCAAAACTTTTTTCTGATCACTTTTTAAAACAGAATTGATATACTCTGCTTAGCTCAAGATAGTAGTTATTTGGTAAGAAATACAGCAGACAGAAGAAAACAATTTTTCCTCAGAGGCTGCAGAGGGCTAGCCTTTCATGTTCTTTATAAGCAACCTTCCCATATATATATAAATGGACAGAATGCATGCAACAGCAATTTTGAGAGCAATTGTTCTTCACTTGCTGTGAACTGTATATTTAAAAGATCACAAGCATGACTAAGATCTCATTAACACTGTTCTTGCATAGGTTTATGCCATAGTCTTCAGTGACACTGTGCCTAATATCTGAGTGTCTAGAAGTATTTAGTGCTTAAAAAAAGGATAGTCAGGTTCCAGGATTTCTCCCCTCCTTTTGCAGCTAATATCTCATCATTTAATGTATTGATTTGGCAGAGATCTCTTTTCAGCTAAGAAGAACTTGTTCTCTGTGAGGTAAATTGTTTACCAGCCAGCTATATATGTTTGCCTTAGCGAATCTGAGTGAAATGGTCCATCACAAATTCATGTAACTGCATTAACCTTCTTGACATTGTGACTCTGAAAAGTTAAGATGAGAATAGAGTTGAATGACAGGAGGTGGTGAAAATGAGATTCTTGAACATGGTGCACATTTTACTCTGTGTAAATAGGCTTAGAACTTGCGTGACTTTTAGAGATAAATTTATCTTTTAAATTTATTTGTTCGCTTTAGATGATTCTTGTTAAACAGGAAGAGTATGTTTTATCAGAATTTTAGTTCTTAATCCATGCTAATTTCCAGTATTGTACTCAGATTTTATGTTTAGACAGGTAGAAGTTGCAGGTACAGAAGGAAGAAAATAGATGGAAGAAACTTAATCACAACATTTCTTATTACTTTACACCAATTTCTTTTTCTGCTCTGACATGTACAAGGATTTATTACTTATAGTACATACTTTCTATGAATAAATAAGCACTGAATTTTCTATAAGAAGATATCTCAGACTAGAAGTAGTTTTCTGGAGTAGATTAATAAAAGTTTGGCCAAAGAATTCACCTTTCTAGAAAAATATATTGACTTTATTTGCAAAAGCATAAGAATTATTTAAAAGCAAACAAAAAAAAAGGATGAAGAATCTGTACTTTGCCGAGACTGTTACATGCTTTCCAGAGTCTTTCATATATCTTGAGAATAGTTTGTTTTGGGGGAGGGAGAAAACGAACAAAGGAATTAATTTACTAATTTATTTTTCTTTCTTTTTTTCTTTCTTTGTTTAGTTGTACTTTTTTTATGTACTGTATAAGGCAAAATGGTTTTCAGATATCTCAACTGAGATATACCCCAAACCTGCAACACTGCTCAATCTTACTTCAGAAATGCACAAAATGGCCACTATAGGGAAAGAGAGGAGAAGGTGAAGATTTGAGTCTAGCCCAAATACAGAATCAGAATATAGCTCCAGCACTCAGACTGGGAAATGCTTCTGGGTTCTCTGATCTGGATGTAACTGAAGTCGTACCAGGAATCACTTTTGCCTATCCACCGTGATTTTGAAAGTAGTAAGTTCACAGACTGTCATGACATGGCATGTACAGAACAACCAGTGGATCAGGCACAGCCAGCATGGGCTTGGGAAATGTAGGTCCTGCTTGACCAGTGTTATCTCCTTTATGACCAGGTTACCTGCCTAGTGGATGAGGGAAAGGCTGTTGTCTGCCTCGATTTCAGTAAAGTCTTTGACACCGTGTTACCCAGCATTCTCCCAGAGAAACTGGCAGACCATGTCTTGGACAGGTGCACTCTTGGCTGGGTTAAAAAATGGCTGGATGGCTGGGTGCAGAGAGTGGTGGTGAATGGAGTTACATTGAGATGTCAGCTGGCCACAAGGGGTGTTCCCCAGGGCTCAGTATCTTTATTGATGATCAAGTGCATTCTCAGAAGTTTGCAGAGGACAGCAGGTTGTGTGGGAGTTTTGATCTGCTGGAGGGTAGGAAGGCTTTGCAGAGGGATCTGGACAGCATGGATTGATGGGCCAAGGCCAACTGTATGAGATTCAGTAAGATGAAGTGCTGGGTTCTGCACTTCAGCCACAACAACCCCATCTGTCACTACTGGCTTGGGGAAGAGTGGCTGGAAAGTGACCCAGCAGAAAAGGACCAGGGGATGCTGGTCAGCAGCTGGCTGAACATTGGCCAGCAGTGTGCCCAGGTGGCAGAGAAGGCCAATGGCAGCCTGGCTTGTATCAAAAACAGTATGGCCAGCAGGACCAGGGAGGTGATTGTTCCCCTGCACCTCAGCACTGGTGAGGCCACGCCTTGAGTACTGCAGTGAGTTCTGTAGTCCTCTCACTACAATAAAGACATTGAGGGGCTGGAGCATGTCCAGATAAGGGCAGTGGAGCATGCCCAGATAAGGGCAGTGAAGTGGGTGAAGGGTCTAGAGAGTAAGTCCTTATGAGGAGCAGATGAGAGAGCTGGGGCTGTTTAGCCTGGAGAAAAGGAGGCTCAGGGGAGACCTTATTGCTCTCTACAACTACCTGAAATGAGGTTGTAGCAAGGTGGGGATCAGCGTCTTCTCCCAAACAACCAGCAAAAGGACAAGAAGAAATGGCCTGAAGCTGTGCCGGGAGATGTTGAGGTTGGACATCAGGAAGGATTTCTTCACTGAAAGGGTGGTTAAGCATTGGAATGGGCTGCCCAGGGAAGTGGAGGAATCACTATTCCTGGAAGTGTTAAGAAGTGACTGGATTTGGCACTTAGTGCTGTGGTTTAGTTGACATGGTGGTGTTCTGTGAAAGGGTGGGTGGTCTCAACGATCTTGGATGTCATTTCCAGCCCTAATTATTCTGTGATTCTATGACTTCATCTCTTTTCTTTTTCCCTGGGATGTCAGCCTAAAACCATAGGAAAGAATTTTCATTCTAGATTTTCATATGTATTGTAACACAAAGGGTGTTAACCTTGATTGAAGTATGGTCATTTTTTAGGTTCAAGTGTTGCATGTCTATGCACTACATATGAGGCTTTAAAGTCTACAAAACAAAAGGTAAGGAAAGCTGAAGCAGGAGAATGGACAAAAGAGGGACCATTCTCCCTGTAGCAATAGTTTTTCCTACAAGTACCTGCCGTACAAAACTATTGGGATTTGCAGTTGCAAGACTGTGATAATAACAACACAAGACCTAGAGTGTGAGAACATCAAGGAAAAAAGGGAAAATGATGTTATGGAGGACTCTGGAAAACTGCTTCAGTGGCTTAGATGATAGCTTACAGGGCTGTGAATTGCAGACCCTTGACATTACTGAGGCTGAGATACTAATTTACTCAAGGCAAAACATGATTTAACAGCATTCACGAATGAAAAATTTGTATTAGATCACTTAAACTTAAAATCAGAGATATAAAAATTAGGATCGTGTAGACATAACTTAGAGCTTTTTTTTGCCTGGATACTTTCTTTTTCTCAAAGAGTATAGAGAATTCTAAGGGTATTTTTGTTTGTGTTTACCTTGCTCTTGGTAAAGACATAGTGTATCAGTAGAATACGTCTATTTTTAGACTATATAGTGATCTTTTAAAACAACACTCCATAATTTACTCTATGTTTTACTATATTCATCAAAATAGAACCAGTACTTTTTTGTACGCTGTTAGTAAGTAGTAGGTGACTTTGTATCCCTTTATAACTTCCATTTAATAATGGATCTTCTGGAAGGAAAGATGTCCTCTCTTCCTAAGACTACATCATTTATCAAACAGTAATTGCCATGGTACATTTAGATGTACTATGACTTTGTAAATCATCACAAGAATTGCCTGATATCCACATTACCCAATGCCTCAAGGTATTCCAAAATACAAAATCTAGCCACAGGCATTAACAACTCATACAGTGATTGCTGTCATATTTTGGTTCTGTTCCCAGAAATGCCACATTCAGAAGGTTGTACTTTGAGGAATGATGCTGCATAATCAGATGGCTAAATTCATTAGAAGCTGAGGTACCACAACAGGGAGTACAATGTTACCCTTGATGATCTTGGCTTTTGTGGTGGCAAACAGCAATACCCACAGAATTTCTTGATCTGGTTACCAACTGACTATTCCCAACACTGGCAATTTTTTTTCATCACATCTTTTAGCTTAGCTTCAGTTTTCTTTCCTGAGAAAGCATTGAAAAAATGCAGAAGTTCCTCAATATTCCAGGTAACTACTTTGGACGATGAGATCAGTTGTTCAGTGGCTGGATGTCAGACTTATTATTCTTAGGGTTTGGCTGATACAAACTGAAGAAGCTGAGAAATTGTGACTGTCAATTCTGGACTGTCCTGATATAAGAAACAGGGAAAAACCCACAATCACCACCTCCTTCTCCCCCCTTGCCCCCCTCCAAAGAACCAACAAAACCCTTTCTTTTACCATACGCCTAACTCATTAGTGGTTGATGAAAGATCCTTATAGGGCTGCTACTCTATTTCTCACTGTGAACTGTTTATGTTCAGTAAGGCTATGTTTGATTTTTTTTGTCAAATGTCTACCGAATATATTACACAAACGAGGAGAACTAGAGAGGAATGCATTTTAGTTTTAGACCACATACTTTAGATAATCAATCCATACTCACATGTGCTGAGCTTTATGACAAAAATTTCACGCTTTTTTTCCCTACAGCTGGTTCAGTGAAGACAACTTTGGTGAGGCACCAACAACCTCTGGATTTCAGTGATTTTCCTACTAGTAAATGAGCATCTTTCTCTCAAAGATGTCTCTGTCAGATCGGTGAGAACTCGATCTGTCTGCCAGTGCTCTTTACTTCCTGCTAGTATATACTACTAGTTTAGCTCAGATGCCACTGAAAATCATAGTTCTGAATCTCCTGGAAATGCTGTGGGTTTTGGTTTTCACTATGAAAAAATATAACTAGCTATTTGTTGCTCGTCCTTCAATCTAGTTACTTTCAGATGCTGACCAAATTAACTGTCTAGTAGGATTATCAAAAGTATATGCAGATAATTCGTAAGATTTTTGTGAAGTTTTTAAGGAAAGACCTTGCTTGAGTCCCCTGTGGGTTGGTTCATCTTGCATATAAGAAATCTGTTTTCAAACTGTAGACAGTTGTGTGCAAATTAGTTATTTTAGATTCTCAATGCAATTTATGGGAATAATTAAGAATTTTGGGATGCAATCGACCATTTTTAAGAATGAGATTAAGCACTTGCAATTAATGAATAAATAAATTTGATCAGGTGAAACTGGATCTTGGTCAGTTTACATTGTTCCACACGTTATAAGCTGTTGGCTTTTCTGTTCTAAGGCCTGTCTGAGACACCCATATAATTGGTGAAGCAAAGGTCCCTTACAGTTTATTGCTTTATTGTTATTTCTGTTGATATAAAGCTCCAGGTCTTGTTTTAAGATAAAGGACTCCTCTTTTCATGGCTTACAGTTCTTGATGTTTGAACATCTGTGTCATTTTCGAACACATTTTCCTTACGAAGCTGTGGGATTGTTGGATGTCTGATATGCTTGAATGCCATTGATACTCTAGGATCTAGCCTTAATTTGAGGTTATTATTGTACCTATCAGAGGCCTAAATTATCAAACTGTAGTCCTTTTTGAACTTCTGCATGCTAGTACATTTGTCAGGTTTTTGTGGGTTATTGATGTCAAGAAATTTCATTCTTCTATCCAACATTGTCATTCAGTGGTTTTAGTTGTAGGTAAAAAATAGCAACTACTGAGTTTTGATGTATGCAAATTGTTATGTATGAAAGAAATAGAGTATTTTATATGCTGATTACCTTCAAGTACATTCTGTGTGAGACATCCTTTTGAAGAAATGTGTGGAGGAGTTTTACAGGATTTTCAACTATTCTGAATGTAAAAGGAGTGAAAATAATACAAGGAGTATAGCATCTATTTGAAATAATTAGATATGTTTTACTGTGGCTGACTTTAAGGACTAGAATATCATCTTTTATTCTTTTGGATGTTTTGCTAAGCAGAAAACAGTGAAGATGTGGCTGAATTTTTTGGGGGTGGTGAAATGTAATGTAGAATACTTACATTCAGAGGACAAAAATCACAATATAATCACTGGAAATTTCATACCTATTACAGAAGGAAAATCTCCACATGAGTTGCCTACTTAAATGTATTTAACAGAAGACATGAAATTTAAACTTCCAAAAGCAGCAATGAAACCAGCAGCTTTCATCTCTAGCTAATATTGCATATTTTAAACCCCCTACTCTTTTTGGAATTATGAATTGCAGTATGAAAATTTAGAAGCAGAAGACTGGCTTCATTATTTATAATAATAGCTGAGCACATGATATAACTCTAATGACAAATAATTCTGTTTCAATATTTTACTGAAGAGTACCAATGAAGGGAATAGCCAATATAGTAGTTGTTGCAGCACAAGTCTCTCCATTCAGCAGCAACTGTTAATATTCCTCACATGAAAAGGGCTAAAGAATTAGACATCTATGGATTTATTTCTTTTTTAATTGAAACTCATGTTAAAAAATATTTTTCAAATAAAAAACTTTCAGGTTCTAATAAAAGTAGAATTTGTGCATGTGTATGTACATGTTTTCTTCAACTCATTTCACTGTTTGACACTTTTTATTGTCTAACAAAAGATTGCATGTGTCCACTTGATAATCTTGATGGCCTTAATGTAGACTTTTTTTTTTTTTAAACTAGTGATTTAAACAAAATGAAACAAATGCAAACTCAAATTGTTTTAAAAAATGAAAAAAGATCATCTGTAATGGTTCTTTTACTGTGAACAACCGTCACTTGAATACCATCGAGGGGAGGTTTGTTTTTGTGAGGGCATACGTTGCAGGTAGATTATTGAGTGAAACATTAGCATTTTTTCGTGCACCAGTAATCAGACAGTGATAATCTCTGTTCACAGCTGGAAGCGCTTACATGGCAAGAATCTAATTTCAAGATCTTATGAGCTGTGTTTTCTACAAAGATATTTTTTACTCGATATGTTAAGTTCATTTTCAACTCCTGAGAATATTATTTAAAAAATTAAATAATGCATAATTAAAAGCTCTACTTAAAAACTCCTGTACAAGTTAGAGCTATATTTCAAAACAGTAAAACCAAGTATTTGCTCTGATATCTTATTGTTTATGCAGGAAATATAATAATTGAATTATTAACTAAAACCAGATGATGATTCCAACAAAGGTATTTATCACTTTGCCATCTATGAGTCTCAATTGCATCTTAGACATGTGAATAGGAAAAAAAAAGAAAGAGCTGCAAACTGCAATGCTTTTAAGTTTTTGTAGTACAAATTACATATTACTGGAAGGTTTAGTTTATTTGTAGAAACTTCAAATTGTTACTTGCATGCAGAATACCTTTGTTAGCATATTTACCTGTGGTTGGAAACTATTCTACGGATTACGGAATTACTTGTAGAAGAATAACATACACAACATTTAGAGTCTGCAGGACCTGAGAAAGACAAGGATTTTATTGCTGCAGGAGTTTGTCACCAGAGGGATCTTTTGAGCTAATAGTTTTTCAAAACTTTTGAAGATCAGGCCACTTAGGTGCCAGGTGTGAGCTTACACTTTGTCATTATCCTTCCAATTTATAACTTCCACACACGTGTGTTTAAGGAGTCTGCATGTACTCAGAGGAGTATTTCCACAAATATTTTAAAGCACAGTGCAACAACTCCAAGTTACTGGATCGGTACACATCCTCACAGTGACACGACAGTGCTGTTCAGCCCTCCAGAGGCTGGTGCTTTGCTCGGGCAGAAAGTCCTCTGGGACCTGAACTGTGGTCTTTGCATAGCACTACAATGCAGTATGTGATGTACCAGTTTGGTCAGAGTTAGCTTTGTTTCACTATATGACTGAGAGTATATCATCACTTCGTAGAGCTTTTTGAGGTAAAATTTGTCTTGTGGTTTGCAAAGTGACAGCAGTTTTGCGTTTGTAGAAGAGACTTCTAAAATATGTTTCTCTTTAATGCTCTGCTTGAGACCTTGTCATAGTTATTGCTGTCACAATCATGCTCTTACTTGTGATTTATAATTTTCTAGTAGCATCTACCAGCTATTGTCAGAATTTCCTCTCAAAATTAAGTGTCCAGTAGACTGCAGTCAAGTATGAGACAGCAAGTATGAGACTTGGATGCGTGGACTGACTTCTGCAGTTTACTGATCTCATGAGAACTTTTATTGACTTCAAAGGGCTCTGGCTCAATCTCTTAGTTTTTGCTCAAAGCAACTGTAGCCTTTCTTCAATTTTTAACACTGAAATAGTAAAAGGCCAACATATTCATAGCTCATTCACTCATGAATATCTTTATTCTTCCAAGTAACAGCAGGGTAGAGAAAAGCAATTGACTTCTCAACCAGATAAATGGAAAGAGTAGAGATATTGTACTCATGACAATCATAAATTTGGGGTTGTTATGACCTGTAATCAACAGCATATGATATAACCTATTGCTATGGCAGGCAGGAGATCTAAAGATGACTGACAGCCTAGAGCAAGTAAGATCGAGCTGAAAACAGAATGTTCTAAATACAGAACAATGACTCTATATATAGCCCTACAGTGAGAGAAATCTTTTCATTTCTCCTTCTGATGGGAGACAAGAGAGGATTTATTTGACTTTTGGGAAGCTTTAGAATCTTCAGCAAATATTCCAAGACACCAGAAACATTTTAGGCAGCTTACTCAGTTCATGTAATGGAGTTTAAATAAATTTACCAACATATTGATTTCCTGCACTGGGGAACTGTGAGGGCTCGTATTATTCTTGTGTTTGTTATTTTCTTGTTCAAGTAATTATTCTACACTGTCCAGTGCTAATTTTAGAGAATTCTAAATACAATAGAGTCAGTTAGTACATGGAGTGGTTGATTAGCTGAGGATTGAGATAATCCATTGTCACGCGTTAATGCTTCTCTGGTGGGTATTCCAGTGACCTCTCATAACTCTTAACCTTTATCTAACATTTGGTACATGGTTCATACAGCACAATAAAACTATAATGAGTGATTAAGTTGTAGTTAATGAATTTAACTATTTGCATTTGACTCAATTCTTAGTAGAAATATTAAACAAACTGCATTTGTCACACAAATGTCTTTTGAATGCCTTAAACTTAATCAAAAAGATTTAGGGCCCCATTCTCACCTTTTATGTATGTTTTGACTTTGGTTTTCTGTTGATTTTTTGTGGTCTTCACAGACTATTTCAAGTTACAGGAAAAGAAAAAAAACCCCAAAACTCCTACAATGCCAAATACATTTACCACATCTTCTGTAAAACACCTTAAGTCAAAATTTCAAGACTCAATATGGCCTATTGGTACTTGAGCTACAGGACTTCACACCGTTCAGCTGACTGTAAAGTAATCTGGTAGTGAAGAGGGAGGTTGAACTGCAGGCGCCACACTCCAGTGGTAGAGGGAACCTAGTTTAGTTTTCTGTCCAGAAAAATCCATTTCAACCTGTGTCACTGCCTCTTTTGCTTCTAGAGTACAGGAATGGTGTTGATCATGAGGTTCCTGTCAAGACAGGATCCCTTCTCTTGTAGTCTTCTCATGCACTCCCAACATAATAGTAGTGCTCGTAGTGGTTGCCATCATTGCTGTTCTGTCACATTTTACCCCTAAAAAAGGAAACACTCTTTGAAAGACTTGCTTTTTTATACACTTTGATTTTGGTAAACTGCCAAAACTTCCCTGAGAAGGGAAAACTGAAAGTTTAAGTGCAGCCTGGATAAGCCAGGATGGAATTTAATTAGAGGAAGAAAGGTTTCCAGTGAAAGACTTTTCTCCTCATTGAATCTGAGGGAAGAGGAATTGGAACTTTAGATGTAAGTTCTCTGCAATTTTCTCTTGTTGCTCTTTGTTACCAAAGTAAATTCTGGCCGCATTTAGACTGCAAACATGGGGTAGGATTTGAAACAACTGGGGCACACTGGGCTAAAAACCCAGGTTGAGCCATGATCTGGAACAGCTTGGTAGTTACTTTCACGCCTCTGTTTCTGTTTACTCCTACTTAGAGTTATTTTATCGGTTGGAAGGGAACCCCACATACACAAAATGGAAGAGGGTTGTGTTTTTACTAGGAGGCCTTTTGATGTAGACAACTGTGGGAATGAAGGCAATAGAGATAGAGACATTAAGCCGCAAGCTTAGAGGGGCTCTCATAAACATCATGTGAAAGTCTTGCAGGTATCAGATGCGTTTACATTTGCTCACAAGGTTGTGGCTGCCAGATAGAGACTTAAGTGTTTTTTCTCTTCTTGGCAGGGAGGCTAAAAGAAGTGTAAGGGTGCCTACATCCCATTTCATGTCATTAAGTTTTTTGTGGTGCCAGAAGAAGATGGAGTTGTTCCTTTTCTGTTGTTCTGACTCTGACTTTCCATTGGTAGGGCAGGTGATTCTGTACGATGATTTAAACCAATTAGGAAAGAGTTAAAATTTCTTCCCTTGTCTCTTGAGGATAGAACAACACCTGGGGATATAGGACTGTAGCAATCCTTGCTCTCTTGACTTGAATCAGGCTTTTGCACAGTTTTCACGAAAGATATTCACTTGAGATGTAGCGATTATAGTTCAAGCTGTTCTTTAGTTGCTAATACTAAATGACGCTGCTCCGTAAGGAGAAATAATGATCTGAGTAGCTGATGAAGTGATTCACTGGCGCGAATTAGACATAACCAAACACTGAACATCTGCTATAACCTTTGCAACTGGAGTCTAGCTTGAGTCAGTCATGTTGATGGCATATTCTGTCTTGAAAATTGTACATGTATTTACAGATCACGAAAGTACAGAATAACTGACTGAGGTTTGAAGGGACCTGTGGAGATCGTTTTCTCAAATCCTATGCTCAAGCAGAGACACCTACAGCTGATTTTCCAGGACTGTGTCCAGACAATGTCTGAATATCTCCTAGGAGGGAGATCTTAAAACCTCTCAGAGTGCCAGTGTTTGATCACCTTCACAGCTGAAGAGTGTTTCCTGATATTCAGAGGAAAATTCCTGTGTTCCTTTGTGCCCATTGCTTCTGGTCCTGGTACTGAGCACCATTCAACACCTGAAATTTTGAATTAAGAAAAGATGAGATTTATAGAGAAATCTGTTTTATCAACATTTGAATGCTTCTAATCACACTGATTGTTTTTAAAAGCTGCTAAAATCATCTTATCAGACTGCTGTTTTACTTTGGATTTATTTCTCTCTACTCCCCAGCTTCATCACAAGCTGCTTCTTGTGAAAATACTGTTCATTCTTTTTCACCAGTTATTTTGAGACAAGTAAGGAGGTTGGAAAAACACATTTCTTGCAGCTTAAATCGTGTGGGTTTTAGTCCATAGGTCAGTGTAGAATGTGGTTGTGTCTGCCTCTAGCTTCTGATGATAATCTCTAAAAAGGTAAATATTGCTTAGAATAAACAAATTATTAAGCACCTTCTGGAAGGTGAGGGGACAATGACAGGGAAGGAGACATAATAGCTACGAAAACAAAAGGGTAAATGTCTAAATGATTCAAGACTGTAGTCTAGTGATGACACTTCTATACAATCATTGCGGTTTGAGATATTTATTTTTACCTGATGATTTAATACACAATGCAGAATGACTGAACTAGTAACCTCATTGCTCTTTCTTTGTATAATGCTTTCTATTAGGAAGATAGTCATTCTTACTTTACTTCATTTATGATTGCTAACTTTTAAGACATGTTCTTTTGTTAAAATTTCAGTTAGGTAATCTCAAAGTTTAGCAAGGTTTGTAAAGAGAGTTACTATCACTCACTTTACTAGAAAATATACTTAGATAAAATATTGGCCGTCCGGATGCAGAAGACCATTTCCTAAGAGGCTGAAACCAAAGTAGTGAACTTTACACTGATAGCTTGCTAGCAACAAATATTCTGAGCATTACCTCCTATGGAAATATAGATAGAACCCCTTTCTATCTATAACAACAGATTTATCTACCAATTAGACAATTTGAGAGGCAGTACATCTGTGGCAGGCATAAGTACTTAGAAGGTGGCTCAATCATGTGAAAAAGAGTGAAGATAGGTTAGAATAAAAACTGAAAGCTTCTCTAGAGAAGAGGAATAGAGACAAGAGTAAGACTCAGGTCTCTGTGAAGTCTGTAACTTTGAGTACTTGTCAGAGTTAAGGAATTTAGTACTTAGATGTATTTCAAAGATGTTTAGTTAGTCTGAGTGGAGAAACAGCAAATACAAGAATGTTATAAAAAAAAAATCAGTGGTAACTAGTTTCCTTTCTTAAGACATTGTGCGAGTTTATTCTGCTGCAGTGTTTCGTATGGGTTTATCTTCATGTTTGTACTTTAATCCACATACATAGTTTTCATGATGGTGGCTGGGGAAGGATATACCATGGGCTTAGGAGATGCAGATTTTGGTGACCATGTTATGGATGGAATGATGACGGCTGAAAGAAGGATATGTTCCTCATTGGTCTGTCATCGTGGGTCTGGTCACAGTTGGGTTTTTCTGCCATGTGAACATTTCACTTGCAGTTCTGAACTTGTTTTGTGTCATGGCATCACAGGGTCCAGAAATGTCAGAGGCTCTGCATGGAGAGCAGCAGGTCAGGGCCTGTCCGCCGGGACCTGTCCCCCCGCTCAGGAGCAGGGCAGCCAAGGGCACCGGGGCAGCTTCAGCCCCGGGCACTGGGAACCTCTCTGGCGGGTCGAGGCCAGGCTGGGCCATCGGCCGGCTATGTGCCCAGCTCAGCGGGGCCGTGTCCGGGCAGGGCTGTGGGGAGCCGTGCCCGGCTCAGCGGGGCCGTGTCCGGGCAGGGCTGTGGGGAGCTGGGGACAGGCCCTGCTGGGGCACTGCCGGGCTGGGACTGACGGGGAGTCCTGGGCTCCGGGTGGTTCAGGACTGGTGGTGTCCTCAGGGATGTGCTACGTTGAAAGTCTTTCTGAAGGTGTTAGTTATGGAGATGCAGTATAGATAGAGCACATTCTGTGAAATGTCTTACTGATATTTTAGTTTCATTCAGGAGAACTGGGAAACACCATGGAGGTGAAAATGAGTAAGAGCTCAGCTTTCAAGAGAAGGAAGTCTCAGAACCTCCGTTGCTGTCGGTCGGGCCCTTTGCTTTGTATCCTTGGCAACTTCCAATTACATTAACACTGAACTGGAATAGCCTCCCTGTGCATGTTCTGTCCATCGGAAAGGTGTTTCAATAGTATAGGAATGGAAATTTATGCAGGTAGATAGGCAATTCCCTAAGTGCAGACAGATTTTGATGCACTGACTTCAGTTTGACAGCTGGGATTGCAGTTTCTCTTACCTTACACTGCATTTTTATGGTGTATGTGAAAACCAGCTTGGTGGCTTAAACAGCAATGATAGTATCTGACACATCATCTATGGAAAGATAAAAACTTTTCCATTTATGAGAGGGTTTTCATGTATGAGTTTTTATTGAATGAATTTTTAGTTATTCCAGTCTTTCTGGCTATGAAAATTTTAGGAAAATTCTTTCCTGAATCACCTACGGTCTTAAAAAAAATCTTAAGGGAGAAAGGCAGATATATTTATCAGAGTTTGCTTGTACATAGAGAGGCATATATAATTTCATCAAAGGTAATTGCTTTATTAGTAATAACTTCGAAGTGACAGAGATAATTAACATTACCTCAAGCATAGCAAGAGCCTTGCTGTAATAGATGTTTAAGTGCCTTTTTGTACATTTCTTGCTGTTAGTTTCAGAAACAGAAATAATATTAACAGGCCCAAGGAGACTTAACTAGATACTTGAAGTGAGGACCAAAAGATGATTTGAACGCCATGCCACTGGGTGGGTTATTCTGTCTCCTATTCATCTTATTCCCTATCTGCAATCTCTGAATACTGTACCTTGGCAAGTTTGAGAGCTATTATGTGGAACTCTTGCTGTTCCATCTGATCTTTAATTTCAATATGTCTCAGCATGGTCTTGAAGCTCTCTTTGGATTTTGTTTCTTTGACTTCAGGTTTGTCCTTAGGTTTTTTTGTTTTTTTTTTTTAAATTCAGATTGATCTTTTCACCTCTACTTTCTGCTGTCTTTCTCCTTTAGCTGTATCTCGTCCTCCTTTTCCTCCTCCTCCTTAATCTCAGGCTTGGCCTTTCTCTTGTCCGTGGCTTGAGATTCAACCTTTTCTTTTGACACAGGGCTGGCACTCTCCTCTGCTTGTTGACCTTAGATTTAACATTTCTTATGTCCTCCGGTTTTTCTGTGTCTTGTTCTACATGCTTTTTTTGGCATTGTTACTTTCTGGCCTGGAGTTTCCCTAAGGGGATTTATCGTTCCATTTGCCATTCAGAATTTCTCGACACGGCAAATTACTCTCTTCTGCATCTTCAGCATTTCTCTGGTCTGTGTTGCTGTTTTCAGCTTAGGCTTCTTCATAAGTTTAATTCTTCCTGACTTCTCATAGCAGTTTGCAAATTCTTCAGAAGATTTGTTTTGTTTTGATTCAAAGTGAGTCTAACGTCTTTGTTTCCAGCCTGCTTGTTCTATTTTGGGTTTGTTTTGTTGTTGGGGTTTTTTTGAGTTGTTTTTAGGTTTGGTTTGGTTTTTTTTCCCCTCAGCATGGCTTATTTTTTTCCTGCCACTTTTCAGGTTTTGACCTGTAATATTAATTATTAGGTTTGTTTGGAACCTCATTGCACCAATATTATCATCCTTTGTTTTGTAATGAAATGTGTATTATATTCTATTCAAATATTTACCTTCATTTATTCTCCTGATGAGGAGGAATTTTTAATCTTTTTTATCTTCTGTATCACACATTATGTCTTTCTTTTTGATGGGTGGTTCAGGATGTTTCTGATGTAGCCCACATAAGAAATTAACCTGTTTTGCCAGTTGTATTAGCAAAAATTCATATCCAAATAATTTTGAAGACAAGAAGATTTCTCAAGAAATGTTAGTACTTTATGGAAAAAATAAGCATATGTGCAGATTCACATCACTTGTTCCTAGCTGCCATCATGCCTTATACACAGCTTCGTTTCTCCTCTCCATCTGCATCCTGTGGAGATGGCCTCAGCCTTTCCATTTCTGTGTTACTGTTCCTTTGCTGCTGCTGTTGTATTTTGGTAGCAGCCCATTTTCTCTGAAGAGCAGTCTCTGTTTATTGTTTGTGTTAGGCTGTTCTGCCTACTTCCTCTGTTCATCTTTGGTCTCTGCTAGACTTTTTCCTGCCCTTAGACCTTGCCAAGATTCATACTATCCTAATCATTCTTTTTCTTGTAGTTTCTGAAGCCACCTGCCTGTTTTGTGGCACATTTTAGTTACTTGTGGCTGAGGATACAGTCTCTCACCTCTGGCTTCAGAGGAGTGTCAATCTTTTTTCCCTGCTTTTTCTGACTGTTGCTACCACAAGGGTATCCTTACAAATGCGTCTGTGGAATGGTGAGCAAACCTGTTATAGATTTCAGAAAAATAAGCTTAGAGGGACTGCCAGATTCCCATAATATTTTTATTAAAAATTTGTAATTATGGGGAAATCAGTTCTCACAGATATGAAGACAAAATAGCTCTTTAAAAAAGAAAAATGTGTGTGTACAATGCCTGTATTTTGTCTTAGAATTGAACTGCTAGTTTTTTAATGTGTGCCCATACTTCCTGATAGAAAGGAGGTGCAGTATTTGCTGTTGCTTTTCTGAATGCAATTGACTATTGCAGAGATAAAAGTCTAAACATGATCTGTAAATGGACATTGTGGTTTACTAAAATATATAAAGTTTGAATTATAACCTAGTCGTCTACAAGCAAATTCAGTCTGCCAAGGACAACTAGAAGACAGTGTCAGATAAGATGAAGGTGAAAAGGATAAACACATAGGTACAGAGGTAAACTTGGAAAACCTAGTTCACAAATAGTACTTTCTTAGTTTATTTTTGTGCTTTAAAGCTGGAGACTATTTTGGTACCATGGAGAGACTGTAAGGGCAAACCCTGTGTTTACCAGTAAAGCTGAGCTCTCTTCTCTTCTCCTCTCTTCTCTCTTCTCTTTTCTCTTCTCTTCCTGTAGCAGTAATTAATCTATAAAGGCTGCTGAAATAAAGAAGTGCAGGTTTAAAATAACTGAGAAGGGAAGCTGTGTTAGCCTTAGTGGATTTTCACTGCCATTCACAGCCATTCCTTAAATCCTTCCTTATTTTTTATATCCTGGGTTTAATCACATGCTACTGTTGGAGAATTGGAATGGCTGTCAAAGTCTACGTGAGCAGTGAAATCTCCAGTAAAAGTGCCACTGTCATATGGATAGATTTAAGACATTACCATAGCTTGGAATAAAGATTGTCCTAAACTTCGACATCTGATTCCTCCATCGGTGTGTATGAAAAGCCACAGTATTCCCAGCCTTCCCCTGCAGCAAGTGTCCAGATGGACACTTCGGCAGTTTAGCTAGGATGTTTCACACATTCCTTATTCATAAGGAATTCTGCTTTTCTTCGTATTTCCGAATTTCTCCTTTTCAGATATGTATTCACATAGCCATCCACTGGTACTTATTTCCAACCTATAATCATGGTGTTTACACAAAATTGAGGCCTGTGTTTCAAACGTTACAATGAATTGCACTTACAGGGAGTGGTTTGGCTGTAGAGAGTCAAACCATTCATGAGGAGGTATTTGCTGTGATTCAAATTGCAGAATTTACAATCTGTGTGCTGATCAACTTAATGCAAATAAGAATAAATGAAAAGAAGTGTCTTTAAGAGCGGTACGGAGAAAAATAGAGTTCATGTTTCCCTTGCCAAATGTATGCAGGGGATAAGTAAATCCCATAAAATCTGCTGGCTTTGGAGGGAAGAGAAGTATTTAAGGTATTAAAGTCTTGAAAACTAATAAAATTACCGGAAATACCTTTCTTAGCACTATTAAGGTTTGAGTTTTAAATCACAGTGTCACAAGATACTCTTGACAGAACAGACTGTTGGTAAATACTGGTATTTAATCTATCTAAATAGTCTATCTAAAATGGATAGATTATTCAGAAATAGTCTAGCAATGGAAATGTCATTTGAAGTATAAACTATAGCTTTGAATCACACATAGGAAAGAATAAACAATAGTAAAATGACTTTTAAAAATGGATTATTTATATTTAAACTAAATTGAATATATTTTAATATATTTGACTATTCAAATGTAATATTTGGCTATGCATAATGTTTACAGAAATATTTAAAACTAAAGTGTTTTTTCATGATTTTTTCTGCTTCTTGGATTTCAAAGTATTTAGTTGCCTTAGCAGGTTCTCAAAAATGTATACTTTTGTGGTATACAGGTTTATAGACAATTCTGTCTTTGCAGTGATCAATCTGCAAAGAAAAACATATTGCTAGTGATTTTTATTACAGAAATCAGTACACTATTCTTAATGTATTTATTGTGTTGTTATTAATATTGTGATTTCTCTTTTTGTGATCTTGAAAAACAGCATTACAGGTGATTTACTAAGTAACCTATTTTTTTAACATTTGTGGCTCACAAGCATGCACTTCTTTTTTTCATTTACTGAAAAGCACTATGTATTTTTTCCTAACAGGAAAGATTTCTGCTGTAACTAAAATGACATCATGCTGCCTCCTATGGGGGAATGCTGAAGCCTTCTCAAAGATACAACACAGCGGTAAGTACTAAAAGTATGTTCATAACAATTCCTTTTTTTTGTAAAAATATGTAAAAGAAAGATATCAAGTCTGTATTGCTGGTGTTCTTAAATGTGTTTGAAATATATTTGCAATATATACGTCCAGTTACAATGTTTGTTTACCACGTGTTCATCCAATGAGGGATGGAATACAGTGCATTCTAAACATTAGTGCTGTTTATGTGCTTACTCATGATAAACAGGAATTGTTATTATTTTTCAGTTCTATAAGTATTGAACGATCCCAATCAGTTTGTAGTTAAAAGACATGAGACTAAACCTGGCTATTGTGACACTGCTACTCAGTAAGATTTGGGAATTCCAGGCCACACTGTACCAGATAGAGCTGACAGTCTTCAGTTTGTGAGATAAGGTTGGGTTCCAGAGTTCTTATGGGGCTGTACTAAAAAATAGGATGGTTACTGTTTCATATTGTTACCATAAAGATTTTTTTTTCCTCTCAGTTGTCAGCAAAATATGAGAGAACATATTTTAATGTATAGCATACACACAGATAACATATAGTTATATGTATGTGTATATATATGCACACAGATATATAAACATTATAAAAACATAAACATTTTATATAAATATAAACATCTTATTATATCAATATGAAATATGCGACAAGGATTTAATTTAGAAATTTATGCATAGAATATATTCTATTTTTAAAACACCTTAATCTAATTACCATTCTTTCATATTGTGTCTGCCACATTGACTAATGAGAAGGAAATGAGATGTACGAGTGACCAGAAAAGTTTCTCTGGTGCACATTCTTCCTTTTCACTTTATATTATCCATGAACTTCGAAGCAGATGTGACTTTTTCTGTAATCATTGCACTGGCTGTAGTACAATGATGTTTCAATTTCATGTTGACACTGGGACCTAAATTCAAGAAGGAATAATCATATATCTGATGTGATAATAAAGTTGTAAATAAGTAATAATTCAAAGTGTGACAGGTTAGTTATGAGAATCGAGGTTATCATTGTATGAAGTGTAAATTTCAGACAAAGAAAATAACAGCTTTGAAAATTCCTATGATTTTTGCATCACTGAACCATGTGTATTCCAATTTGTAGCAATTTACATGTAACTGAATAAAAAATACTTTATGAACAGGGGCCTGTTTAATAGTTTAGCATCCATACTGATTGTGATAATAGCTGAACTCTTAGGGGTTATATAGTGAGTGGTATAATATGCATGAATGCCATACATATAATTCAGTTACTTACTCTGCTTCAGAGAACTCATGACTTTTTTTTCAGGAATGAGGCAAGCAACTGATATAAAGAATGCAAGGCTCATATAAAGCTGAAGTCAAAGTTGAAACAATAATAATTTCTTTGGAACTAACAATTTGTGGTACGTTCACCTTGTGTGGCACTAGAATAAGCCACACCCACATTCCAAGAAGGGAAAGTCTCATCTCTAGATCTATCACAGTACACTGAAATAGACCACAGAAGCTGGGGAGAGGATTCTGAAGGGGAAACTGAGGGATGATGTGATTTTAGTTTTCTCTGTTTTCTCAGCATTTTGTTTGTTCTTCTTAACACACAGCAGGAAAGTCAGAGAGAAGGAGACAAAAAGGAAGCAAACAACGTTTAAACAGAAAAGTGAGATGGAGCCTATTGATGTCTGGCTTTTAACTCACTCTGCAAGTTAGTGAACATCAGAAGCCAGCTGTGCCTTTTGAAAATTTCCTTGTTCATGTGAGGTGATAATTGGACTATACATTAAAACAAAAACAACAACAAAAAAAAAAGATATTAGAAAATGAAATTACATTAAAAAAATTATTTCTGCTTCTCTGTTTGCTGATTTTCTGAAGAAGCCACAATTATTTGTGTTCAACTGCCAACCCTGAGGCACTCCAAAATACACAACAGAAATACGGAAATATTTGTTAATTTCTGATTTTGTCTAGAAAAGGTTTGTATTGAGAATTTTTCCAGGAGACAAATAGAAATGGATCTGAAGGCCTTCAGGATAATGTATACTCCAAGCCAAACTAACCTTGAAGTTGTATTTTCAGAAGACAATAAGGATCCATTTGGATGAACAGAAGAACAAAAAAATTCAAAGAAATAACTAGGGATGATAGCTTGGACAGATTGTAACTATGGCTTTGGCTACATTGTACTGTTATATTTAAAAGAAATACAGAAAGAAATCCCTACGTCTTGAACACTTTAATTGCTTACTTGCTATCTTTCTTATCCATAATTCCAGATAGAATTCTTCAACATGATAAACTCATGATCTTCCTCAAGAACAGAAAACATCAATTTATGTTTGGAGTATGCGAAATGTGTTTCCTCGTAATGCACAATATAGTAGTAAAAATTGAAGCAAACAAACGGCCCATGCTTTGTCCTCGGATTTTGATCTTATATCAGAAGTGTAAGCGAGTTTAAATGATGGGATTTCATTCCAGAATCCCAACCTGACAGCTGAGTGTGCAGATGGAGCCCTGTGGAAGTCTGTGAAGTGCTGTGTCGTTCCTTTGATGTAGCCACATACTGTCAGATTCTTGATCATGTTCTCAGACTCTGATCAAACCTTCTGTCTTGTATCATTTATGGTAACAAATGTGAAGGAAAAATAAAGCCTTTATATTAGAAGGCAGGAATAAATTGTTCCAGTTTTAGTCTTGGGAGTTTTAGGAAACAGATCAACTCTTTATTTTCTGAGGAAAATCAGGGCACAATATAATTCTCATTCTTAGAGCTGTCAGCTCTTCTCAGCTTACTTTTCAGCTCTTGGGATTCAGATAAGAATCTTTGCCTTCCTCTTGTCAGGGTTTATGGCTGTACATGAAAGTGCGCTCAGCTGAGCAGTCCAACTTCTGGTTAAGCAGCATCTTCAACTCCTCCAGTTTTCTTTTTAGGCTCTCACTGATTTTATACTCTTAGGTGGAAGAAAAATGCTCCCCACATTTTTTTCTCTGTTGGTGAAATATTTGCACAATTTTAACATGGAAATGCATCAGTTATGTTGGCTCCTAAGACTTGTGCTATGATACATAGGCTCTGCTGACATAATAGTGTGCATTCTTCCTACCAATTCTCTTAATTTGAAACACGAGGAAGGAAGGAAGGAAAGAACCCAGTTGAAAATTCTTCCCTTTTATAAAGATAGAAGGTGTGTTTTCCATACAGAAGTTATAAGCAGGAGCAACTAATGAAGTTACTAGTTGAGCCCAGACTGATGGTCTGGTCATTTCAATTAATTGAGGCTGATGCTCAACATTTCAGTAGGTTTCCAAATTGGAAACAGTATCTTCTTCAAGAAATTCCAGTAATCTAAATTGAATTTAACACCTACTGTTTGGAAATTTAACCAGGCTTTAATGAGAGTTTGTCTAGATTTTGTTGTAGGATGTTCCACAGCTCTCTATGCGTCTTCAAATTTGTTTCCAGGGAGTGTTCTGAAATCCTAAATCTGCTGTAGTTAACTGTGTCTCAGTTGATCTAGAAAAAATAAATCAAGTTGCATCATCTGCTTTGCTGTGAGAAGTTACTGGTAAATCTAATCTTAGCAAATCCAGTACATCACTGATAATAGGGTGTATTTCCATTAAAGGTAGAGACCTACTGTGAACAGTGGAATCAAAATATTCAGATTCTCTAATGAATATAAATAATTCCTTGCTTTCATTTGCATTTGAAATGATGTATCCATTAATTTTTTTATTCCAGTGTTTAGTTATGTGTTTCATTATGACTGACCTAAAGTACCTAAAAGTAGATAAACTCTAATGATCTCCACCAATATGTGAATTTCTGAAGAACCCAAGTGAGAAATGGACATATGAAGCATTTTCAAGTAATACTCAAATATGAAATAGCAAATACCAAAACTTTCCAGGTCATTAAATTTACTTTCAGGTGGCAATTTAATTGAGTAATTTTAAAACTTCTACCTAAGTTCATTAGCTTTATTAAAAACTTTGGGAAGCTAGTTAAACAATTTTATAAAAGTATGAGTCATGATTCTCTTAAATCTTTAAGACTTATACACTGTTCTTATCTAAGTAATGCTTCCAGAAATCTAATTGATTTTCTGGAAAATTAATTTGAACATAACATTACACGAAGTATTGTACAACAGTAACAGAATGGTTAAAGTTTTGAAATTTCAGCATTATACAGACTTCATGGGTAATGGGAATTCACTGAATCATAACCACATGAGTAATAAGTAAAAGTGAAATAAAAAATAATCACACTGTTTTGCACAGACAGCTCATTTAAAGTTCAGTCATGTTCAATTCAAAGAACTAGAGTGCAAATTTTACTATCTCAGTGTTTAAACTTGAAAATGTTTTATCCCTGTGACTCATAATTTAAATCTACTGTACTGAACAACAGGTAGTGATGTTAGATCTGTTATAGCTGTTCCTACAGAGAACTCTTAACTCTTAAAAAAAAGTTCATGATAACACAGTGTTTTTTTTTTTCTTCTAAGAACAGTAAAGCTTTTGAGCACAAGATTCCAGTGTAAATGAATTACGGGCAAGCAGCTGTCTTCCTGTCAAGGTTCAAAACACATCTTCATTTTAAACCACAAGACCACAGTTTGTTTTGTTTGGACAACTCAGTAGTTGACAGGAAGGGAAGACCTTCTGTAATCTCTTAATAAATATCCTTTTACCTGTTCTTTAGCCGTTATCTCCATCAGTTTTCATATAAAGGAATAGCTCTGTGTAACAGCAAAATCTTGTGTCCTCCTGGTATCCCCATGATTTATTTTGAGCTCTGCACCCTGAAGTTCAAGTTTCTTTTAGCTACAACTGACAGAAGATGATTTCTTACATCATCAACTCCAGCTTCTATAACAGGGAATGGCCATATCATGCAATGCTTTTTAAACAGGTTGTAATCCAGGTTTTGAAAGTGAGGGCTACATTGATTACTGGTGGAAAGTGATGAATGATGTCTCTCAAAGGTCCATACTGGGACAATGCTTTATTAAATATATTAAATATCTTCATCAGTAACATAGACAATGGGATTAAATGCAGCCTCAGCAAGTCTGTGGATGAGTGGTGCAACTGATTCACTTGAGGGAAGAAATGCCATCCAGGGGTACCATAACAGGATGCAGGAATGGGTCCATGAAAACTTCATGAAGTTCAGCAAGACCAATATAAGGTCCTGCAACTGTGTCATGGCAATATCCATTATCAGTAGGGGCTGGATGGTGAATGGATTAAAAGTAGCCTTGCAAAGAAGGGCTTGGAGATACTGATGGATGAGAAATTGTTAATGAGTGAGCAATATGCGCTTCCAGCCCAGAAAGCCAGCTGTATCCTGGGCGGCATCAAAAGAGGTGGCCAACATGTTGATGGAGGTGATTCTGCCCCTTTATTCTGCTCTGATGAAAATCCACCTTGGAATTCTGCATCCAGCTCTGGAGTTCTCAACACAAGAAAGATGTGGACATGTTAGAGTGGGTCCAAAGGATGGCCACAAAGATGATCAGAGGAGTGGAGCACCTTGCCTGTGAAGACAGCCTGAGACAGCTGGAGTTGTTCAGCCTGGAGAAGGCTCTCGGGAGACCTTACTGCAGCCTTTCAAAATAAGAACAGAAGTGATAAGAAATGTGGAGAGAGACTTTTTATCAGGGTCTGTAGTGACAACAGGCAAAGGGGAATGGCTTGAAACTGAAAGAGCGTAGATTTAGAGGGGCTGTAAGGAAGAAGCTCTATTGTGAGGGTGGCGAGACACAGGAACAGCTTGCTCAGAGAAGTTGCGGATACCCCACCCTCAGAAGTGGCCAAGGCCAGGTTCTGTGGTTTTAAGCAACCTGATCTAGTGTGTGGCATCCCTGCTCATGGCAGGGGATTTGGAACTACATAGTCTTAAAGGTCTCTTGCAACCAAAACCATTTTATAATTTAATGATATTTCTGTGTAATATCATATGGTGATTATCTATGCATGTTTATAAAACATGCAAGACTATTAAGGTAAATGGCTGAGTATATACATAACTGATTGATTTTAACACTGATATAGCACTAAAGGTAGCATTGTATGGTCCTCAGCGTCAGAACTGGAATTTGGAGATAAAGTAGAAAACCAGTAATGATGGAATCACATTCTGGGATTTTTTTTCTGATTTTTAAAGAAATTATATCACACTGAAACCCTTCGGAGTAATGCCCTCAGTGCAGCTATTTGCAGCTGATTTCATGGCTGTGTGCCCTAGCCACAGTTTGAGATTGTTTATCAAACAGCACATCAGAAGAATTAAGGTTTTTGGTTCTTTCAGACAGATTTGGGGTTTTAAAAATAGGCTTTTAGTACAGTTTTAGGAAAAAACCTTCCAGTACCACTGCAGAGGGCCTGGATAGCCCATACATTCAGTGTCATATCTGCTAAAATACTGAATTATTTCCATTCTGTGCCAAATGCAAGTAATCCACCACAATTATGCTAATCACTGCCCTGAAAACAAATTGATACAGCTGTTGAGTGACTAGGGAAGATGACGGCATATTTCTTTCTTTTTTGAAAGAAAAAAAATAAAATGCATTTGCCAGCAGGAAGCCAAACTGCTTGTAGAAATTACTTAGAATTGAAAATCACTATTTAATTCTGAAGGTAAATATGTTTGTTTGTATATATGAATATAAAACACATTTAGCTTTAATTGCATGCCAATTTAGACCCAGATAGCTGGTATTGTACAGCTTTTTTTTAGAGCATTATTTTGCTTTTATTTTCTGTTGATGTGCAAAATATATATATACACACACATACATACATACATAGTGTTTTCTATTGGATCTTAAATATGGAAGCTGAAAGTATCTAAACCACTCTTTCTACCAGGTTTATTATCAACATCCCCCATCCATTTTCTTTCATATATACTGCTTTGCATTCCATTTTTCTTTTCCAGGACAAAAACAGAGGAAGGAAACACAAGACAAATATGGTGATATTGTTATCCACAACTTAAAAAAAAGCTCAGAATATCTGAGTGTAGGTGAAACTACTGAGGTTAAGTAAAATCAGATTCTGTCAGCTTTCATTATAGGCTCTCTTTCTTCTGAAGATGTATGAAGTAGTACTATTCTCTTTTTCACCTGGTTGCCGCTGTATTAGTAGCAATGGAGATTTGCTCTTCTGCGCTCACAGCATGAACATGGATTTAAAGCTTACACAACTATTCACAGAATGTTAGAAAAAACAGCTTAAATTTTTCTGTTTCAATTTAACTTCAGGAAGTAACTGACCAAATTTGGTGCCTAGTTATAATCTTAAAAATCTGCATTTTTTTCTTGGTGTAAGAAACTAACAACCTGCAACCAAATATCTATTAAAACTGTGGTTTGTCTGTCCATGGGGGAAATAAAACTCTTTTATCTGGAACTAAATCACACATTTAATTCTAATGTAGTTTGCGGTCAATGGAGTTCATTATACTGAAAAATTGTGTGGCTTCTATCATTTGAGGCTTTTTGCTTTGCTATAAAGGTATGTAGGTGACATGTCCTGTCCTGTCTCGTATCATTGTGACTACTCTTATTGGTAGACACATCTCATGAATTTGATTCATAAAGATGAGATGCAAATCTCTGAAAACTGTGAATAATGAGCTATCTAACTGGTACACTGAGGTGCAGTCTATTCTTAAACAGTGTCATCAAACCAGGCTGCAGGTATCCCTTCTTGAGCAGAGGAGTTAGACCAGATGAACTCCAGAGGTCCCTTCCCACTTCAACCAATCTATGATCCTGTGATCTTGATTTAAGAGCAATTCAATTTTTCTTTCCATGGATTTAAAATAACAGTATGACCCTTTCATTTTTATTCTATGAAAGTATCAAAAAGGATGGAAAAAAACCAAAATAGTTATGTTACAAGTTTAAATAATGATGCTGAGTCACTTGAAAAGTTAGGTGATGAATAGTTAGAGACTTATAGTTTCTGTTGTTAATATGGTTCTGTTTAAAGGAAGAAAATTAAAAGAAATATACATTATTTGACCAAATGAAACAGAAGTAAATATTTCAAAGACTACTGAAGTAGTTTTTGTTTAATATTTTTTATAAAGCGTTAGTGAAATACAACTCATTGAATGGAATGGTATGAGGCTACAATACAAAGTTCAAACAATGGCAGAACTAGAATCTGTTTACATTAGAAGCCATCAAAACTAAAATGTATAAACAGTGAGGTAATAAGCTACATAAGGGTACAAGAAATTCAGATCTGATATATTCAGCATAAAATGTATATTAACTAGAGAGCAGAATTCATTAAAGCATATGTATCTGAAAGACAAAGCTTTTAGGACAGTGCAGAAATTAAGCAATCTGAGTTTGTTAATTAACAAAGCAGGAGTTTCAATAGATGAGCTTGACAAAGAAAATGGATGTATCAGAATTTCACCAATGAAAATTGAAGCTGGGACAGAGCAATCACATCAATTACAGTAACAGGTCACTCTCTTGGCAGCTTCATTGTCTTTTGGAATATGGATTTTCAGTGCTTTTAAATATTAGTATAATATTAGTGCAACTTTCTCTGAGCTTGCTGAAATTTAAATATTACCACAGTGTGCTGTGAGGATAACTTAAAAAAAAAGGAATTAAAGAGTTATCACAACTTGTGTTGACCTTCATTTAAAAAAAAATTGGAACTCACTTGATACAGAGGTTTTTTTCTGTGAAAAAATATCTCACGGAGAACTTAATTCCTTAGCTGAACAATTTTTCCCTATAGCTGTTTATGGTTTAACATTTGAAATCTATATGCTGGAAATCATCAAAATCAGAAAAAAAATATAAGTAGCTCAGTTTTTTTTTTCTTTGAAACACGAAATATGTAATCAATATTGCCAGAATATGGGAACAACATTTAAAGTTTGTATTATTGGCAGTGTAGCTCCCCTGTCCACCAACCATCTTGGTGCAAGACTTTAGGAAAGATAATTTTTGCAAATATGCTGAAATTCAGGGCCAGAGAAATAATGACTCCTGGATGTTTATCTTTGATACCTATAGAAGACAATTTTAAATTCCAAAAGAAGAGGTGAGCACTGTGCCAGGGTGATAGCTGTATCATCCTTTTGAGGGGCAGACTTCAAGGAGCAGCACTGTCTAAGCAAAGGCAAAAAAGAGATTTGATTTGTTTGTTCTGAGAATCGGTAAGAATACTGATGAAAAAACATATGTGCACTTTCCCACCATTTAAAAATAATTCTATACAGCTACAAGCAAGACCTTTAGATGATGGATCTTTTTCTCTCATGCCAAAGAAGGCATTATGGAAGGAATTATTTTGAAGACTAAAGTGTAAATCAGATCACACAGGAATTACTGACATATCTCCAATATGAGGTAGAATAATCTTCTCCTCTGTCAAAGGGATTTAATTGTCTGCCCTGACCTCCATCTGTTCAATTAATTGACTGCATTAGTTTGTGGTGGATATTTTTGGTTGGTATTATGTTTTATTAGTGAGATTTCTTAAGATGATATAATAGAAGCACACAGGAACCTGTAACTCCTGCCATGTGACAAGGTACATTTTTCTCAATCCTGACCTAAATCAGTTGACCAGGGGCAGGAAAAAATAGATCAGTCCTTCCTAGTCAACCTGGCAGCTGCAAATTGTCTTTTGGGTTTTTTTTCTGCAATATCATCCCATATGGATATGATACAAGAAAAAAAAGGAAAAAAAACCCAACCCAAAACCAAATAAATAAAGAAAACCAAAATCCCTTTACAAAATAAATGAAATAAATTCCTTCTACACATTAAAATCAATTTTACATTGATTGATTTGATGGGCATATTACTTTTCCTGTAAACAAAAGGAAGCTATAAACAAATGACTGGAGAGGAGAAAAGAGCCATAGGAAAGAATTATGATTTGGAGAAAAGAACATGCTAGTGGTGTACACTCTATGAGAAAGATTTGAGAATTAGAAAAGAACTGAGAAGGCTATGTGCAAAAGAGGAAAAGTGTAGAAGGTACTTCTATAAGAGGATGTTTTCTAGCAGGGAAGAACAAGAGTAAGATGGGTCTTGAAAAGGTACCAAGGCATAATATTTTGTCATGGAATCATATTGTTAAAACATATTTCTCCTCATATTTTAAAATGCCCATGTAGTTTTGCAGTCTTGTGAAAGCAGGTAGAGTGTGCTAAATAATATGATAATAATAATTGTAACAGTGATATTGTATGGGTCTTGTTAAAACGTCATTCGTAAATGGTACTCATTGCAACCAAAACATCATGGGAAACATGTTTTTTTAAAAATAAATAACCCAAATATTTCTAACATAATACTGGTTTTCCACAAACCTATCAGTTCTATGTTAGTAAAGGCTAGTATTAGGTGAAGATGGCAAAAATGGATAAACTTTTTTGCTGAGATAGGATTTTACGCCAAGGAAGATACATTGCAGCAGTTTTTAAAATAACTTGAAGATGGTTATGGGAATAACAATATTAATGGCAACAATAATAAAAAACAGCCTCAGAAAATAGAATTAATTGAACGGTAGGTGAGAAAATATCTGAATTTTAGTCTTAACTTTGTATACTGAATTTCCTACCAATGGATGCTCCATCATCTTTGATAAACTATCAGCACAGATGACAGAACAGACAAAAAATATTAAGAAACTCATTGCAGAGAAAGCTCTTCCTGATTTTAGTCATGAGGACTTTGTTCATGTATGAAACAAACAGGAGAGTTACAAATTTCTTAACTCTGTGGTTATAAAGATAATTCTGTATATATTGGTAAGAGGTGAAAGAATCATCTTGCTACAGCTCAGTTAGGACAGTTAGCTGTCTGATCCAGGCTAATCACTTGGCCTTTTTAAACTCAATAATCTTCAGGGTGTTTTCATAGTGGTTGACTTCAACTAATATTTAACGTCAAATACCTATGTTACCATAGGAAGAATTGCTGCCTGAAGTGTATGCTTCTGGTATAGACAGAATATCTGGATTTTCATATTAGTTTGGGAGACAAACATGGGCTTTAGTATTTATTTCCAAGGTGGAGAAGGTACCTATTCATTGTGCTACGCAAAGATGGAAACGTTCCAATTATTGAAGTGAAAAGATGAGCAGGAGGAGAAACTATAACTTCTGTGTTTTTTGTTGGCTTCAATTTCCAACTCAGATACAGCTCTACACATTACAAAGCAAATACGATGTATTACATTAGATTTGTGAAAAGCCTTTGATGCAAGAAAATATAATTAACTACATGTGAGATGGCTTTGAAGTTTCCCATATAGTAGAATGATATGGGTTGTCACGCAGATAATTTTGAGAAATTTAATTTTTTTTTACCAAAGAGAAAAGCATCACTTATTATTCTGAGATTTCTCTTGGAATTGTTAAAAGACCATGAAAGATGGTTTGATTTTTATCATTTGGGAGTGTGAGATTTGAAATGGAAGACCTTTTTAACTGAACAGAAAACTACCTGCAAAAGATTTGATACCTTTTCCAAGCTTAGCTTTCCTGCTTTTTTGGCACGTTTTGGCAACCAATAGAAAATAATAGTGATTTAAAAAAAACTTACGCAAAACTCTGGCATGAAGACATATTTTTCAAGTTTGTGACTATGTGGAATTATTCTTTGTAGCATATCTTTTTGCTAGTTTTTGCTACAATTTTAGAATTTGCATTTCCAAGGTGATGGAATTTCAGAAGCCTGTTTCTTAGATTTCTACATGTTGCTGTTGGATTCTGCTTAATATTTACTGAGCTTTTATTGTTGTTTTGGAAATAAATCTCACTTTTGCTGTTGTTGTTGTGTATATCTTTTCATATTACATGTTTGTCTATATCTCTGATGTGAGATGACGGTCATATATCATTAATTTTCTGGGGGAACTTAACCTCTATTTTTCCCGCTCATTTTCCATATTTAAGCAAAAAGTGTACATTATGTAAAAGTAGGCGCAGTCAAACTTAGAGTTCAGGCGTCCATCAGTGGTGAGGAAAGATATCTCTGGTTCTGCCCATGAGGTTATATCTTAGTAAATAAAATGGTCCAGGTCCTGTTCTCTGCCCCTGAGGTCACATAACATAGCAGAGCTTGCATCTCTACAGTGAAAATCTTTCTTATTAAAAAGAAAAAAAAAAAAAAAAAGAGCTGTCTGTTGAGGAATACCTCTGGTCTATCCTACTCCCTGTTTATGCTTGTGCATTGGCTGGGAGGTATGAATACTTGGGCAGGTCAGTGTTGGAGTCCATGCTCTAGCCCTATCTAGGTTACTGCTTAGACTCTGAATTCTAGTGCTTACTGCATTGGCCTGAAAACAGCCTAACATATGGATCCATTGTGGGACTTCTGTATGGTAATATTATGCTTAGCTTTTAGGGGTCCACAGTATGTGATATAATTCACAGCTCCCAGTACTTATGTCAGCTAGAAAGTTAAGAATTCCATCCTTCATTATTGAATTCAGCATAGACAGGACACTAAGCAGAGTATATGCCTCAGACTCTCTTCTAGGCAAGCTTTTAAACTATGTTTGCTGGGAAGAGGGGAAGGCAGCAGGCAGCACAGGAATGGTCTCGTAAATGTCGTCTAAGATCATAGAATAATAGAATCGTTTTGATTGGAAAAGACTTCTAAGATTCAGCACTGTGACTCCCACCACTAAACCGTGTCCCTAAGTGCCACATCCACACACCTTTCAAATGCGTCCAGGGGTGGTGATTCCATCACTTCTGTGGGCAGCCTGTTCCAGTGCTTAGTGATCTTCTTGGTGAAAAATTTTTTCCAAATGTTTAATCTAAACCTCCCCCGTTCCAACTTGAGGCCGTTTCCACTTGCCCTATTACTTGTTATTTGGAAGAAGAGACTGACCCCCAGCTTGATAGAGTGTCCTTTCAGGTAATTGTAGAGAACAATAAGGACCACCCCTAAGCTTCCTTTTCTCCAGGCGAAATGACCGCAGGTCCCTCAGCCACTCTTCGTAAGACTTGTGCTCCAGCCCCTTCACCAGCTCCGTTAATCTAGCAACATTGATCTAGTGAGTGATTCAGGGGATCCCATTTTTCACAATGGTTTGTGGAGACTTATTTTGCTGACACATGTTCTTTCACCTCTTAAATGTAATGGGTGCAAGACAGCATTTAGCAGGTGAAAGCCCACTAAGTTAGGAGGAGAGCCATACAGGAACAGAAGCTGAAGGACACTCTTCCTTCTGCTGGTGAAGTTGTCTACATTCAAGCAAATAAGGAAAACCTAGGGGGTAGATCTAATTGAAAAAAATTGATGATGTAAAAGCGTAATAACAATAATCTTCAGTCACAATTTTTATTTTATGAAATAATTCTCCTACAAACTGCGTAAGGTTTGCTTGAAAGTGAGAATACCTGTCCAAGGAAGTTTGTAGTTGATGGGAATGCAATGTTAGAGTTTTCTGATGGTCCAAGGGTAAGAATCTCAAAGTCTTTTGGTTCAGGGAGAATGCTTCACAGAGTCTTCATAGCTATCCCGGCCTTATTTGAAAGGTAATGTTTGTAACTTGAAAGAGGGAGAGGTGTGGGTTTAGATTTCTTCAGGTTGATGAGGATAGCCACTCAACTTCCCCATTTCCAGAATGAATGCATAATTGTGACATTATCATATGAATGAAGGCAGTATCACCACCTGGTAACTGAACCAGGTAATGCAATGAAAATGTCCTGCCTGTGTCTCCTGCGTAATTCAGTTCTAAGAATTTGTGTAATAAAGCAGCAACTTTTTTTGGCCATGTAATATATTAATGGGTGTGTGTGTGTAAGTGTGTGTTTGCATGTGTTCACATGCCCAGCTGGTTTAAATTGCTTTTCCCACCCTGTTTCTGGTTATTGTAACATTTTTAATGTCTCCTCTTCTGAGACTGGAATGCCTAGAGGGAGATATCAAATTCTAATCACTAAATAGCCTCAAGAGATCGAATTGCATATCAATCAGTCCCTTAGACAGTTTCTCAGTTGGTTCAGACAAGAGTTTTAGTTTCTTTCATCCTTGACAAGGGCACTCTCTTGAGTTCAATGGTGAAGGCAAGAAAAAGAGGACTGAGACCTGTGAGTTTTTTTGTATAATATTTAGACAAAACCTGATAGACTCTCTTAAGAATTTTTCTTTTCAGTCATTTGATGTTTCTTACTGGAGAGGAGTTAAGACTCATTCTGTGTTACAAATGCAGTTTTTTTGAGGTCTTGCAGTGGTAGTAGGTAATGAACTTTGATTTTTTTGAGAGTTTATTCAGCTTATGAAGGCCTACTCTGTAAGCCTAATGTATAAAATGCTGATTTTTGTGTGCATGTTTTAATTTTTTTTTTTCGTATCCATAAATTAGTTTGCTCCAGGCATAAGAGATTTTACTCTACGGGAACTTTTGCTTTACAGAAACTCAGGGCTGAACGTTCTATTTCAGATCATAATCTTTTTATTTTTGCAGTAACACGTCAGAATTTAAGCAAACAGAGGTGCATAAAAGAAACAAAGAGAGACCTAGAGTGTGTTACATTTCTTTTACAAGGTTATATCAGAAGTAAAAGCTAGAAATGATGCCATGGGTTGTGCTAGACTGTACTGATGCTATTTTTTATACATCTCCCTAACATATGTACTGGAAATGTAATATTTTCTTAAGACTTCACAGCTGCAATTAGACTACAATTGAATGGCTACCGTGTCTCTTCAGTCATGGGAAACTTAAATTCAGATCAAAATTTGAGCTTAATGGAACACACCTGTAATTTTGGGATTATTACTTATTTCAGGGTTGTGTTTGTAATCAGTTTATGCCATGTTTTTGCCTCCTAATATTGACACCTCATATTTATTTGCAATCTTCATCAATTTATCTCAAGGAGCAGCAAGTATCATGAAAATTGTCTAACCACTGAAATTCTTCTATACTTACGTGGAATAGCAGCTGAAATTACTGTTCAAAAAGTCAGTGAGATAAGTGCAACTGTCTTAACTGAGCATTCCCAGTCAGTCTTAGGTCCTTCTGGCCATACAGTTTTTTTATAATTTAAATACAGAAAAAATAAGGGAAACCATATCTGTGATTGTTCAACAACCACCTCTTATAATTAGATCGAAATAGCTGATTTTTTAGAGAATGCTGAGGTGAATTTCTTTGGTTTTTTTGGAAAGGAGTGATGGTCACATGTTTTCTTTCCCTCTGCTTGCTTTTCAAATTGTTTTCATTATTGAGAGAATTGCAGCTTTCAAAAACATTGTAGGGACCACACAGCTTTTTCTTATAATCCCATTGTTCTTTTTGATAGTGTATGAGATTTAAAAATTCAGAATAAGAGTGGTAGCTCCAGGCAAGAAGCAATGATATGAAAGAAATGTGTGCCCATTTTCTGAAAAGTAAATGGTGGATGTAGTTTCTAACCTGAGGGATCTACTGAGCCTATCTATTTCTCTAACTTGGAGAAATTCATGGAAGGGTAAATGCAGCATGTTCTTTAAAAAACCCCCAAGCATGCCTAATCTAAGCTTTATATGTAATTTGTGTTGCTTTTCAGGCTTTATTTCTATATTAAAAAAAAAAAAAAGTAAATAATCTATCTTTGTCTTCACTTACTTCTAATCATACAACTAAGATCAACTTCAAGATCAAATGTGATGTTTGCATATCCAGCATTTATTCTCCCTTTAAGCAAGGGTGTATCATAGTTCTGAAATTTGTGTCACTTTCTTCTCAGTTTAAACTTTAAATCTCGAAGAAAATTTTAACTGTGAATTAATAAGTTATACATCCCACCTAAATAATTCTGTGATTCTGTGACACATTATTCAGATACTCATCCCTAGCGAAGTTTACAATGCAAAGTTAGTGCCATGACCCACAGTACAGGGCGTGATGTCTGTTGTAAGTTCTCATCAGGCTGAACAAAGACACTGGACCATGTGTCAGGGAACTCTTCTGCTTTATGGTGCGGTCGTGTTCTTAACTGTGGCAACCAGTTAAAGGAAGCAGGAAGAAAGAGAGGAGAAAGTGAGAGGGGGCCCAATTTGCATGCCTCTTATGTAAATTAGACTTTTTGCATGTTTTTTTACCCCAGCACAGCCAGCCCTTCCCCACGAAGTGAGTTGGGATGGAGGGGACTGAGCACAAGTCTCAAGGCAGAGCAGGAAGTTAGCTCAGGGCAGCACTGCCCCACCTATCCTCTGATCACATTTCCTGTAGCAATAACCCAGAATGTTTGAGACAAAACATGCTTAGATCTGGTCCTCTACAGTTAGGATTATTAGAAGTCTAAATTTTGAGGGGTTTTGTTTTATTTTGTTTTGAGGATGTTTTGTGTGTTTGTGTGTTTTTTTA
Organism: Cnemophilus loriae; assembly: GCA_013397755.1. NCBI lineage: Eukaryota > Metazoa > Chordata > Aves > Passeriformes > Corvidae > Cnemophilus > Cnemophilus loriae. The sequence goes on from VZTF01005243.1 coordinate 209,875, forward strand.
AGAATAATTTAATAATAAATCGTTTATTTGAGTTGGTAAAATGCTTGCAAAAATACAACAAAATACACATATATGTGCTATTAGGGAAAATAATTTCTTGTAAAACTTAGCTGCATGTTAATTTGAAGCCAGACATTGCTGTAGTTACAGTTCTGAGATTCAAAAATATCTTATGATTGTCCAGTTTTGGTAAATAAACTTCCTACCAATGTTCTAAGTAATCCAGTCAAGAAAGTGCACATTAGATCATGATTAGCGTTCCTCTGCGTTGTTCACTGTCATTTTGTCTAATATTTCTGAATAACTTTACATAAGATAAAGAAGAATGAAGCTTAGTTAATTTCAGTGTATCAAGAAAGTTCTAGAAGCTCAAAAAAAAAAGTTTCTGAAAAAGTTATAACTGTTTTGTTTGTTTTGGTTTGGTTTGGTTTTTTTTTGTTGTTTTTTTTTTTAAATTTGAAAGATAGTAGACAAACCCGGTATGCATTTACCCATATTTGGAAAAACTGTTCTTTTGTTATTGAACAAACATTTGAATATAGTTACCGTTAAGAGGGTGTGGTGCTGATTATGAGTAGACATGTATTTAAACCTGCTTTGGGAAGAGCTTTTACAGAAGACAACTGTGTGGTTAGTTTCCTACTAATATTCCAAATTGTATGGACATATTGCTAAAATTAATATTGCAGGCCTATTCAAAAATTTCTATGTCTTGGATAATTCTTACTTACAGTATCATACCACAACATTAGTTTCTTATAGAGATTTATGTATGTTATAATGTGATAATATTTTAATTGCTTTTGGTTAAAAACAGTCAACCAGACAAACACACACACAGACACAAGCCAAAACAACAAAGAAAACTCAAAAAGCAAGCAACCATATCCACTTTCCTTAATAAGTTTCAAAATTATTTAATTTCAAGGGGACAAAGACAATGGAGAGAAGAAAAGACACAGTTCATGTTCTTGGTAAATGAATTATTTTTTGAATCCCCATATTCTGTGAAATGCATTAAACACTTAGGAAGATATGAGTATGAGGAGAATCTGAAATTTTATTGATTACATCATTTGTCATTTTTTTCCTACTGACTAGCTGGTTGCTCTTACATTTCAGCTAATCCAGCTGACTGTATGCTTTCAGAGTGTATGTCTAATGAAAAGGATGTGAGTCTTTAACCCTGACTCTCTATTGAGGTCAGACCTATGTACGTGCCCAAAAAACCTCTTGGGAATATGAGCAGAAGGGAGGGCCAGTGGTCAGCGACTGAAAGCTGAGGTGTACTGTTCTGCACTAGTTGTTTTAGATAAAGCCTGAGAAACCCTAGGATATCTGCTCAGTCTTCAGCTTCCTGTGTTCATATAATTTATATTTCTGTTTAGTTTCCTTGTAACTGTCCGTGATCTGGACAAGCGGATCAAAAAAACTTGAAATCACTTCAGTTTTCTATTCTACACTGGAGCAAAGAGGACTTCTAAGCCATGTCTTCTATTTCCCTAGCAGCTACAGAGTAAGTGTAGAGCTACTGACAATCTTCTCCTCAGGCTGAAAAAGTGGTAACTACAGATGCCGGAAATCATCAGTTTTGCCCTGACAGCCTGATTCATAGACTATTTAAGCATCTCTAAGCGTGGCTTGGGGCACAGATTTATAAACAAGTACAAGTGGTATTTCCAGATACACATCCACGTTAACTTCAGTCTGCATTTTCTTCAAAGGTCATAAATGTCTCATTAGACTCAAATTACACTCCTCTGCCAATAACAAAATCATGTATGAACGTATGCAATTTCAGATCTTCCTTGACTTCTCTTTGTGTGGTGTGCTGCCAGAAATTGTCATTTGGATTGATTGTTTTTGATTGTTTGAGTGAATGATACTTCCAACTAGGAATTTTTTGCAAGCAAGTTTGTATGCATTTTTCTAACATTTGAAGCAGCAAAAATAAATATGGAAAAAGTATAACACTATTAGTGATAATAAATAAAGGCATGACAAGTACATGTCTTCCTGTAGACTCAGGATGTAAAGGCATATTAAGTAGCCTACTGTATACACATAATTGAACATCAAACTAGTTTTGATACATCTGAAAACCTTTCTAGAATGTTTACAGTTTTCTATTTAAGATTAATCTCCAGTTGAAATCCGTGACTCTCTATTTACATCTTCCAACCTTTTCAATGATGTATCTAACATCGTAGCATAGCTGTCATATTTCACGAATTAATAGGTAGCATGCCTTCTCCCTTACTTCTCAATATTATTACTGAAAATTATTTTTTGTGTCTTTGTGTATGAGTGTGTATACATTTCATATGTGAAACTAACCTTAGGAAAATGGTAATTCCTCTAGTAATGTCAGTAAACTGAAATGTGTGATATTTTCTGCCTACCTGGGCAGGAATCCCACCCTAAACAAGATATTTTTGCTTTTCTTGCCTCAGTATAATACTAAAACCAGTTGTCCTCAAGATGCACAGCTCCCAGAGCTGGAAGTTGAGGAAGTATGGAGAGCTGAGTGAAGCCCCCATAATCCAGGAGGAGATGGTTAGTGACCTGCTACTTATTATAGCAAATTAGACACCCACAAGTCTATTCCTCAGATGGGATGCACCTGAGGAAGCTGGTGAAAAAGCTTATCAAGCCACTTTAAACCACTTACAAGCAACACTCCTGGTTAACTGGAGAAGGTCAGGTTAACTGAAAATTAGCAAATCTAATGCCCATCCACAAGAAAGGTCAGAAGGATGACCCAGGGAACTACAGGCCTGTCAGCCTGACCTCGATACTGGGGAAGGTCATGGAGCAGATCATCCTGAGTGCCATCACATGCTATGTGCCGGCCAGCCAGCGAATCAGGCCCAGCTGATACTCACAAATGGTTTTACGAAAGACAGATCCTGTTTGACTAACTTGATCTCTTTCTGTCATAAAGTAACCTGGCTAGTAGATGAGGGAAAGGCTATGGATTTTGTTTATCAAGACTTTAGTAAAGCACTGGATACTGTCTCCCACACCATTCTCCTGAGGAAACTGGCTGTTCATGGCTTGGATGGGTTGCAGTCTTCATTGGGTGAAAAACTGGCAGGATAGTCAGACCCAGAGAGTGGTGTTGGGTGGAAATAAATCCAGTCGGCAGCTGGTCACCAGTGGCATTCCCTAGGGCTCAGTAGTGGGGCCAGTCCTGTTTAATGTCTCTGTTGATTATTTGTATGAGGGGATTGTGTGCATCCTCAGTAAGTTCACAGATGATGCTAAATTGGCTGGGAGTATTGATCTGCTGGAGCATAGGAAGGCTCTGCAAAAGGAACTCAACAGGCTGGATTGACTGAGGCCAGTTTTATGAGGATCAATAAGGCCAAGGGTTAGGTCCTGCAGTTGGGTTGCAGAAATCCCATGCAATGCTCCAGGCTTGGGGAACAGTGTCTTGAGAGCTGCTCATGTGAAGGGGACTTGGGGGGGCTGTTTGAAAGCTGTCTGGATAAGAGCCAGTGTGTGCCCGGATGGCCAAGAAAGCCATACTATTTAGTACACCACATTTTTTACAGTTGTATATTGTCTCTGCTCTATCAGCTGAGGAGTTCCACTTTCCTTCATGTTGTCATTTTTGGTTCTCTCCCTGCTGGTGATGTGTTCACTCTTGTTTATTTGTCATTCCCATTTTCTTTTCTTGGGTTTTTTTTAATGTTTTTTTTGCTTGCTGTTTGCCCAGAAAATTTTTTTCTCTCCATCTTTCATTATCTGGATCACTGTGTTTCCTTCCACCTTGTCACTTTTCTTAGCGCCGTATTCCACGTTTCTTAGAATGTCATTACAAACTTCTGCAGTGTGGGTGTCAAGAGAATAAGATCTGTTGCTCCTCCCTAAGCACAGATTAAATCCTCAGTTGGATATGACTGTAAAATCTGATTTGTGCTGCATGATCAGTAAAGTGTGCCAAAGTCAGGATGGGACAGAGCAAGAGGAATACTACTCAAAATCAATCACCTGCTGCTGACTTCCATTGTTAAAGACGGTAGCAAAAATCAGAAGAGGAAGTGAAGCTTGAGGAGGGATTTCGGGTGACCCATAGCTGGCTGACCACTCTGAGTGCCAGGAAGCAGCTGAGGTGGGGCTGCCCATGAGGGAGGATGACCTAAGAGCTGTGGGGACTGCAGAGCTGCCAGGGCAAGACTCTGAACTCCTATGGCCCCTCATTGAGGGTGGGCTGAGAACAGGGGCAGGACCCTGCCACCACCCAATAATCATCAGGCCAGGCAGGATGGGGAATCAGGTCCAAGGTGTACATGGGAACCCACTGAGGCCAAGATCCAGGCTGGGCACAGGGCTGAGCATAGGGCTTCCTGCAGCATAACTCAGATAGGGGCTGATGGCCCTGGTGGTGCCCTTGGGGACATGAAAATTAGAGCTGTTAATGATTTGTGCTTCAGAAATGGTGCTCAAATTGCAAGTCCTAGAGAAAATGTCAGTAGAAATTTTGGTCCATCACAAGTAATATGTATCTGGTATTTTTCCGGCCTCTGTTCTGGTGTTTCAACAGTTTTGTGGTAAGAGTGCTAAAATGAAGTAATTGAAGAATTCCAGGAGTTTTGAGAGAACAAAATATCTTTCAAATTATTTTACATGTCAGAGTCCTGACTGAAAACAGGACCTGCTAGTCCACTTACATAGGAGTTTGATGTATAAATGTGTGTTCATCCTACTAAATATAAGATCTCAGTCTCAGTTTCCTATAACAAGGAATATTTTACCTGTGGAGTTCTTTACCTGTGGAATTGTTGTCTGTGGTTTTGAGTTGAGTAATGGGTAAAAAGGAAGTCCTTAAGTTCTTTGGGCAGGTAGAGGAATACTGATGTGTTTATTTATACACTTGTAATGGTTAGCGTATACATGCGAGCGACTTGTATTTCATTAAAAATTAACAGAATTATTATATGAATTGCCTTCTATTTAAAAATTAAAGTAAGAGAATGCAAGCAGGTAATGTTACATAACTGTAACACTGTGTAGGCCAAAAGCTGACTTAAGAGATTGTATCGTGCTTTTTTTTTCCCTTTTAGATTTCCATTGTTCTGTTTGTTAGACACAGAAAAAAAGATATGAAAACCAATACATTTGTATCTGATTTTGACTAACTGTTCTCAAACTTGATTTGAACTAATTATTTATTGTATTAATTGGAATTTCTGAATTAGATGGAGGTAAATTAGGTTGTCATACAGAAAAGAAGTCTTGTCTGTCAAAAATACTCTGTAGTCATCATCTCATAGCAAAAAGAGATTATCCAATACAGGAAACAAAAGTAATGAATGGTTCCTGTGGGAGTGCAAGTAGGCTTAAAAAGACAATTCTCTTTATTTAGGGCAGAAAATATCCTCAAGCTAGCACTTAAATGTGATACTCTTCCTGAAATCAGAAGTGTTTGGGCTGTGGTTTGGTTCGGAAGCATATCCAGAAGCATAAATGTTTGTTTTGTGGTATAACCTCTGACAAGCTTATGGCTTAAGTTTTAGCTCTCTTACTTTACATATCTTTGGAAACACATAGCTAACCATGAAGTCTAAAGTTCATAAAACATTTGTGGGCCTTGGCATGGAAGTAGTGGGTGAATATAATTTTTGGTTTGTTTATTTGTTTTTTTTTTCTTTTAGGTTTATGCCAGCATAAATTTGTCTGTTGATTTGAATTGCTTGTTTTCTCTTGGCCACAGGCTGACCAAGTGGGCTGGACTTCACTGAAAGGAGCCATTTCACTGGGGCAGTGGAATAACTGCAGATCTCTCACCACTCTTCTTGCTGGGAAGTGCTGTGCATTGCCAGGATTAATTCAACACTAAAGTCTGGGATGGGCCTTAGGGGCAAACACTCCCTTGTTTCTTCTGAGGTTGGGATTTGTCTACAGCCAGTCAGCTGAGGCACCTACCACACATCAGCTTTTGTTTCTTTGTTGCCTGAAAAAAGTTACATTTTCTCTCACTTCATCTCCTTTTGACTAGTTTTTTCATTAGTTTTCATTTTCCTTGACTGATTAATTTTCTCCTGGCTGTGGGAAAAAGAGCCCTGCTGATGTTGATTTAAATAATGTCGAAACCAATGGGACTCCTATGGCTGCCTTTGATCTTCACACCAGTGTGTGTCATGTTGAATTCTAACTTCCTCTTGTGGATAACTGCACTGGCTATAAGATTTACTCTCATTGATGGCCAAGCACAATACCCAGTTGTTACTACGAATTACGGCAAAATACGTGGTTTAAGAACACCTTTGCCTAATGAGATCCTTGGTCCAGTGGAGCAGTACCTGGGTGTTCCTTATGCTTCTCCTCCGACTGGAGAAAGGCGATTTCAGCCCCCGGAGCCACCATCGTCTTGGACAGGTGTCCGCAACGCCACGCAGTTTGCCGCTGTCTGCCCGCAGTACCTGGATGAGAGGTCACTGCTCAACGATATGCTGCCAGTCTGGTTTACAGCCAATCTGGATACTGTGGTGACATATGTTCAAGATCAAAATGAAGACTGTCTGTATTTGAATATCTATGTGCCCACAGAGGATGGTAAGTACCCTGAGACCTGCACTACACAGTTCTACACATGAGTAGTGTCCAGGTCTTCAAAGCATCTTACTGAGTTTCCTCCATGTTTTATCTGTGGAAATGGATAATGCCTCTGAACATGCAATGCTTTGTAGATTGAATATGCTTGCACGGATTCTCTCTTACATTTCAGTGCAACCCCAACCTGCAGTTTGATTGCAAGTGGTAGTCAGGGTGTGTCAGCCAGCCTTAAGCTTACATCTAAAATATTGCTGAGAATCATTCACAAGAGAGGAAAGGGGAAATAAACATTAACCTGAAGTAACGCAGTTATTTTTCCATGCATAAATGGTACAAATATACCGTTACATACTAATTTTTAAAGGAGAATTTACCTTTTTTTCCCTTCACTTTTATTATAAAACTTCTGAGCCTACTGTTAACTCTGCTTGTTTTTAATAGATAATAGAAAATTGTTTTAGTAATTCAGTCAGCAGGGTTTTTTTTTTTTAGGATTTTCATCTGTGAAACTTTTCAGTCCAGCTTATTTTTCTTCATTCGCTAAATTTAAAAGGAAGTAGAGGTGATTTATCATGCAGGTGGCTTTAAACTTTCATCCGTTTTGTACAATACCTTCTCAAGAGGGCTACTTTAAACCACTTTCTATAGACAAAAAGGGTGCACACAATTGGTAATACAGAACTCTTTGAACATATATATGATCTCAATCTTAAAAATTGTAGCTGTATGGCATGATGAATGTATCTTTGGTTGTTTTGAATAGTATTGCTTCCTATAGGCAAGAAGACCTGTTTTCATCAGGCCCCAAATGAGCTAAGCCTATTATTTCACAAGGAAATAAAAATGCTACTAGCACTTATATTTAATATTCTGCTAAAACTAGTGCTTTCTGCTAATTAGAATGCAGTTATAGATGTATAACATGGCAGATTTCTCCCAGATATGCAAATACCTTCACTTTTGCTGAGGGTTTGATTTACACAACCAAGGCATTGTTATTTCTCAGTAACCATACTCTAAATATGCAAATTTACTACTTTGATTATTATAATCCTTCTGCCTTGATTGGCTTCTTTACTCAGAATTTCCAAGCTGTCTCCCAGCAATAAACAAACCACCTTCTTTTCCTGTTCGCATCAGCTGAAGCAAAAACTTGAAAGCTGAAAATAAAGGGGTAAGGTTTGGGAGTACTGGGAGCTTTGCGAACGTAAATACTACCAAGCTGTTTGAAGGAAAAGTGCTGTGAAAGGAAAGCTGCGTTTATGGGGGCTCTGTGCACGAGTGTGTGTGTGCCTGTCTGCGTGTGCGCCCCTGTGCGTAGACAAAGGAGCAGGTCTTTTCAATTCAGTTCTTTCCTTCTTCCAGTCTTGTTGCACTCCTTCTTACTCCTTGGATAATGACATAGATAATTTTTTCCCAGATTTGTTTATGTTCTGGATTTTATCCTTCATCTTTTAATTAGTCACTGGGGTAAACTTGCCCTGAGAAAGCATTCTGCGTTAAGGTTTTATTTGTTCTCACTGAAAGAATGTCAGCTCTGCTAACTGAGTCTTATTTTAGAATCCAGTTTTAATAAATAATACGTTCCTCCAATCTAATAATAAGAAGTTTCATTCATTAATTAGGGAATACGGGAAATTAGACATGGAAAAATATATGAATGTCTAGGAAAAGAATATTTGATATCAAATGAAAAAATAATAAAATATTGTGGTCTGCATGGCTAGCAACCTATAACACTCATCTTGCTATAATTGCTAATGACATTTGCTGTTAGATTTAAAATAGAAAGGACTGATAAATTTAGTTTTACATTCTGTAGACCTTTTTTTCCACTTACTTTTGAAAAAAGCGTGGTTTGCTCTTCCTGGTTTTAGATTTCCTTAACTCTAAATAGCATGTAAGTGGTATCTATTTGCTTTTATGTCTCCTGTTGAAAATATAAACACATGCATAAAAGAATGTGTAGCTGAATGATGAGAAGACAAGGTTGCTGTCAGTGATGAGGTGAAGGTAAGATTGCTCCTCTAAAATATGACAAGCATTTTTAAAAGGTTCTACTGGGGAACAACAAGCTTAAGAATGAATAAATTAAGTACACGATGTTTTAATTGTATGCTTTATATCTTCTCACTAATTAATAAAACTCAGTGACTTTTTAGTGAGGAATATATGCGATCTTCTGACCATAAAGATGCTTAAGGGGAACTGACCTACAAATCACGTCCTAAGTTAGTGTGTCTCCAAATCACTCTAAACAGTCTTAAACTGTAGTCCATACAATCTGATTAAAGATGTTATGCTTCATTATATGAGTACTAGTTGGCAAAAATAAGTTATGTTGTTGTGGAAACAGACCGTGAAATTAGTTTTTGAAGCAAGATCTCAAAGCGAGTGACTCTGAGTTAAATTCACATTTTCAATTTTTTCTTCAGTACAGATTGATTTAAAAGACCTTTGAAACTGTTTTCTAGAAGAAAAAGTGGCTGGGATAATCCAAACCTAATAAATGCTCTGATTATGAAAATCTGACTATTTTTTTGCGCTTTTTTTTAAACTTTGGTGAAAAGAATAGAAGAACAACTAATGAATTAACTGCAGTCATTTGCAGTGCTTGCTTCAAATCAATTCTAGTGAATAACTAATCAAAAGGAAGCTCAGGTTTGGGTATTTTTTTCATTGTTTTGTTTTGTTGCAGTTCTTTTCCGGTATATAGCATGACCTGTTCCTCATTATTTGTGTGGTTTGGCCAAAGGGAACCAAATTTTGATCATGTACTTTCAATAAAGGATTGACAAATAAATGCACATATCGCTACATCTGATTTCAGAATTTCTTCATTGGAATACTTCAATAATAAACTAATGGAAATAACAATAGAATACAGTCACTTTAACTAGGTGGGTGAGTTTAGTTAGTTATAATAAAATAGTTTGAAATGTTACTGCTTTTGTCTGAAGAAGTACCATGAAATTAAATAACATATAAATCTATAGTTCCTTAAAGTAGTTTCAGCTTCTAGGTTAAGAAATTAAAATGACCTGTAAACAGTCTGTGTCTATAATATGTCTTAATCATAGCCTTTCTTTAGACCTGTAAGATTCTGGATATCAAATGTCAAATAGCAGGAGAATCCTGTCAGAATTTCCCATGATAAAAATGTCCTTACAAAGCAAAAACTATCTTCATTTTCAGGTGCTGTCTTTTTTCATTTTGGGTGAAAATATTATTTATCATAGAAGTCAATACACATACCTAGCAGAATATTTCTGCAATTCTGTCCATGTAGATTTTTATTCTTTTGCTGTTTTTCACTGGACAAGTGTTTTTTGATGTCCCTTTCCTTGCAGTAATACTTCTATTTCAGAGTATCTAAGGTAGCTGTTGAATTTCACTGTTTGTTTTCTTTTGCCTTTGGAAGGGAAAAAATTGCAACCACTGTGATCCACTGAGATTTTTTTTTTGGGGGGGGGTCATAAGTATAAATAATAATGCAGTTATTTTAAAGATACATAATACAAGCAATAAACATAAAATCTAGGAGAATTCTTTTATTTTATATGTCAAACCTATAGTAATAATAAATTACTCAGAACTGAAGCAAATAAAATATTTGTAATGAAATGATCTTTTTATCTGGTTGCTTTCTAAACATTTGGCTTGATCTTCAGAATTGTGTGAGTGTATATTGTCTAGTCTGCTTTTTCAGTTACTATGAACTGTAATTTTCCACAAGAATACTTGAATGTCAGTTTCGAGGAGGTCATCTAGGGAAATGATATTGAGGACAGTGTGTTTATTATAACTTCACTCTGAATATGGGTTTATCTACAGTGAAAATGCTAGATTGAAGAGGACACAGACTGTTAATCGGCTGTGCTTAATCCCTGGTCTTTATCGTTTGAATCTGTGGATTCTGAAGGAGATTGCTAACTCCTATCATAACCCGAGAAAAAAAGTATAACAAGAAGAAAAACAGAAAAGACCCTTAATTTGTATTTCTTTCATGATAAAGTTCAAAATTTTATTAATAGCAAAGCAAGATTTAAAAAAAAAAATCAACATAGCAAAACAAAAATGAACAAAACCCAACAAGAACAAATATTTTAATGTTTGTCTAAAACTTTCTATGTTCAGATCAAAAGAGAAAACAATAAAGATGACTTTTTGTTGTCTTTGCTTGACCAATAGTAAGCATATATACTTTTTACTTATTTTGGCATATGGATAGAGGGTACATTTTACACAAGTGTGGAGCTCCTTATCCACTATGTATCTGTTACAGATTAACTAATGAAGTATTTAACATCTTCAGAGGTTTGCTCTTGTTTCTTGTCTGTGAGCTCTTGTTTCATTTACTTCAGAATAAATGCAGCTGAAATGACAACAAAAGGTGGGAGACCATGACACTTATTAAGTCCGAATGGGTAGGTCATCATTTTTCGTAAGATTACGGGAACTGAGACTATTGCCCACGGTTAGTGGTATATTTAACTGTGGACTACCAGGAAGAAAAAAGTCTTGTGTAAAAGCAAAGAGATCAACAGTGTTCCTCCTCTGGGTGGTGATTGATGGAAATATACCTGCAGCTCTTGACTCTGTGTCTGTTTGACTAAGAAATAACGGAATGAAAAATTTGAGCAAAGCTGATGGAGAAGACGAGCCTTAGACTGTCACTTTTGCATATTATGAAATGTCAAATGTCTGCTTAATATATAATTGAGAGTTTACGGCCTTCTTCTTGTCATTGCTGGTGAATTGCAATGTCTTTAACTCAGAAAAAGTATTTTTATCAAAATTATCCTAAGAAAACATAATTTATAAAAATTGAGGGTTTTTTTTTCCTTTTTCTTTGAGGCAAAGAAGAAGGTAGTGTAAAGATTAGTTTTTTCATTGCAACTTTTTGGTAGCACACAATAAAAAAGTAAGCCAATCAATGGCCTCTTTGTTACTATGAGAAATAAGGGGTCATACATAAAAATAGTGTCATAGTGAGCAAGATAGCTGCAATATTGTACAACATTATTTTTGTTGAATTATTAGGAGGTGATGATAATAATAATAGTAACTTGTCATTTCCAAATAAACTCAATTTTCTATACAATAGATTCTTCTAAACTGTATGCAGTTTTAAGTTTCAGTAGATGTATATCAGATATTTTTCAGGTAATCCTTAAATTTTAATTGTCCTATTATCTCTTCACTACTTTTTTAAATGTAAGTAGCTAATTAAGAAATCAAAGCAAGGATTTATGTATATAGCTTTAAGGAATTAAGAATCCAATATCTCTTGTCTATATGTTTACAATTTTCATTCTTCCTCAATATATTTAATACATATTTTTAAAGGTCAATTATAATTTCTGTAATTGGTATAGGAGCATAGAGTTTTATTTATGTTTTCTGAAGTATTTTTAAAAGCAAATTAAATACATTTATTTACTTCTAAAATATTTTAAATCTGTTTTCAAACATATTTTGGACTTTATAGATGATAATGTTTAAACAGTTTTGTATTGCAAATAATTTTTTCTGAAAAAAACCCAAGAATATAACAAAACTTTGTTTTCAGTTTCAATATTAAGTCATAAGTTTTGCAGGTGGCTGGTTTATTTTTAACCCCCACCCATTCAGGCAATTGTTTGTCTACTTTGGAAAACTAAAAATTAATTACCAAAATTGTATTATGTAAATGCATTTCGGCTTATAAAAACATATATAAAAATTACACAAAATAAGGCATGTCCTTTTGTAAAATGATTGTATTTCTTTCCAGAGTGAGAAGGATTGACAATAGATAAAAATTACAATACAAAGTGACAATGTTGGAATTATTGCATATAGTACCAGTCGAACATAAACATATACTTCTTAGCATCAGAGAGAAAATTGCTCTCCATTGTGAAAGATAAACTCCCCGTTGTGTCTGAGTGCTTCAAGCCAATTCTTTCACTGTTAGGGTCCAATACATCCCCTCCTCCTAATTCAGAAATATTGCGGCATTTGTGAGAAAGAAGAAGGCATATGTCTGGCTTTTCTCTGCCTACCAGGATAAAGCTGTGGGTAATCCAGGCCCTTATTTTACATTCTTGCTTTTAACAGTCGCAAACACCTTCTGACACCAAAGAACAGGACTCTAATCTAGATGAAATAAAGTTCTTAAATCCTTAGCGATAAATTCAGATTTAGTTGCTAATTTCAAAATGCTGTCCTTTCCTCCAGGAGCTGCCCATTCCACAGGCACTTTACAGGATTGCACCCAAATGGCCTTCTCAGGAACTGATATGCAGTGAAGCCTAGCAAGAAGACTCTGAATTCAATATGACTTTAGTTAATCCCAACAGGATTTTTGTCACCGTTTCCTAGAGTCTCATCATTACCTTGTATTGAAAAACCTGCTAGAATGGGGGGAAATGTTCTTTAAAACACGATGAATCAATGTTTCTTGTGCGAAGGCAAATTAATGTTATCCTTTTAGTTAAAGAGCAGTGCCTTTGGAATTGTAGAGGCTGTGCCATTTGGCTCAGTGACACAGAAGAAAAAGTCTTTAGTCATGTGGGTCATGAGGCATATCAGATTTTACTTCATTTTGTCCACTAACTCCCACTTGTCTATTCAGGGTGTTTTGTTTTGATTTGGATTCTTTCCTGTGTGTTGGCTTGGGGTTTCTTTTCTGTTTTGTTCGAGGGCTTTGTTACTTTGTTTTGTTTTTAAATGGAGCTTTCCTCTTCACTCCTGCAAAACGTGTCTTTGTACGCTGCTGCTGTTCTCTGTGTGTCTTCTTGCTTTCTGTCAAAACACAAATCAATGTGACACCTGCTAACGCTAAGGCAGCGCCTGTCCTAGAGCAGTGCAGTGGGTCCTTGGCAGGCTTCTGAGTGGTGAACAGTGCGGAATATGTGCAGTCGGATCTGATCAGTGTCTTGGCCGTAGCATTCGTATGAGCTTTGATTTCCTGTTAAGGCTTTGTGATCTCGCTGGTCTCCCTTCAGGTATTTTTTGCATTGGTCTGAAAGTTTGGAAAGCTATTTGTATCTTTTCATTCAAATTTGGTTCGGTTTCCTTTAATTGCACATTGATTGCAGGTTCAAACAAAACTGACACATGCTGAATAGCTCAGCTAAATCACAAAGCTCTTAAATCAGTCACATCTGTGAAAATATTTCAAGGGCTTGTACCCACATCCATGTGATAGTCATAGGTAGTTTGTCAACTGGGAAAATTTACAATTATCTTCTACGAATGTTTAGGTATCTGCAAAATAAATTAACATAGGTTTGAAATAAAACAAATGTTCATTATTTGCTCCTCAGGATTCCTGACAAAATTGTGGATAAATGAAACAAAGACAAAAATTTCTCCTGAACATGACAGCTTTTTGCACAGTACTTGGGTTTGCCATCATTTTTAGAAAGAAAGAATATTTCTGGCCTTTATTCAGTGCTTCTTGCTTACAATTCCAGATAAAATTCTCAGAATGGCATATAATCAATTATGTATGCTTACATTTTAGGATAGTATTAGTTGAATGTATTAGTGGTAATCCAAATAAAACAAAAGAATAAAAAGAAAAAAAAGAAAGTTAATGATAGCGAATTTCATTTGTGTTTGTGATATTATCATCTGAAGGAATATGCATGATTTATATTCTTGGGGTTTAAAGCTTTTTTAATCTGGACCTTGCTCCTGGTACCCAAAGAGACAAACAATAAGAAATAATTATTATGAAACCGTGAAAATGAACTAATGCTTATAGCTATCTGGTACCGATGTGTTAAAAATCCATTACAGAAGTGTTATAATAAAAGGAAAATTTTTCTTTTACAATTCTTGCTGTGGGCAAACTTTTAGTGGAGAATAAATTTACTTGTGATGCTAAGCCAAATTCCTATGCTGTATATAAGGAATTTTAGTTACAGATAGAATTTCTGATGCCTCGTTCCAAAATGCTTATAATTGCTGGGTTGATGTTAAATAGATTTTTCGTTGACAGAGTATGACGTATTTAATGTAATGGAGGAAAATTGCTTTGTACAGATTCAAATGACTGTTCAATTAGTCACTGGTAATGTTTACAAGCCATCGCAGCTAGAAATCATGGATACATTGTCTGTTTCATTAAATATGCAGTAGGGCAAATGAAAACCTAATCCAAATATATACATTTCATCCCCTTTCAAATAAATTAGAATCGAATTATCTTTTATGTAGTATTTTTAGGGTGGCCAGGAAATTTAGAAAATCATTCTGCTTTTGTAATACTGCCCCCATGGTAGTGCTTCTGCTGGCTTCTCATGCTCGATTCAGACAGCAGAGGGAGCACAAGTTTCCAGCAAACTGATTTTTTTCTGTCACTGGGAATCACTGAAAAAGACACAAATAATGCTGGGGAATGCAGTAGTAACACATTCAAACAGGTGCTAGTTTTTGCTGTTTAAACAGAGAGGAAGGGATCTCATTCCACCTTTCCCAAGCTGCAGGTTAGTAAAGTTGACAGTGTCGATTCTGGTGGTGTGAAATGATGAATTTATATGAGGGATAGAACTTTTCCAAGCAAAACATGAACTCACACTGACAAATTTACATGAAGTTATTTTTTTTTTATTGTAAAATAATAAATGTTTAGGTGAAAAGCATACTGGCAATGCACCAGTTTTTAACTGAATAATAATATTTGCAAGGTATTCAGTGGAAGAACAGATTCCAAGGTAGGGAATTTAATCTGTTTGGTTGCGGTGAGTTAGTATAAACATTCCTGCTTAAAAAACTATTGATTCAGTCTTTCCATTTCAAAACCAAAATATAAAGAAAAGCAGATTTTTTTTTCAATGAATGCCATTGTCTTTCCATTTTCTGTTTTATAGTTATACAGCTCAATCATGTAAAGTGCTAATTGTGTTTTGCCTCCTTCTATTTCACTGAGACAAAAAATGTTAAGCATGTTGAAGTTTCATTTTAACTTAAAGCATTTTTAAAGTTTTCGATATCACTTTTTTGGAATTAACAATATAACTAAGCTATATTAAGTCATACAAAGTGCCAAATTGCACAAATGCTGGAGGGCTTCCCCTCCAAAATACCTTGCTTTTGGTTTCATAATGTATCTGATTCAAAAAGAGTGTTACCTTTATGTTCTTAAGGATTTGAGGTGCTTTTCTCATCTACCTAAACCATAAACCTTGTTCTGCCTTCAGGGATTAGATGCAATAGGCTGAGTTGCAATTGATATCTAGGATGGGTCCTTGGGAGTTGTATCAAATCAGATGTTTACTGTGATGATGCATAAAACCATCCCTATGGATTAACTGCTATGCTTTGTCACTAACAATTACCTGAAAGTATACCTACGTTAAAGAAAATGGCACAGACATCGTACAAAAGGAGCAGCTCAGTATGACAATCTTGCAGTGCGAATATTTTAGTGAAAACAAATTGAAAAAATAACTGAATACAAATAAATGCAGTAATGTGAACTTACAGAATGCGATAAGTTTCTAAAAGTCGTACTGTACAGTGTATTCTTTATTTTCATTCTCACAGGGTTATCCATAATGCCTTCAATATTATTCCCAGAAGTAAACTGTAGTAGATGGATTAAATAGGTAAATTTTTATTCTTAACTGTGTCCATTTTCACAATAAACTGCTGAGGGATGTTCAAGCTTTATTTCTTCTCTATCCAATTTCACTATTCCTTGTAAGCACTTCTTATTACCTACTTCGGCCACTAACATTTTATAAATGAATCCGTTTGCTCACTGTACAAAGTAATGCTATAAGGTAAGTGTAAACTTGGTTTCCATTTCCAAAAATGGTGTTATTTGCATATTCTTCTTGATATATTTTTTTTGTCAAAGTCACACTTAAGAAGCAGCAATAGGTGAGAAAACATCAGCTATGATTCTTAAATAATTTTAGGAAGGGTAGCTATGTATATATGTTAGCTAATATATATTAGATCTGCAATGGATGTAAAAGGATCAGGCAAAGAGAGAAAGGCTGGTCCTCTTTCATGTGTTAGTCCTTCCATACTGGACTCCTTCAGTGGGCCACTCAGCTATGCTTGCCAAGCTGCATTTGGCCTACAGGATAGTACAAGAGAATCCTAATGCACCCTGGTCTGGTAAGTTAGGGTTTGCTTTAATTTAATTGTTGCTGTTTGCTGTTATTTTCATTTTTCATTTTTAGCTGAGCAGTTCTTCCTTGAATTTTAGTTGTCATCATGAAGTGCTCACTCCACACCCCATTGTGTAAATATGCCCAGAAATTATTTCAGATATTGCAAGAATCAAGAGGAAGTATGATGTTCAGATACTGACTTTTGAGGGTTTTGTTGAGTGTCAGTTCTTTAAGTGCATACAGTTTTGTATAAAAATGCCTGAAGATCTAGGAAGACCGTGAAAGATTTCCATCATGTAACACTTATCTTGCTTTAGTTCAAGCAGTAATTTTCAGTTTTTAGCACCTTTGAAAGTGTGGCCTGTAATGCTTAAGTTAATTTTCTATTAAATAAATGAAGAATTTAGTTAGTAATTATAAGTTTAGAAAGTACCAGCATGTATCAGATTTTTAAAATATTATGAAATTGATAGTTTATTTCATTTTTGAGTGCAGCTTCTGGATTTGTTGCTTCATAATACTGTATCAAACTTCTAAATGCAGGCTACTTGACCATGTTCATTTTACATATCTAATACAGTACATCAAAATGGCTTAGTGTTGAGAATATTAACTAAATTCTTTCAAATTCTAGTATATAGCTTCTGGATTTGATTGTCTATATTAGTTTCCTTTTTCCTCTTGTGATCTTTTTCCTATTTTACCTCAACAAAAACGATAAGATAGATACCTTTAGTTCCTAAAACCAGATGATTGAACAGTTATTTCTGCATTATAAGTGGAGCTAGTTTAAACATTTTTTCCTTCATGACGTACTAAGCGAAAGTATTATTTTAGCACAAGTAACTTTTTTTTTGTTTTCAGTTTTGTGACTTTTCTGTTTCTTTTGTAAGCCTGTATTGGAACTACAAACACCTACCACTTTATCTACCAATTTCTCCATTTCTTGTACAGATTTATTACAGGGTTTTTCATTTAATACAGAGATGTGAAGTAAAATTACCTGGGGTTTTGTTTTCAGGTTTTTTGGTGTGGGTTTTTTT
The DNA here is from genome assembly GCA_013397755.1 of Cnemophilus loriae. Lineage (NCBI taxonomy): Eukaryota > Metazoa > Chordata > Aves > Passeriformes > Corvidae > Cnemophilus > Cnemophilus loriae. The sequence goes on from VZTF01005243.1 coordinate 227,597, forward strand.
TTTTTTTTTTTTTTCAGGTTTTTTGTTTGGTTGTTTTTTTTTTTAATAAATTGCCAAAACCACTGTATTGCTTAGGTGCACTGGCACTGAGAGTTCTGAGGTCTAACGGAGAGAGACATGAGATTGATCATCTGTTGCCTTTGTGCCTTGGTTGTCCATTTAGAAAATGAGTATCATAGTTTTTTTCTCTGATTAGGATTAGAAACAGCTGCAAGAAGGAAATGCCTCTGACAAAAGGCTCAAGTTACTTCCCATATACTTATAACCTAAAAGACTGTATTCCTTCTTTTTTGTGTGTGTGCATAGGGTTTTTAGGATCTGTTTTACTCCTCTTGGTGATCCATTTACTGACAGCACTTTGCATATCATTGCGTTGTATTGTAACCTCCAAGCAAAATTCTGAAAAGTCTAAAGGGTAATAGATTTGGGAGCCATTGTACCATGATGAATTTAAATAACTGGGTAAAGAGACTTAAAATTAAGGCATGTAGAAATTGATCTGACTCATTTACTGATAGAAGATTGAAGCCTTGCTATCAAAGTTTGAGTTTAATTCTTTACTCTGAATCTTCAAAAAGCAGTCAGAAATGAGACAGCAGATAGAATTTTTCCAAGAGTTAAAAGACATACAGGAAAAAAGACTTATGCCAGAAGAAGATCCCAAGGCATTTAAATACTGAAAGATGGGAGAAACTTTGTGACTGGGTAAGGTGTATAAGCTCTCAGTGTAACCTGTTTAAACTCAGAACGGATCAGCTACATTTCTGAGGAATGAAAGAAAGGTTGTTGCTAATACAAGGTGCAGAAGTTTAATAGGTTTCTCATAAAGTGTACTGAAAGCAAGAAGTCAGAAGTGAATTTTGGAAAAAAGTATGCTCTTTGCAGATGCAACCAATGGCTTGGAATGTTTCTGTGAGTCCTTTAATTTTCTTCATTATCTCTCAACTAATAAAGAAATTACTCTTGAGTACAATATTAAGTGTTTGCTCTAACAAATCTGCCAAATGGCTGTGATCTAGCTGGCATAACCCTTGTAGACTATTCTGAAATGAATACTTTGCATGACCTATAAGCCCCCTCCTGAGAATGGACCTAATGGGATATGTACTTTTACACTGGGTCCAGAACACTGGGAACGCTGGATGCATTCTATATGCACAGACATGTTTATTGCCCTTTTCAGTCAGCTGGGATTGTGTAGATCAAAGACCCTAACCCATATTGACTATTTTTACTTTCTTGTGGCTGCTAAACCATCCTTGAGAGAGCAACCAACTACTTTTGTTTTCAGAGTTTAATTCTTCAAAGACATTGTATTTTTTGCATGCAGCACATTTTGTGTTGAACTAGAAATTGTTGGGTTTGTACTTAACCCAGGAGGTTGTTATTAAAAATATCCCACCTTTCTCCTGTTCCCATTACCTTAATAGAGCATTTGGTTATGTATTCCCTAGCTTTATTCCTCTGAGCAGTTAGCTGTAACCTTGTCTGTAACCTTGACGTGATTCCACAGTCTAAATTGTTCCTTGGAGGACATGTCCCCTTGCTACTGGCAAGTGCATTTCTCCATCTTCCCCAGAACTTAGAAGGATTGAAAAAAATTCAAACACAATTGGGCTATTGCAGTATAAGAGATAGCTGCATGAGTTGACTATGCACTTTCTTAGTCTATTATAAATGCCCTGGCTTTGAACCTAGGTGTAAAAGAAATACTAATGGAGGATACTTAAGCTAACGGATTCTATCCAAGTTTGTTGTGAGTCTAAGGCACATACACTATGAACAGCCAGTTTATCTAATGAGTTGTAATGGTGATGATTAACACCCTGAGAATTTAAGCATATGTCAGCTTTAGTAATGACAATGACATATGAATATGTAATTGGTAATTTTATGCAAGCCATATCTGAAGACAGTGTTAAATACAGGTGAAACAGAATAAACCAGCAAGGGCTAGCACCCTTGTGTGTTCATGACCATGAAACAACATATTGGTCATGCTGAGCACCATCCCCATGTGACATACTGGTAGGCAAATGAGAAGATTTTCTGGGATTATTTGTAATCAGTAATATGATTTTAGTAATTTGGAAATCACGGGTAGATTGTACCTGTGATTTGCTGTGTTCTTTGTGGAAGTTTTAGACTTGCATTTATTAACACTTCTTTTTTAGCAACACAAAGCATGACATACTCGTGCAGGCTTAATGGCACTCAAATATAGCCTATAATAATTCCTGAAGTTTATGAAGAGATAGTTTTAAGAGCCTTACATATTGTTTTCCAAAAATATGTTGTCTTGCCTGTAGCCCAAAGATTATATACACCCTTGGGAATTTTTCATGAACAGTTAAAATGCACTAACCACTTTGCCTGATAATTGCTTTGAAAATTACATTCATATTTGATTGACATTTCCTGCAAAATTACCTGTATACACTGATAATTTGCATTACACTTTGGTACTCCCTACTGCACAGTAGGGTAGCATATATAAGCTCTCAGGTAAGAGAGATAAGGACAATCTCTACATTTTTGCTGAAAAGTTAAATTTCTTAGATAAAGTCACTGACTAAAGGAATGACTAGAGAAAAATAAAATATTCCTTTGTTGTCTTACAAGGGTTTTCAGTGCTTCAGCTTTGAGAAAAGTATTTTAAAGAAGCTGGTAGACTTCACGATCCTCCACCTTAAGGAAAGCTTCAGTTGAGCACAGCAGCCCTCATGGGAGAAGCTGTAAGCTCTGTTAGATGTATAATCACTGTATTTGTTTTCTTAAGGCCAGCAGACAGTAAGTGGAATCTTGCGCAGTTTGGTGTCAGAACATCCAGTAAGGGAATATCTGATGGCAGCCAAGTCAAGCAGTGTGCCCAAGTTAAATACTTGAGTTTAATGATGGAGAAAGCTGCTTTGGGGAGCAATCCAAAGCTCTAGCAAAGTGGGGAAATGCTAACAGTTAGAAAATGGTCATGACAATACATTTCTCTAATTTGGATGTCACTGAGCAGGACTGATTTGCTAGACAAAGTTGCTAAAGGAGGAAGCAGTAGTGACTGCAAAAAAAGCAATTTTCACCATCATGGGGAAGCCTGGCCTGAATTCCTACCAGAACAAAGAGTACATAGAGAGCATCGTTAATCCTCTCTGGTGAGACTGGACCACGGCAAAGTAGATCTAAGCTGCTAAACAAAGCCTACATTTCCCAGAAATAACAGTACAGATACTAGAGGACAAGTGGATAAAAACAGTTGTGATAGGATACGGACATTTCATTATGAGCGTTCCCACTTTTCTTTTTCCTAAGTAGTGCAGCATCTTCACTATTTCTTAGCTATGCTCCCTTTACTATATCTATCTCATTTTTTTTTCTCTGCAAATAAAGTACTTTTCTGAATCAACGCTTTGCTTTTTATTTTCTCCTTTTTGGACTTATATTCACAGATCCGAATAGGCATATTTAGTAGTTTTTATTTCATCTTTTAGTGTAGGCCAAAAGCAGTCCTTTGTTTAGCCATGAGTGTATTCATTTTATCTAGATAAGTCATGATCTATACTATGATGAGATTGAGATATTTTCTTAGGGTTTTATGTGCACAGTGATTCGTTTTGAAGCAAGCTGTATGATAGGACAACATTGACTTGTAAAGAATTTCGTCATTCTTAGAAATTTTAAATATACTGCAATCAATAGAAATACTTTTTTGTTTTAGGTTAAATGTATTTTTTTCAATAAGAGTTGAAATGGGACTTTGCGTACGGAAACCCTCGGTATCTAATAAATCCCAGGTGTATACACACACATGTATTTGTATATACATACACACACATATACATAAAAATAAATAATACCTGTTTGTCAAATTCCCTCTTACCTAGTGCATTCTTTAGTGAACTGAGATTAAAATTTTTAAGTGAAGGTGCAACCTGATCCCTTTCTAGAGCAGAATTTCCATCTCAGAGAAGATCATAACTACTTGGATTCATGAAATCTGAGTGGTTCACAGAATCACAGAATTTTTCAGATTGGAAAGGACGTCTGAAAAATCTTCTAGTCCAACTCCTCTGCTAAAGGAGGCTCACCTAGAGCAGGTTGCACAGGACTGTGTCCAGGTGGGTTTTGAGTATCTCCAGCCTCTGGGAGTCCTGTTCCAGTGCTCTGTCACCGTCACAGTAAAGAATAGATTCAAGGGAGTCTATTTCCATTTGCATTCAAATATATTAATTTTGCAGTTATTAATGACCATTGATTGCCATAGTAAATAGAAACTTCCCATGTTCTGCAGTTTTAAGCATCTTGCACACTCTCTCATGAAGTTTCCATTCTCATTCTTTTCCTGTTGTGGAATTGTGCAGGATATATCAGAGTAATTTATTTTATTTGATTGTTTTCCTTCACTGATGTATCATATGAACTTTTTTTGTAGAAACATTAGTAGCTCCTGGAGTTTTGAGAAGCTTTGTCTTACATATTTGCTATCTTGTGGATATTTTTCCTCAATTCATTGTCCTCTTTTCCAGAATTTCTGATTGGACCATTTGGAAATAATACTGCTAGACTTTCTTGAACACAGTGGCTGCCTGTCTATCTGTTGCACATCAATAGCCACTTATTCATCCTTTTCTCTACTAACGATCCAGAATGAATGTTCATGTTTAAAAAAAAAAAAAAGGGAATAAAAGAAAACACTTATCAAGGTTTTTCATTATCATGTCTAATTGCCTACTTACCTGTTGCACAATTACAGCACTGCATTTACTGGAGGCTTCGGTATCAGCCTGTGCTCTTGAGATTCCCTTGGACTGCTAAAGAACTCTTATGCCTTTGTAAAACAGATATCTTAGTTAACATTAATCAGCTTAGTAATTATTTGTTTATTTTGTTCTTTTACCTCCATTTCTTCAAACAAAGGCATGTAAGTAATTGGAAACAACTACTGAGAAATAAACTGCAAGTGTCATTTTACTGTTGTGAATTTCTTCACTATAAGAAAGAAACTCCACTCCTTGGTCTGACTCAGTAAAATCCAACTAATGTTCTTTTGCTGTACCCATACAGATAAATAGATTATTTCTGTCTTTATAGTTGTCAGTGTAGCATGTTCATGAACAATAAATAGGTTTAAAGCTTTTAAATTAGCAGACTAACATTCTCAAAGCCAGCAGAGCAGCATTCAAGCTGTATGGCAATTTTAGCAAGCTTTTATGAATACTTTTCTATAATTCAATTTTATTCTGTGTTTTTTTAATGAACTCTTCAATATATATTTACTCCTCCCACCCCAGTTATTTTCTGTTTAAACTACAGAGCCTATAAAGCTGGTAATGATCTTTCTTGTTGACAACAGTAGGTCTAAATTTAGCTTCAGAACTAGCAGGATAAACTTCAGTAAAATTCCTTGTTTTAAGCATGTACATTGCCAGTAATTAGTGTACTGCAGTAATTAGTATATTAGTAATTGTGACTTGGCAGATTTATGTTCCAGTTTTATATACTTGGAATCTATTGCATTTTTAAGCATTTTTTTTTTCTTTTCAATCAAACAAGAGCAATGCATCCAAAAAAGAGGAAGTCGGGCTGTGTGGACAGTATAATTTCTTTACTGCCAACAGCTCTTGTGTGGACCACAAAGACTAAATTCTGTGAGCAAAACACTACTACCAGTGCGTATAAAAAGGAAAAACAGAAAAGAAAATAATGAAAAGGTTTTCATAATACAAGCTAGAACTTGCTTTTAACTTGGTTCTGTGGAATCACTATATCTTAATTTGTATATATTAACAGATGAAATTGATGAGAGCAGAGGAATGTGCCTGCTCCATGCCCCTGCGCTGGCCCTCTCAGATGTTTAATAATATGAGAGCTCTTGCATAAATAATAGAATACCAAAAAACCAAAATACCTTGTTCCCTAGACATTTGTATATTTGGTCTCTTATGCAATCTCTCTGACTCCCTGCTTTTCACAATGTTCCCAGATCTTTCCACGTCCTGTGTGGCAATTCAAGGCAGCAAGAAATGTTTTCATTTTGGGTAGTCCTGACTTAAACGCTGGCTGGGCTAGACTGGTTAATATGGTCATGCTGGTTGGGCTACCAATTGTTGCAGTACAGAAGGCAGAGTTCCTGAGTCAATCCTTGCTTTCCTCAGAGGGAGCATTAGTTGCTTGATGAAAGAGTTGTTTTTTGTAAAGAATAACATATATAATCTAGTTTAAAAGAGCGCCAGGAAATTGTCGATTATGCGTGTTGCACAAGGCAGTATTGATTACCACTAATAACTCAGAGCAGCAGAACTCTTGTGGACTAAATTTTCTCTCTGACTGTGATGTAAGAACAAAACTATCACATGAATAACAACATTAGATACAGAACAGAGCTGAAAGATCTTTAAATTTTCTCTTTTATGGCTTTAATTAAAGCAGCAGAGTAAATGCTTTTGCATAGAAAAGAATTTTAGTGGTGAAATTAGAGTAAGAAAATACTTCTTGACTTCCTGTATGAGACATTTATGGTGGTCTAAACATAAATTGTTGTTAAACTTTGAACTTTGCTTACTATTACCTATTTTGGTACAAAGATATGGTACAACTAATGTTTTATTATGTTGGTTTTGACCAAACTGAACACAATAGTGATTCCAATGATGCAATTATCTGTCAGGATTTTTTTGAAAAGTCATTTTAGCTATGTTGTATTTTCAGAGATAGTTCTTTTTGTAGCTCATACCCGGTATGAAAACAAACTAGCAAACAAATAAACCGTTGTGGGGATACCAGCTTCCTTCAAGGCTTAGTATGGTAATTTTGTATAAATATTCTACTCTAATGTGACAGGTATTCCCACAAAATGGGATGCTAGTCAAAATTGGATGAAGCAGGACACTGTGGATTTATAAGAGCGTATATTAAATGCGTGTCCTTCATGCCTGTGTCGCAGCCTTCCCAGCTGTTTAATTGTATCTAACTGCCTGTACAATTTGACTTTTTTGCTGTTACCCAAGAATATATATCAGAAAGGCTCAGCATTAGAGATGACAGCCCACATGAAGCCTGCACATGACATCAATCCTAGACGGAGCTGGCTGTGGTGGAAAGCCTCAGGGCAGTAGCCGTGGGTGTAGCTCAGAGCAGGAGCCAGGGACGTGCACCCCACGTGTGAGCCTTTCCCCACAGAGCTCCCTGCAGATACGTTCCTCAGGAAGAGCTCCGTGCCAGTGGCGTGGGAGGGTGTAATTACAGCAACAGATTGTGACACCACCATGGTTGTCACTGAGGAGTAGCAAAACAGGACTGGCATTTGGGACTTCACCGATCTGAACCTGCCTGAAAGTAATACAGATAGATAAATAATGAATGTGTTTACTCTGAGCGATAAGAATTGAATGGTGCAGACGAGGAGGATTCAAATACTGTAGCTTGTACTCTGATGGTGCATTTTCAGTGATTTTTATCTACTTTAGCTGAGTTTTCTAAAGCAAACTATACAGGCATATTGTACATTTTTGTGTGTATTTTAATTTTTTGTGTATATTTTATATTCCATATATATTTCTGTGTGTGTATATATATATATATATATATATATATACACTTTGAAGAAATTTCAAGTAAGGCTATCTAAAATAGGGTTTATCAATTTTTATTTAGAATTTTAAGTTGTGCAAATTCAGGCTTCTGAATTACACTTCTGTAAGAATGCAGCTTCCTTTACAAGGGAAACAGAAGAATAGTCTAATTTTCTTCTTGTTCATAATGATTAAAAAAATAATAAAGGTAATATTTAATTCAATAATGAAATGTCAAATAATAGCTTATTTTTTTTGTAAAAATTAATAATTAACGTTGACACTATTAGAGAGTCATTAGAAACAGATTGTTTTGTGTACAGATATTAATTTAAACTAATGATACATTTACCTCAGTTGTACCTGACAAAAAAAGCCTGCATTTTTATTAAATTGTAAAAAAAAATTACATTTGTATTATTATTATTAATAATAATAATAACAATGGTGATGATGATGATGATGTAATACTACAACTATTTCTACTACTAATAATGAATAAATAAAAAGAATTTTTCTTGCTCCAGGGCTTTTTTTACCCTGAGTAACCATTGCTGTTTGACAGTACCAAATTACTAGTAAATGCTCAAAACAGACACCATTAAAAAGAAAAGGATATTTTTGCTAAATAGAGAATTGAATTCCTTTACTTCATTTAAAGAGGCTCCACCTAAACTATATAAATTCTCATCACTTATGAGACCTAATTAGATTAAGTAGGAGGAATGTGATGGAGTTTTTCTGCTCCTTGTCACCAGTAAGTCTATTGGATTCTAGCTCAGGGATATCTGTATGCTGCTGCTTCATAAATGCCAGAAAAACTCTTAAGGACTCATAGAAGCTCTTTCTTTTTCCCCATATTTGAAAGTTCTGTGTTTTTCTGAAAGCTAATTTGCATTTTAGTATTATAGGTTTGGGGTTTTTTTTTCCATTTTCTGTCTAGTCATTGCTTTATCATTTGTTAATGTAATCTGTAGGGTTAGTTGTTTAAAGTAATAAACTGGACAGCAGAAATGGCAGAAACTCTGTTTACAAGAGAATTGTAGATACACATTTTAGAACTAAACTACTTAGTGAAGGCTCACAAGTCCTTCCTGTCACTTATGGCATAAATTGCTTCCTGGAGGTACTTCTTCTCTCTAGTGCCCATTGAGGCTTTTGTTGTTGCTGTTGTTGTTGTTTGGGGGTTTTATTTTGGTTTGGTTTGGTTTTGGGTGGGGGTTTTTGTTGTTGTTGTTGTTGGTTTTTTGTTGTTGTTGTTAGTTTTTTTGTTGGGTTTTTTGTGTTTTTTTTTGTTTTGTTTTGTTTTTGTTTGGTTTTTTTGTTTTGAAAGTCAGCATTTTTACAAACACTGTGTAGATTACTCAGGCTTAGTTCTCTACTTCCTAGTTCTCTGTTATATTTCTAGCATTGCACAATAAATATTTACATCTCTGAGTAATTATATTGATTTCAGACTATTCATAGTAATTTAATATATAGTATATGGGAAAAGAGCAGAAATCTCACTTTGAGTTGAATAAGGGTTTAAACCATTGACATGTGCAAAAATCCCCTCCGAATGTGAAACCTGATGCCTGGAGTTGGAGCTACTTCTAGTAGTCACTTTTCTTTTCATGAAATATTTTTTTTGCAGGTTTCCAGTTCATTTGAATGTACTCATGCATGGCTTCATGCACTCATGCATGGATTTCTGACTTCTGTTGCTCTCTGACTCTTCCTGATGCCTTTTAACGTAGTATAAATTATGGAAATATTTCACTATGACCACTTATCTGAAACTTGCGCAAATGATTACCTTTCTTTTTCCTCTAGTGTTTTTGACAGGTTATTGGTTTCCTGTCCAATCCCTGCCCTCCAGGCAATACAACTACTTTATATGATAAATGTATCTACTATGTCTACCACTACTTTGTATGTGGCCAGTTCATTCAGTCATGTGTGCTATGTATAGACTTTGATTAATTGCCCAGGGTTTTCAAAAGCAAACTTGACAGCAACTTTTGGGCCCATAGCCCTCACACTGTTTCCAGAATGAATTCCCAAGGGAACAGGATAGGAACTAGGGAATTTTAGAGTGGCCTAAGGCAATTAGGGAGAAAAGGGAGGTAGTAAAAGAGAACATGCATTTTCTTTGTACACCACTAATAAATTAGGTCTTACTGGAGGTTTCGTGGAAACATGATTTTTTTATTTTTTTTTTTTAATTACCTGAACTGTTAATTAAGCTGCTTTTAGTCTGGTGTGCTCTCTGCTTTCTACATATTCTCTTCCAGTCATGTACAGCAACTTTGGAAAGGGAGTTTAATGCCGGAACTATTAAGGGTTTCTTATATGATCTTGGCATTGATTTTTGGGACCAAGTTCTGCTGTTAAAGAAGCTTCTTCAGAATTCAGTCCCTAGCATATAATTTCTGTTTATCTATAGGTGTCCCACTTATTTGAATGGACTATCAGAAACAATTGGTTAGCACAAGTTAGTTTCTTCTTGTAAAAATTCCATACTTTTCTTTTAAATTGCAGGTGGACTTGAGGTGATAGTTCTCCATTAAACTCATGCTTTTCTTGATATCATTTCCAGGTTTACATTTGCAGCATGTGTATAGGCAATGGAATAAGCAGAACTTGTATGCATACTTATGGTCTGTCATTCTAGCAGTGTTTTTAGAATGCATATGACAGTCACCCTAACAGGTGTTACAGCAAAGCTCACATTATGTTTCATTGTACTGAGAGTGAAGCAAGGGTTGAACAACCTGTTTGCCTCGCTGCTACCTGTTGACCCTTTTAGAACTTTTAGGATCCACAAGCACACGTTTATGTGTACATACAGTAGAATCCATTCCAGAAAAGAGCAGATACTAAATTTAATGAGAGTTGAGAAGGCAAGTTGTTAATGTAGTCAATTTGTCCTTTTCTAGTTCATTTTTCCTAAGCTGCCAGAGGCGTACTTTTTCTGCAATACTGCCTTATTTCAGCAAATGGATCAACAACATCATCTCACTCCATCTACACAAAATAATAATGTTATTTTGTGTGGAAACAAGACATATTGTTTCATAATGCTATTGAATGTAATCTCTGCCTATGCTAAAGTGAGTGGTTGCTTTTGCTGCTTATATGAAGATGCATTTCTACAAGTGCAATAAACAGTAAGATTGTCATGTTTTAAATAGGGATTAGGGCTTCAGTATAACAGCAGTGAAAATAATGATCATGTAATGATTTAGGATTAATGATGGTGAGAAGAGTATATCTACAGCATTCAAGACAGTAAATCATGTTACACAAAAAATGTGTAGTGGGTTCAAAACTACATGAGACTGGAACTTTTAAAGGCGTTATTAGATTCCATACAGACCTGACCAGCTATTTAGGTACTTCATTTTCAATTGCAATTAAATTTGACTTTGAGGTTAGTTTGCAATGATATGAATGTGACTATAAACATGATGGTGAAGCTATGTATCAGTAAAAAAAAAGAACATACTTATCTACTCATAAATTATGTTTTTATGCCAGAGTGCATCATTTTTCCAAAGACTTCTCTTGTGTGTGACAAACTCCTGAAGTTTTCATTCTGCTACACTCCACTTATTCGTTAATAGCAGAAGCCTGATTGTTTTAACTTAGCTTGTCATGTTGTGAATCCTTGCCGCTTGCGTGCAGGAAGAACATAATGCTTTTCACTAAGGTGGTAGAAAATTACAGAATAAATTGTCTTACTGATTATAAGGAAATGTAGATATTTTAGCATAACCCTTAGAGCAAGTTCATCCATAAACCTAAACTTTTCTCTTAACAGTTTTACATAATCTGCGAAGGAAGCTTTTTCAGCTAACTTAATGTTTATGGAATTCTGACCCTATTCAGAGTTGCTTAGAAACATTCTTGCTTTAGAAAAGAATGAGTCTTTGCTGGATTCAATGATATGAATATTTATTTACGGCTAGATTGTGCCTTTAGGCAAAACCTGGAGTGAAAGCTAATTCATAATTAGCATTGTCCCAGAAGGAGCCCTGGAAGGTACAGTGCCTTAGGAACAACCTTCAAGCTCAGTCTCCTTTTTCTTCACTTCCTGCTTCAGGGATTCAGTTATTTTAACACAGCAGTGTTAGAAATTGATTGCCGTTCAAACACTGCATCTGAAGATTATATTCTCCATGTAAACCTACCCATATTAATACAATCACTCTGCCTGCACCACTGTATTTACATTGGTTTTGTTTTCCTTTAGAATGGGTCATTTAAGATTGTAGCGCTTTACCCTTTTTCCACTTGCAGTAAAACTGCCTCCAGTTTGACCTGATTTCAGAGAGGCCATATGTCTGATACATATATGGACTTCTCTGAAGTACGAAGATCAAGATTCTATTCCAGAAATGTCTTTCTCTTTCTTTTGTCAGTCATAGTTAGTCACTTTGACTGTGTTGTGATCTGATTCCAAGCACTTCATTAGTATTATTTTGCTACAGGGGGATTTGATTTGTCTTGTCATTAAAGGTAAAGGACTAGCAAGAATATGAAGATAAATGAGATTAAATGCTTCTTTTGCAATTTGGAGTCACATATTTTTTAGAAACAGTTTTATTGAGTGCCTACATTGGCATCTGCTGCTTTATCAATTGTGGCTTCTGCTTCCTGATGGCATAATGCCACTCTGCTTTCTAACTTCACTCTTAGAGATTGAATTAATGTTTCTCTTTCTCCAGTAAATTCTTAATCCTCCCTTCTCTGTCAATCACTTCTCACCTGCTTTCATATTTCAGAGACGCGGATGCATCCTCTTCATACTGCAGCTGTGCCAGCAAAGAAAGTCACTGCTTGCCACCCTCCAATATAGCAATTTCTGCCTCTGCTTGTGAAGCTAGTCAAGTGATTGTCTCCTAACCTATTTCAGTCAGAGTGTTTTAGCTTAATCAGTTTAAAGAGTCGTTCTTTGTTAACTTGACACATTTTTGTCTCAGACGAGCGCCGGAGAAATCACATGTGCAGTTGAATTAGCTTCTAGCAAGAAGACAGTTATAAGCGGATGACAGAAAGGGTGGTATTTAGTCAAGAAATGGTAAATGCTTTCATGACTACAACTGCAGATAGAAGAGAATGCATCTTCACATCTAAATTGAAGAAGAGCCTTAAAAAATATTCCATTTACATTCAGTTCTTAAACAGAAAGTGATATTATCTGTTTTTGTGTACATGTGTGTTTGAGCAAGCTCTGTGTGCAAGGTGGAGAGCAGAGTGGAAAATCACCAGGACTCTGCATCCTTTGTATATACCTATTGCAGAGATAGGCAGAATGGAAGAAACATTAACTGAACATAAAAACAACAGTGAAAATGCAATGTTTTCAGTAGACATAGTTAGACATAATTTGTGCTCAAATCTGATAGGAGAAAAAGCAAGAGTGTACTAGCATATGACATCATACTCTCCTTGCCAGTTTTTTTTCATCCTACAATCATGGCTATTTCTCCATCTAAACGTAAATATTAGTGGTTTTCTGAATATGCTGTTCATCTTTCCTATGTATAAGTATTTAGAAAGAAATGTGCTTCCCAGAGGATAGTGTGAAAAAACAAGTGTGAAATAACAAACTTACTGTGGCCTATGACAAGGAAAAGCTTCAACCATGCATTTAAGTATCTGTCATATTTTCAAACTGACGATACTTGTAAAATTGCCCTTACCTATATTCTGATGCTTCTGCTCAAGCATTAAGGACTAGCATTAAGGCTAGACTAAGAAAAGAAAGGAAGGAATAAGGTGAGACAAATATTAGACTTGTTTGGTTTAGTCTTAAATAATTAGGCAAATGATTACAGTTGGTATGCAATATTTGGCTCTAATCACAGTTGCTGCTGCTGTCCCAGGTATTTGCATACTCTGCTGGGCACCAGCTCCACCATCAACCACAATTTAGCTGCTACAGACTCCAACATGTGCATTGGAAACACTGGCAATGACACTGTTCTGATACCTTCAGCAACCTGGTTCTGCATGGAAATGGTTGCTTCACCTAAGCTGAAGCCTGTTTTGGGAGCACAAGAGCACAACATCCACGTCATGTAGGAAAAGCTTACCCTTAAGTCCTGCCTTAAAGTTCTACTTAAGACATTCCATAAAAAAAAAAAAGCCCCCTTTCCCCCCTGCAAAAAAACAACCCCCCTGACTGAACACATAGATGTATTTTATCTTTAAAGAGGAAATGTGCTTATAGTGAGAGTGATCCAGCTGGTATTTCTCCCTTGATTTACTTGCTCCTAAGTTTGCTATATATTATATTTATGTAGGTGGCATTTCATATCGTCATCAGACCAAGCCTTTCTGCATGCTCTACACATTCGTCTTACATATTTAGGACGCTTTTTAGTTCTGTTTTCCTTCCTGCATTTTCTTAAGCCAAGAAAGTTCCTATTCATGAGGAGCCATAAATACCACAGAAATACAATAATTTTAATTAGCTCAAGCAAACCTCTCTTGGCCACGGTGATCATGTGGACAAGCTGAAAAAGTGCTGACTGAATGCGATGTGTGCATTGCATTGCGACGGGTTACATCACTAGTCGTAACATGATGTAACCCAACGCAGCATGATGTAAGCGTCGTGATACATTGGAGATTTAAAGAAACATCAGCATTCTCTTCTCTCCTTCTGCCCATTTCCAGGAATGTACTGTCACTCGTGGTCTAGCAGTTCATAACCAATCCCTCTCATGAGCCTGTGAATGCTCATGTCTTACTCTTATTCTTCTTATTCTAACTCTTAATCTTATCCTTAGTTATAATAATATTTTCGCCTCTACTTACGGGCAATGCAGCCTCAGTCCTTAAAACAGATGTTACTTTAATTCTATGTACATATATAGGTACAGTTGCTCTCTGTCAGTTATCATAGATTTCTGCTGAAAATTTAAAAGAAAATTAGTCATGCTGTGTTTAAAAATGTTTCACATGCCTGAAGGGTACAAATTATTTATTCCAACTTTAAAACTGTGTAGCCAAACCATAGGGTTGAAATACCTGTGGTTTGTATTGCCAGTTGCATGTGGGAAGTTGTGCCAGGCTCACGGCTTTTTTAAAAATTTTATTTCTATTACAACTTGATGCATTTTTTGCAACATCACTGCAGCTCTGAATCAGTTCAGCCTGTCTTCTGTGTGGATGTTAGGGTGATTTGTCTTGTGGCAATGGCTTCCTATTGCCATTGCTGCTTTCAGGTCAGATTTTTGCATGTTATTTTCATTACTGTGTCCATTCTGAAACTACGTTAGCAGGCACATACACTGAAAATTTTAATTAACCTTAGAAACTGAGATGCACTTCTTTTGTGTACTTGTGTACAATTAATTGTGTGATTGGCTTTGATATTTCGAGGAAGTCTATTTTAAGAAAAATATGAAGCCCATGTAATTTTATAAAGGTGAACAGAGGCCCACATTTTATCACCTAACAAAATAATATTCTTTTTATGATCATAAAGATGGAACAGAATATGATCAAATAGTATAGTAAACTTTAAGCGTTGAGTGAGATCAACAAGAACAAAAAAAAACCTTTTGGAAATTTTATTCTAGGATTCTATGATCTCATGTGAGGACTAGGGACAGTAACTAGTCCTTCTTCGATCCTAATATCAATTTAACGTGTGCTTTTGATTTCACTGCTGCCACATCTTAAATAATTATGTTGTTATAAAAGTCAATTTTCTCCACGACACCATTAAAAACTGAGGTTGAAAGTGTTTTAGGATCACACAAAATATTTTTATCCTCTTCTTTTCTTTCTGTCAGTTCTCTCATGCATCAGAGTAGGGAATCCTGATGGTGCAAGACACTTCTGTGTGAACTAAACTTCATGTCACTGTGATTTCTTCCCGGAGAGTTTGGTGATTGATCTATGCCATGAGACACACTGTTCACGATCTCTGCCCCATAACTTTTGTTTTGAACAAAAATCAGTCCCACTTATCTCAGTTAAATTAGACATAACTGTGTGTTTTGCCTTTTTTTGAGTTATTGGTGCCAGTGGTGTAACATGCCTAAATGCTAATAATAGTACAAAATGCTAATAAATATTTGGTATTTTATGCGTTATGTCTTTGTCACTCTTTTAAAGCATTTATTGGTTTCGAGTTCTTAAATATTAATAGCTTTTAAATGCATTCAATTCTTTAGAGGAATTCAACACTCTGTTTTCACAGAAAAGTTGGCTTACTTCATACATGAGCACTGTAGAGGAACAATTCAACACTGTTATAATTCCTGTTATTTTTTCTGTTCTCTGGATGTAATTGAGGGTTCTAACTGAATCTCTTCATGTACAAAATCATTTTTGTCTTCCAGAAATATAGAGTACTAATGGAAGACTTTCTGCTATATGCTGTGTAAAAATGAATCTGGATATGAATGTATCATTCCTGGTAAAACCTGCCACACCTGGTTATTATACGTTAATGTACAATATTACTGTATTTTCAGAATAACTTCATGCCATGCTTTGATATTCTGAGTGTTGCATTTGGCAATTTTTTTAACGTTCTCATCACTATGACTAGAGTAATGCCCAGGCCTTTTTCTTTGGAAGTTGTGGATAATTTGGAATCTAACAATTACGTATCTGGCTCCAGTTATTGCTTCCACTGTGCATGACTATTAGTTTTTAAACATACTACTTTGGAGGTACCTCCAGCTCTGTGCTGTTTACTTTTTATTCAGAAAGAAAAAAAGAGAAAGAAGAGACAAATTTCATTGTTTGAAATTTGTCTCAAACTGGGGCAGGCATTGTTTATGTCCATGGACTGCAGAGTGAATAGCTCATATTTCACAGGCATGTAAATGTTCGTGTGACTTAAAAGAGAAAAAAAATAGCTCCTTAAGTGTTAAAAACCATAGCTCCCTCATTTCCCTAGCTTTATCAACTGCCTTCTATCCTTGGCTCATGTAGTTTCTGTGACTGGCAAATTGTACAATATCATAATTCATCACCTTTTCCAGATCATTAAAAGAATATTAAACAACATCAGATTATTATACTGAATATTTCACTAGACCATTAATCTTTTGGTAGATTGAAAATTGACCTCTGCTTACAATATAACATGCCCTATGTAGCTTGTTTTTAATCCATGACATTACTTCACATCTTTCTCTGTGAATAATTATGTTTTCAATATCTCATGAAAAAAGGGTCATCAAAGGCTTTTTTTGAAAACCCAAATAAATTTTATCAAGATTTTTTTTTTTTAATCAAGATTTCCAGCAGATCAAAGAGTGATGCTTGCTCTTTAAAGAGAGCTATGGCTTATTTTCTGTCTATGTATATAAATGCTCTATGATGCTTCTAACTACTGTTTTCCTTAGACTACAGTAACTTTTTTCCTTGATTTTAATATGTATATTATATGTTCCTACTAATCTCTTATAGTGGCTTATTTTAATTAGACTCTGAAGCATTTCATTGGCAGATCAATGATTTTATTCTCAACCCGTTTTTGAGAATAACATACTGATTTATAATTAATTCATCTAAGGATATAGGTGGTAGTAATTATCCTTCTGACGGTTCAGTTTATCAAAATATGTCTTGTTTAACTCTTATACATCTTTAATTCCTGATTACTCTAAGAGAAATGCATATTATCTTGTTATTTCTTGTGAAACTAGACACATAGAGAAGAAAAAGAGACTAGAACAAGGTGATATTAACAAGAATTAAGTCAGAGAACCTGAAATAGCATTCAGTCATTACTGAATACTGAAAGATGGAGAACTGAAGAGAGCATGAGATTAAATTAATTTTGATATTTGAGGGTGTTGTGGTTAACTACAGCTCACTCACACGCTCACTCATTCCTCCCCCAGTGGGATGGAGGATTGGATCGAAAGGGTAAAAGCGAGAAAATTCATGGGTTAAGATAAAGGCAGTTTAATGGATAAAGCAAAAGCTGTGCACACAGACGAAACAAAACAAGGGATTCATTCACTGAGGATTGGATCGAAAGGGTAAAAGCGAGAAAATTCATGGGTTAAGATAAAGGCAGTTTAATGGATAAAGCAAAAGCTGTGCACACAGACGAAACAAAACAAGGGATTCATTCACTGCTTCCCATGAGCAGGCAGTTGTTCAGCCATTGCCAGGAAAGCTGGTATCTATCATGTGTAGCAGTGACTTTGGAAGACAAGAGTCACCACTGAGCATCCCCCCTGCCTTCCTCCTTCATGCCCTGCTTTATATGCTGAGCATGAAGCCACATGGTGTGGGATATCTCTTGGGTCACTTGGGGTCATCTGTCCCTGGTTGTATCCTCTCCCAGCTCCTTGTACATCCCCAGCCCCGACGCTGGTGGAGTAGGATGGGGCAAGAGGCAGAAAAGATCTTGACTCTGTGCAAGCGCTGATCAGCAATAGCTCAAACATCCCTCTGTTACCAACACTGTTTCCAGCACAAAACCAAAACATAACCCATGTGAGCTACTGTGAAGAAAATTATCTCTACCCCAACCAAAACCAGCAGAGGTAGTAAAGAATATATTGTGAGTAGTTAAGCATGATCCTAGGGTAAAGTTAATNCCCCTGCCTTCCTCCTTCATGCCCTGCTTTATATGCTGAGCATGAAGCCACATGGTGTGGGATATCTCTTGGGTCACTTGGGGTCATCTGTCCCTGGTTGTATCCTCTCCCAGCTCCTTGTACATCCCCAGCCCCGACGCTGGTGGAGTAGGATGGGGCAAGAGGCAGAAAAGATCTTGACTCTGTGCAAGCGCTGATCAGCAATAGCTCAAACATCCCTCTGTTACCAACACTGTTTCCAGCACAAAACCAAAACATAACCCATGTGAGCTACTGTGAAGAAAATTATCTCTACCCCAACCAAAACCAGCAGAGGTAGTAAAGAATATATTGTGAGTAGTTAAGCATGATCCTAGGGTAAAGTTAATGGACAAATTAAAACCTCATGACACAAAAAAAAGGAGGAAAAAGAAGAATCAAAGTCTTGAAAGGAAGAGATAAGAACATCACTTTAAAAATCTAACCACTGTGAAGAAAAGGAATGGTGCCAGAGGATGCAAAAACATGCAAAGGAAAGAAGGAAGAGTTGGAAGAAAATAACTTGTCAGATGATGTCAGTTTCTTGGTGCGAAAATCTGAGAGCTACTCTTGAGAGAGGGAACATTATCAATTACTTTAATGATCTTGTTTGTACCATACTGCTGATATTAATGAATTTGAAACCTATTTTCAAAGGCAAGAGTCTGAATCACAAATTAAGGGTTGTTACTGGAATTGCTGCTTTTTACAAAAATCTGCAATAAACTTCCACGGGAAATTTATGTAGAGACCTGTGAAATGTGATATGAAAATGAAATGTGTTAAAGTCAATATGGGACAGAGAAGGGCAGTGCACTTTGATCATGAGGAAAATTATATCATCAGAGTTAAAATATGGATGACAGCAGGAGTTTATTTTGAAATGCTAAAATGTAGAAAGTTGTTTGCACTGAACTCTGTATGCAGATTTTGCAGAATGTCCCATCATAGATTTGTTGCAGGAAGTATTAAACTTGTTCCAAGCCTAATGTGTCATCGATTTTAGAAAACATGAAAAATAAATCCGCAGCCCTCAGTAATGGTGGACATGCTTGGTTTTATGCAGCCAAAATTTTGATTGTCTTTCTGGGCTGCAAGCCCACACTGACATCTCATGTCCAATTTTTTCATCCACCGGTATTCCCAAATCTTTGTCTACAGGGCTGCTCTCAATCCGTTCATTGCCAGTCTCTACTGATACTGGAATGTCCAGACCCAGATGCAGGACCTTGCACCTGGCCTTGTTGGGGTTCACACTGGCTGACTGTTCAAGCCTGCCAAGGTCCCTCTGACTGGCATCCCTTCTCTTCCATGTGTCAACTGTACCACACA
Organism: Cnemophilus loriae; assembly: GCA_013397755.1. NCBI lineage: Eukaryota > Metazoa > Chordata > Aves > Passeriformes > Corvidae > Cnemophilus > Cnemophilus loriae. The sequence continues at coordinate 247,080 of VZTF01005243.1, forward strand.
GCTCGGTGCTGTCCGCAAACTTGCTGATGGTGCACTCAATCCCACTGTGTCGTTGATAGAGATATTAAATAGCATTGGTCCTAGTACAGACCCTCGAGAGACACCAGTGGTTACTGGTTTCCACTTGGACATTGAGCTGTTGACTATTTATGTTAGCAACCATGGAGTCAATTCTTAATCCATCTAAATAGCTCTTCCATCAAATATTTATCTCCCCAATTTATCAGCAAGATTGTTGTAGGGAACCATACCAAAGACCTTTCAGAAGCAGAGATAGATGACATCCATAGCTTTTCCCTTATCCCATAATAGTCATGGAAGGCCACTGGATTAGTCAGGCATAATGTACTGACAATTTTCTTTTCCTTTCTCCACTTTCTATGGCAAATTTTATCAGGGTTTACTGCTAAGAAGTGTGAAATTACCCACAGTGGCTCATGAAAAGCAAAACGCAATGCAAAGGACATTCTCAGCTTTTTCTTCTGTTGCTAAAGGATCCAGGCGTGAAAGCCTAGAAAGAGTGTGAGAGCTTGGCGAATGTCACACAGACGCACACGTACAAACACACATACAGTGGAATGTGCCTTTTGGCAGCTGTCCAGCTGAGGAACAGCTACTACAAAAATCACCTTTCACCTGGTGCTTTTGTTCCTTTCAAATTATGCCTCAGGAGAAAAACAGTCGGCAGAAACTGGGTGTTCTTTAGAGGGGACGGGAGAGTGTAAAGGCACAGAGTAAGTTCATCTGCTACACCACGTCGCTTTTGTCAGGAGGCTTTGAGCTTGGACAGGAGGTTTGGTTGGTGCCAGGAGGAAACCCTGACAGATTTGATCCCAGCAATCTGTTTTTGCTGTGTTTTTGCATCTGATACCTTCTTTTTGTTGCCGTTAGTGGTAGGAAAGTTGGCTGTGGTGCCAGTATTTCTGGTTTGTTCGCGTAAGTGTATTTCAGTCCTGGTATGACTGACAGAGTAACAACAGCATACAGGCAGGTATAATTTGGACTGATGTTGTGCCAATTTTACCTTCAGACAACCTCGCTAAATCACTTTGTCAGTGACCTTCAACAGACTCAAGCTCTGTGGCTTATTTTCCTGAGCAAAACTGCCAATTATAGTTAATTTCCTCAAATAGATGGTAGGTGTTTTAAATTGTAAATTGCACTGATTGAGAAAAGGAAACATTCAGCTCTCTTCTACAGCCGAATACAAATGCAGAACCAATTTTTTTTTTTCTGTAGGAGTTGAAGGTACACATGACAATAAACAACATCTTCACACATACAATAATATTACTTAAATAATTCAAAAGAAGAAAAACTTGACCTGTTCCTTTTCACGAGAACCACTTATATTTAGTCAGAGATGACTGGAATTCAATTTCTCAGAAGTAGTTGCATACATAAGCTGTATCATTTCACATCTAATTCCATGTAGTTCATCTATAATTCCTATTAAATGCAAAATTTAACTTGCCTTTCTTCAGATGGAATAGTAAATCATATGATACAATATTGATATTATATCATTCTGTAATATTGTATTGTATCAAATGGCACATGCCATGTAGTATTTACATCAAAAAGGGCTTTTATTAGTAGCTTTTAATTTCCTACTTCTGTCAGATAATTTTAATTGACAAGCCACTGTTATTCCTTTCTAAATTTTGAGTAAAGCACGAGCCCCAACATTGAAAGTACAAAATGTGAATTATGCTTGGAACATTGCAAAATGGAAAGCCAAAAGGAGATACGAGTTCTCACTGACTTTGTTGAATAGAGAAAAGATTTTTCCACCAGCACAGATATATAATCCACAAATTATTCAAAACCAAGTGATATTTTCAAGTAATGGAGTTTAGATGGATCAGATACCAGTGAGCTCAGTGCTGTGTTGCTGAATTTTGAGTTTAAATCACGATTCTGACCAGCAGTTTTGAGGCTAGCTTAATATAGTTAGTAATTATATAGCATGTATGAATCAAAATGGTCTTTATTCTGCTTTAATATTGTAGATAAAATATCATAGCTTCATAATATGCTCAAAACTAATGCTTGGAAACAGTTAAACTGTAAATAATACAGAATGCTGCAGGTTTTGTCTGTGCTTTTCCCCTCCTCATCCCTCTTCCCTAATATTTTTCTGTGAAAACAAAAAAAAAATCTTACCAAGTTGATGACAAAAAGGTATTGCCAGTTATTTGGGATAAGGGCTCTAATTTCTGTTTGGAAAAGTCATAGACATTTTCAGTACTGAGTAATAATAAAATGTTTACATGAACTTTATATTCAATGTTCTATCTTATTTCCTACGCATCTGTTATTCAATTCTAGGGAAAATAATTTATGTGCCCGTACTATTTAGGGAAGTATTAGAATAATTAAATATTCATATTTCAAATTATAAAGCTCTTCGTCATATCCAACTTAGATCTGATTTTCCCAGAAATAGCTCTAGTGTATTCTATTCCATCTTTTAAGTTTATACTCCTTTTATTAGCAACTTCGTTATTTGATAGTCTGATTGGTTAGTTGGTTTGGTATAATTAATTCCAGTAAGATTTAATACATTGTTGTGTGTAGATGAAGATGTCATTAAAATGCCATAGAGAAAAAAACCTGAAAACATGGCTATATGCTAAAACCAAACCAAACCAACCAACCAAACAAACAAAAAATTCCCAAAACCCACAAAAGTTTTTATCTCCATTGGATGTTTCATATGCAGCTTCTATTTACCTGTGACTAACACTTCCAAGATTTCCAAATAAAAACTAAGGGGTCAAAGATCCAGTAAACATCAAAATATAGTGCCAAACTATTATCTATCACAATGGAATAAAATTATAGTTTCACAGGATCCACTGACATAACAAACACAATTATTTCCCTAATTCCCCAAGAGCAACCACAAATTGAACTAATCTTCAAAAGGAAGAATTAAATAGCGGGATCAAATAATTAGATGTATTCTTAAGAGTTGGTTATTCAGTTCACAGCTTCCAGTGGTGCCTGCAAATGTCCAAAGGGAGAATTTGCACAAACATCTTCACCAGCACCTGTTAAATGCAGAGCGTGTGCTTGCATTGTTCAGTTGTCTGCAGGGAGGGTTCATTCCCATTCATTTTAAATGGCACGTAGGTGCTTACTACTCTTAAGTGTATTTGAAAGTAATCACCCTTTACTTACAGGTAGTATTAGGTCAACATTACTGAATTCTTTCTGCAAATTCTACTTGTCTAGATTAACTAGAATGTAGTTACATCTAGGCTTGGGAATTTTGATTATTAGTAAGTGTTGAATTATGCCTTCTAATTTAGAAGTCGTATACATTATTGGCAACTTAATTGGAGTATACTCACCATGCCAACAACCTTTTGCCCCTCTGCAGCTGATTGCACCCAACCCTTGTCTTACAGTCACTGACTTGACAGTGCAGTATTAATATACTCTGAACAAGCTTTGCAGTGGGATTTACATATCCTACAAGTATATGGTCATACTCCTCTGGCTCCTCGTGCACCTGCCCACCAGCAGAGCATGGGAAACTGAGAAGTGCTTGACTTACGGCAAGCATTACTCAGTAACAAGTAAAACATCAGTGTGTTATCGACATAATTCTCATACTAAATTCAAAATACTGCACTGTACAAGTTACTATGAAGAAAATTAATTCTATCCCAAGTGAAACCAGGACACAGCTTCACTACATTCACACTTTACCAAGTGTATCACTTCAGCAGAGAAATGTCAGCTGTTTGAGGTCACTGCCATGCTTTCATACTGACAGTGTTTCAGCTGATTCTTGCACAGAAAAATATGTGCTTCTTTCTGAAATAATTTAACTATATGATAGTTTTATGGTTTTAATTAGTCTTTCATTATTGAATCAGTAAGCATTGCAGGCTTGGTCCAGTTTTCCATCAAATAAAGCAGATTCAGTTACACCGGAAGCGCAAGAAACACTCCTCTTATCTGTTGGAGGTGACTGAAAGGATAGGCTTCACAATCCCTCTTTCTTTTGAGCCATTATGGATTGTTTTGTCAAAGCAGTGTACTGTATTTAGAAGACATTAAATTCTAGTTATGGCATAACTTGCATGACAAAAACCCTTATAAAAGTTATTAGTGAATTTATGTGGCTACTTCATTTCTATTTTAGTTATGACTCCTCTAAAAGAATAATAATTTTACTAATACTAATATGAATGAAAACAATATGTTAAATGTTAATTCAATAGTTTAAAAAATATTATTATTGGTAATTTTTATTTAAAGCAATTTCAGGGGGTAAAAATTGTGCCAAAATGGATTAACACAGGATGAAATATAAAATGTAATCTTTTTATAAATTCTCTTCCAGAATGAATAAATACAATCTAAGTAAAGGCAAATATTTTCAGAAAAAGAAATAACATTTAGGTGTGTTTGTTTCTGTAACCATAACATGTACAGTATAAGTGTCAGTGTTTATCGTCATCACAGACTTATTTTTAACAATCTTCTTAAAATATGTTGCTCACTTTCCAAAACTGAAATATATAGAAAAACTCTGAAGTATAGTGAAAACTTTGACAAAAAGGAAAGAGACCTGATTTTCCCAGTTACATAACTTAACGTTTTTACTTTTATATCTTGCACGGAATAAGATCTACTATCAATTAGTTGCTTAACAGAGAACAGTATAATCAGCATGTAGAACAGCCAAAACTGCATGTAAAAACATCTCTCGTAAGAAACAACTGTTGCTGCTATTTTTTGTATGCTCCTTTTGGTACCAACTAGAGATCAAAATCACATATTGTCTGTAGAGATAGTCTAAAGATTTTCCCTACCCCAGAATCTGTGGGATATTATAATTTCTTCATTGAGCTGAATCCATATCAGCATACTCGTGTGGAATAAACTTACAATGAAAGGAACTCCTATATCAATCACAGATCTAATAACTCTTATTAAATCATTGTGAGTAATTGTATTCACAACATCCCTAATTCTGAAAAGTGCTTGTAGTCTTTTGTAGAGCTAAATGTGACCCTATAGTCATTCTGTGGGACAATTCATATAGTCCATTGCCCTGTATTAACTTGTCTAAAAATAAAACCTCATTTAAAGCATGGGAAACTGAGTGATGGACTGATTTAAAGCACTTACTGTTGTCCAGGAAAACATCTTGTGGAAAGCACATAGTTTAGAGCATGGACTAGTCATTGTTTATCTCTTTATTTGGTAAGGGCAGTATTCAGCATACTCCCATTTGTAAAATATCATCCCACTTTCATTGTACATGGAACAGGTAATGCCCAGAAAGATGCAAGAAATTTTTTTATCTTAAAAAAAAAAAAATTTGTGTAATCTTGTAATGGAAACCTATAGGCAACATAGAGTATGGAGCTGAGGTAATATAACAATGCCATATTTTTTATGCAACCTGTTTTTCAACCTCAGAATTTTTGTTTTTCAATAGTTTTTTTAGTAATTCTCTGAAATTGTTTGAAAAAGCTTGTGAAACAGCATTTTATTTTTGATTTAATCCTCGCTAATGCATGGAATACAAAACTGTAGGGATTTCAGCTGATCTTCCTTACAGTCCATCCAATTATGAATGTCACACAAAATTGTCCTTTAATTCTCTTTTCTTGAAAAGAAGCATTTCCTGGCTATACAACAACAGCTATGTGTTTTCTCTGGAATTCCAGCAATTTTGTGTGTATTTTGCAGCTGGAGTTATTAAGAACATGAATTCAATTATGTTGCATGGTCCTTAGTTAAATGTTGCTGCTTTACAGAGCTAGCACTTGGAACCCAAATAGTTTTGTCTTGTTATTAATGGCATTAGAATAATGGCTACTTTAATCGTGTGTCTTCTGCTATTCAGTGATAATATAGGAATTAAAACAAAACTAAACATATTTCATTCAGGCAAATTTAAGCAAATTTCTGAGCTTTCATTGTGTTTCACATTGAAAACTACCTGGAACAGTAGGAATCTAAGTCTTCATATTATTAAGGAAAGAGATAGAAAGTATCTAATTTATGGCTAAGGACTGCATTGAAATCATTAAATATGGCTGTTTGCTGCAGTTATGCACATTTTGATGTATTATAATTTATTTTAACATGGTTATTGGAAGGGAGTGCCAGAAAATAAAACTGGTTTCTGTCTGGAAGCTGATTAGCTGTATAGAGCTTTTTCATGTGCATTTATGTGTACATATTTGCTTATATGTATACACCCACACACAGTTTAGACACACATGTTGCCACTATTCAGTAAAGAGTTAAGAAATAATAGTTATTTAAATCTAGGCAATGTGAATATATTTTTCTTTTTTGATTAAATGAACAGACTTCCAAACAACAGCTATATAGATATATTACCTGCCTTTGTGATCTTTCCTAGCATAGGGGATCCGCAGTCAACTTCTAAGTCACTTTAACAAGCTGAAATTCTCGACAATCGTTTTCCTCCACTCTATTTGAAGTGTCAAATGCCTCAATTGATCTTCCTTCAGCTGCCAAATTGGAACTTCTTGTTACAACTATAGAGATAGCTCGAGAGCCTTGGCCATAGGCATGAGCCAGGTACAGTGTTATGGCAGCTAAACTGCCCCACTGATGGACCCCTTTTTTGGACACGAAATGACTCAAGTCTTGCACACTTAAGTGAGACTCAAAGTGAAGTCATCCCACCGGTCTTAGGAGAATTGCGGAAAGGAAATTTTGCTTTCCTAATGCTCTCTTGAGACTGTAATGAACTGTTGACTTGACCTGATTGTAAAATTATAATAGTTTTCATGGGATGGGAAAACAAGACCTTTAGAGTTCTGTTAAGATGGCTGTATAAATAAAACATATCACTGACTATTAAATCCCGTATTAATCTGGTTTGAGCTGGAAATTTCCAGAAGGTTAAGCGTGTGCTATGTGAAACCGAGAGGTCATACAACTAACAATGTGCTGTGCAATTTTTGAAAACTGAGCCCTTCTCCAAATTTAAATGGGGTCAAAAGGTATACTATGTGACAGATGGAGCAATTGCATATAAAATGCAAAGAAATGGCATCAGCTTAAGCAGTTGTGGATGATTTTTTGCTGCCATTAGAGGCTTCAGAGTGAATGCCTAATATGCAAGCCTGGTAAACTGCATGCGTGGGACCTGCCTATATTACATATATGTGATTCATATTATCTATATGGAGGAAGATGTAGCGTAAATCGTGAATACAGCTGGGACAACTTACAAAACCAGAAAATCTTTTTCTGAATGAGATTTTTATTCATTATGCAAAGGAAATGTGAGCCAGAAGACATGCTTACAACAGGGCGACTTCTTCATTTGTGATAGATTTGTGCATGGCATTGAGAACAAATCTAGGAATACAAGGTAACTGTACATCCATAGATAAATGAAATCAACTACGTTTGATAGTTTATTAACACATTAATCAGTGTTTCAGAATTAAAAATTTTTAGAGATATTTGCTGAATTAATGTTTACAACTGCATTGCCTACAAAGCTTCTTAGAGAGGAAGAAAAGTAGCCCACATGAGAGCCTGCTTTGTTATGACCATATTGGCTGGTGCTGTTTTCAAAATGGCTCGTATATGCTTGTGTTAGTCTGTATCTGTACTGTCCATATGTCCATATAGATATAGATATCTGAAAAAGACGCAGTTTCTGGCAGACAAAAGTCTTTCACAAAAGAGATTTGACAAAGCTCAGTAATACATCGCACCATGCTCTTTTCACTCATCAGTGAATGGAAATATGTGACAAATGAAAAGAGGTCACCTGACCTTTAATACATGAGTTACAAAGTTTATATCTTTTTCTAGTGGTTGTCATTAACAGTAAGATGTTTTTCTAAAACATGAACCTTTATATAAATGTATTCTTCAGTAGAGCTCTGCTATCTACAGAGTATTTAAGATATGGAATTTAATAGTTCTTAGCCTTGACCATTTGAAAAAAAAATTCCCATCCTATTTACATTACAAAATATTTTTCTTTGTTACTTTTCAGTATTCTGAAACCTTACAATCCAAGAACTCCAGCCAAACACTAGGCTGGTCAACAGAGATACTCAGGGAATTCAGTTTATAATGCACTAGATCTCACCTACTATATGCCCTGCTCCCTTCTCTACTGCTGGATCCTGGGTTGCTGTTGAAATTTACCATCCTTGTTTCGTGTGGGATGAATGAGTAAACAGTTCTTAGACTGCAGAAGGGCCAAATCCTATAAAGCAGTGATAATGTTTACTTGGTGTGTGGGAACTGAAGGTTAAAATTGATGCTCCTGTGCTTTGGGATAAGGAAAACATGAGATATGTGGCAAAAATCATCCCAACCCTGAACACTCACAAAAGAAGCCCCAAAGCAGAGGGAAGTGTTGATCTGTGGGACAATCAGTGGTTGCAGGCGGGGAATTCTTCTGAGCAATGGGACTTTCTGAGTCATAACTCAGTTCAGTCTCCTAGATTAATGCAACGTTAAACTAACCTTAGAGGCATAGCAACTTTTTTTATCTTATGATAGGGATTACCACCTTTTTTTGGAAGTTTAAGGACAAATGAATTGACATTTTTAATAAAAAAACGCAACATGGTTGGAAAATTCAAATTTTCTCTCTCTGTATGAGACAGTATGTTTCTGGAAGCTTTTATTTTTGAAAGATTCATATATATAATATTTCTAAGCAATGCTCTTGAGTATTTTAAGTGGTTTTGGAGCGACTATAATAATTCCAGCAATAACGTCTGTTCTCCTCAGACAGTTTGATGCTAACACTATTACCCACATGGCTTATATCAGAAATAGTATGACCAGCAGGACCAGGGCAGTGATGGTCCCCCTGTACTTGGCACTGGTGCGGCTGCCCCTCAAATCCTGTGTTCATTTCTGGGCTCCTCACTGCAGGGAGAACATTGAGGCACTGGAGTGCTCTGTTGTTGAAGGACAACAGAGGTGGTGAAGCATCTGGCTTGATGAGGAGCAACTGAGGGAGCTGGGGTTTAACTTCAAGAATATGAAGCTCAGGGGACATTTTATCACTCTCTACAACTAGCTGAAAGGAGTTTATAGCCAGGTGGGGATTGGTCTCTTTCTCCAAGTAACAAGGGATAGGTTGAGAGGAAATAGCCTCAAGTTCCTCCAGTGGGGTTTTAGACTGGATGTTGTGAAAAACTTCGTGGAAAGGATAGTCAGGCATTAGAACAGTCTGTCCAGGGAAGTCGTTGAGTCACCATCCCTGGAGGTAGTTGAAAGACATCATAGATGTGGCACTTAAGGGCACAGCTGAACTTGATGATCTTTTTCAGCCTTCATGATTACATGATTTTATAGCTGGTACCCATAGTATGAAAAAAAATCTAATGTGATAGGAACACAGAAACCTGGTCTGAGAACTCATTGCTGCAATCCATCTTATCAGATCTCAAAATGAATATAAAATCCTCTCAAACCCAAGAACTTAGTTACAAAAGTGTGTTCTATTTGCCAATAGGCAAATAATTGTTTCACAACATGTGGGAGAAACAGCATTCCCACTCACACTGTAATTAAATACATGATAAATTATAGTAATTTCTTCTGAAAATGGATTACAGCATGATATTTTAAATCTTTAAAGAACATAAAAAAGAAATAAGGGATGTTTCAAATATTACAGATAACCTTATGTCACATACCTTGTTAGGTGATACATCTAATAGCATGGGGTTAGCACATTTTCTAAATTCTCATTACACTTGTGTTGTTTTTTTCAGAAGTAAACTGAGCCAGAGTCACCTTGGGAAGCACATTAAAGAGAAAATCCTTGCAATATGTCATTGATATATGTATTGAAGATTTTGAGGCGAGATAGTACCCAAACTAAAATGTTTTGGGACACAAGTACTTCTTTCACTCAAAAATACTTGAAATAGGGGTTACAGTCCTAAGAATTGTACACACAGTTTTTGTCTACAGGTACTGTATATGTGGGGTCACACTGATTTTGATATTTTTTAATTCATAGGAATAGTAAATATGTGGTAGTTGACTTTGTATTTGCCATATGATGATCATATTTTTTGTCAAGCAATTAAAAGACTACCTCGCTGGGGGAACTAGTACTGAAATTTGTTATGTGCATTCAAACTTGTGTCTATATGTATTCATTGTCTATAAATAACTATTTCTCATAAATATTTTACGTGAATCAAAAATAGTTTAAGGGTGATGTATAGTGGAATAGTTAATTTATTTAAATACAAAAATTAACTTTATTTGTGTATCACTTGAGAAAGTATTCAACCTTCACTGGGCTATAACAAATTTGGAACAATATTGAATAAAAGGACAAAATGTGGATGGTGACTGAGATTATGGGCCTGTATCTATTACTTCTGAAATAGATTAGAGATTAGAGAACAAATATATTTCATTGACAGAGATATTTTACCTAGTTAATTATGTACTGGATATATATAATGAATCCACGGCATAAACAATATCTTTTGTACGACAGCACTGAAGATGGAGACTTTATGTGGAGATGGAGTATCAGTCACTGCTTTTCACATTTTCACTCACTAATCATCATCACTGCATACACAGTAGCAGTGTTTCCAGAAAATGCATGTAGAAAATCTGTATCCAGAAGAAAAATAAACTAGTACACTGATCCCAAAGCAGTATATATTAAAAAATATTATGTACTTTAGTAACATTCTGTCTTACAATCGTGGACTAAGATTTAATTGAACTCTTGGATTTTGATGGATATAAATATAGTTAAAGAGTATGATTTAAATCAGAGAATAAAAAGAGCTAATAATATTTTAGTTAAATATGATGCATCTGTGACAAATTTAGACTTCATTCATAAACAAGTTAAAGGATACTGTACTTTCTCAGCATGTCTTGAAAAGGCACTTCCAAATAAAGACAATTCAAGAAAATAATGGTTAGAGTGGTTAGACCATTTTATTTCTTCAGTAGCTATGTTAATTTCTAAGTTAAATTATCAGCTGAGTTTCCTGTTCGTGTTTCACTCCTTATCAAGTAACTGTTTACATTATAGAGGGCTACTTGCTACAGGAGTAAGCGCAGTGCAATAGAATGCTGGGGGCAAGGATAGCTTGGTGTATTTTTATTTTTTCAGTCAGAAAACAGAAGTATTGCCCAAGGACGGAGATGGTGAAAACTATGCTTATTTCCTCTTGCTCCCGTAAGCACGGGCTATGACGTGTATGAGCATAACTGTTTGTGTATGTGTGTGTGTGTGTGCCTGTGTGTCTGTGTGCACGTGTGCACCTCAAAAGTATTTTAAGAAAGCATACTGAATACAAATTAAAATATATTCTTTACTAAATCTTCTAATAAGTACATACAAGTTCTTTGTCATGGTAAGTAAATGTTTTCAGTTAATTTCTAGTTTTTTCTAAAGAGCATGAAATGTGGTATATTTTGAACCAAGCCTTGTTTTGGATCAGTTTCATGTCTGAGATTGACTCAACTCTGCTTCACTTTTGTTTACAGTCTTGTTTTAAATATCTTTTTGCTAGTATGGGAAGCAAGATTAAATTCTAAGGAGGTCTTTATGATTTGTCTTGGTTCAGTCAAGTTGTGTAAAACTCAAATGATCATTTTATTTGCATTAGTTCCATCCAAAATTCAGGTTGTGGCTAATTCTTAATAAATTCTAATGAGGATGAATAAAATGTTAAGCCATTGAAGAAAGTAACTGAAGGCATTCTTTCTTCGTGGTTACAGAAGAGAATAAAACAAATTGCATTTCTTATGTAAAAACATAATTTGGTGATTTTTTAACATACTTTTTTGGTTTATATTATTCTTTTTTAATGGCACATTAATTTGTTTTTTTTTTTTTGCAGAAATCACTTTTAACTAAAGTACTGCATTGTCACAGAATATGAGACATTTTTTCAAATCTTTTCAATTTGTTCTTCTTGACATTTTATGTTTATGTGCAGTTTGCATCTTTTTTGTTTTTCAATTTCAAATGTAACAGATTTTGACATTTTTTGTTACATTTTTTGTACTAGTGGTTTTTTTTATTTTTGAGAACCTGCTGGTTTTGAATTGTCTTTTTTCCCTTTATTCTCCTCCTCAATATGATCCCAGGAGCCAACACAAAGAAAAGCGCAGATGATATAACCAGTAATGATCGTGGTGAAGATGAAGGTATTTTTTGTTTTTTCAAAGCCTGACCCTGATGCATGAACATAAACTTTTCAATTTTTGTTATAATAAGAATGATTATTGTTATTGTTATTGCTGTTATTTCAACATGATTTTTAGTCCCTTATTTGCAGAAGCTCACATCAGTGTGCTTCTTTATTTTCTTCTTTAGAATTTACTTTGATTGTTTTTCTTTTTAAAATCTAAATTAGCATATAGATGACTGCAGTTCCTCCATGACTTAGGTGTAAAGTTTATTCCTAAATATGTGTGAAGTGAGTAACATAAATGTTATTTGAAACCACATATTTTTTCCCCTCTATTCTTTCTTAGGTTGAGAAAATGGAATTTAAAAACATGCATGTGCTCTTTTCCTTCCTACACATTTTGTAAATTCACTTGTTTGAAATTCATGAAAAAACTCACATATATCCTTCCTTTCATTTCCACTGTTTCCCTAGTGCACATGCTGTACACCGATGCAGTTGAATTGTGCTTTGTCTTTGCTATTTTTATTTACTTATTTATTTTTTTTCTCACAGGATGTGGTTTATTTCAGGACACAAAAATAAAGGAAGCTGTTGATATTGTTTTATTGTTTTTTTCCTGTAATCAGCTAGCCTCTAAGACACATTCATTCTGGCTCTGACCACATTCCCACTGAAATCAGTAACAATCATTTTCATTGACTTCTTTCAAAGTTGGATTTGCTTTCCTGAAAGGAAATGCTAAAAGTTCACAGTGAAGTACCCCAAAAAAGTTTTAGATGGAAACATGTTTTTTTTTCCTTGCCATGACACAACAAATCTATTTAGGATGCGTCAAAATAGAAAGAAGTCATGAAATCTTCCTCTATTCTCACCTTTCCTTTTCGTTAAAGTTACATTGTCAGTTTATTTGACTTCATGTATTTAACAAATTAGGAAAAAAATATTTTCAAATTAAATGAGAAAATAACCATTTGTAGTTTATTAGTCTGGCTTCAAAGCAATATGTTTATTATTCCTCTCATGCTTGGCCAATCCAAAGTGTTTATTCCATGTTTTTTTTCCTGTTTTCTCCTATCTGACATAATTTCAAATGACTTTGAAATATATGTCCTCTCTGTTTCCCTTAGAATCATACACGTTGCAGTGAGGATACTATCACCTCTTTTCCTGGGAGTTCAGGTCTATTGTAGCTACTCTGTCTGTATATAAAATACCATAATAAAAACCTCAGGTCTTTGATTCGCACTGGTTGCCCTCTATTCCACCATCTTCACTGCTGAATTACACTTTTTCTTACAACGCAAAAATACTGTGCAGAGTACTCTAAAATTACTCTGTTATTTTCTGATTATCACTTTCTTATTTCTGTGCAACATATGCTTTTTTCAAATGATGATATTATCATTTATATACCAAATGCTGAAGTTAATTTTAAAGTAAAGGACAAATAACAAGCAAAACAAAAATTTCTTTAAAAATAAAGATAAATATTAGATTATGAACACATTATTATTCAGCCTTTTTAAATATTTATAAAATATTAGGATTTCATTATTAACAAGGGTATCCACTTTAGATCTAAGCATATAAAACATTGAGCTAATTTCCTTTATGTTGAAGATAATCATGTTCCCATTGAAGGGGAAGGGGAAACCACCTATTGACTTCAGCAGTGAAAGATTCAATACTGAGGTAGAACTAGGTCATAAGAAAAGATTAAGTACAAAAAACTGTGCCATGAGACTTTGGGGAGAGAAGGGAAAGGTAATTCAGCAACACAAATAATTCTGAAAAATAATTGCTGTTTTCAAGTTTTTTGAGGGCTTAGCTGTGCCTTCAGAGAAGAAGCATTTTTACGTATGTTGCTGAAAATGCTGATAATAAAAAAAAAATAGGTCCACTAGAATGCACGTCATTGGTTTAAATGATCGATTTAATTGCTGTACTACTCTTATAGTCACAACAATTAAAAAGATCTTATCACAAAAACTTTTGTTCTGCTGCTCAAGTACAACATTTAAAATGCAACAAGTAAGTATGTGTCTTTTCATGTAAAGGAGGCAGATTCAATGACAAGCCTTAAACTCTGACAGGTAGACAAGTGTACATTGCAGCCTGGACACTCCTGAACTCTGCTGGAAATTTGTGATATTTAAGGTAGTGTATACACATGAGTAAAGCAAAAGTGGGACATAGGAACACGACAGTCAAAATTTACCTTTAAGTATGCTCTAATATGTTCCACATATATAAAACATTGATGATCTGGTACCTCACTGCTCATCACATTTTTTGTGTCTCGAAGTAGTTCCTAATAAGCCTGAGGGGAGGGAAAAAGTTTGGAAGGTTTCAAACCCAGATCCCTCCCCTGTGGGTATTTAGCTCAGCTTTTTCTTTGTCCACCTCCCTTCTCCACTCTTCAATACATGCCTCTCCAAAAGATTTTTTTCAGAACCTGGTTGAATAACCAGAGACTCTGCTTTTCCTTTTAAGTTGTGCCATATACTTGAAAGAAGTGCTCTGATTCTATGCAGATACACTGAATTATTTGTAAAAGATTTGTATATCTAATGGCAGCTTGCTGAATTGCCCTCTACTTTATAAAGGAGCTTAGCCTCTCTTCCCACTGTTTTCGTAGAGAACATAAGTTCAAATTTAGGTATTCTGAATCATGTCTGGCATCAGGAGCCTAACTTTTTAGATTAATCTGGTCCTAAATATACCCCAGTCATTGTTTAATGCATCTTTATAACTCACTATGAAATATGTAATATCAATTTCAATTAACTTTCTTTTAGTAATAAAGACCCAGCTGTTTAGCTTTTTAAAAGTAGTCAGGAATTTTCTTCATATACAAAAGATCAGTGATACCATTAACTCAAGGCTGTTCTTTGAGGCTTAACTGCTACCATGATTAGGAAAAGTGCAACACAAAAGACATAATTTGATTTAAATACCAAAAAATCTGGGCCACGAATTCACATAAATCCTCTCTGTTTGTTAAGTTCTAGGCTGTTTAAAAGAAGGAACAGTCTACTATGTTTTCTTCTAGCAGAACAGTTAGATTTTTTGATATTATCTCTTACTGATCGATTTGGAATGTAATTTCAATAATTATGTCTCACGAGAAATGGGAAAGTATGGATCATTACTATAATTTTATTATTAGATGCACAGGTATTTCTAAATTGGCATATATTTGAATCAGATTATTCTAAAAAACCCCATTATTTCATCATTTGATTCTTTAGACTTTAAGGCATTTTTATTAAAATTCAGTTTCTTGTAATACTGAATGCATTTGAAGTGTTCTGAGACCGTTTTAGAGGAAATAGTATTTGAAATTTGAAATTATAAATATTAGGCTTGTAGGACGATCCTGAACTGTGTAAACTAGCTGGTTAAAGTGGTGGTGACATTGAAAACATAGGCAAAAATTAAGACTATTTTTAGCACTGTTAAAAATTGCTCATGCCATTTTCCTTATGTTTTTATTACTTTATTGTGTTTTCCTTACTTGAATTTTTTTCAGACATTCATGATCAGAACAGCAAGAAACCTGTTATGGTCTACATCCATGGTGGATCTTACATGGAGGGCACTGGAAATATGATTGATGGCAGCATTCTCGCAAGTTACGGAAATGTCATTGTTGTCACTATCAATTACAGGCTGGGAGTTTTAGGTAAGTGACTCTTTTCTTCATAAAAATATTTGCACAGAAATATTTGATTGCTGAATTTTTCCATTGATCGATCATAGACATTTGGCTCAGTTTTGATTTTAAAACAGAACAATCTCAATGATGGATTTTGAATTCTGTCCATTTTTCATGGAAATTGGGCTAAACTACATTATTTTTGACAGCTGCCTTCACTTTAGAGAGAAATGACTGGAAATGTATAATGTTTTGAGAACTCCTATCTTTTTCTTACTTAAATAATTTCTATTCCATGTTTAAAAAAAAAAATTAAAGAAGAAATTTAATCAAGAATGAGTCCTCACAGTTTTAAAACATTCGGTAATGGCAGGAAGAAGGAGAATGTTACTATTTATCTATATTTATTATTTTTGTGTGCAAATTGGTTTTTAGAGATACATGCGAAAAATAAAAGGCCGTGTACACTGATGGAACTTGTGTTGCAGGTAATAGACAATCAAGGGGTTCCAAGGAGTACAGTGAAATTAGCTTCAAAAATATAAGAAACTCCCTAATCATGAATTATAATATTGATAGAAATTGATACATCTGTCTTTCAAACTGAAAAAAGAGCTGCATCTTCTTGACATTATAAATATTCCTCTATCACCATTAGACTGAATAAAAAAATAGCCTTAGATCCATGACAATAGATCAAAAATCTTTGCTGTCTACTCTGTGATTCCAGTTCGTGGATATTAGCATGTACCTAACTTTTGTCCAAAATAAGGTTTGTTTATTTATTTATTGAACTTCTGCTTTTCCATAGAAAAATAAAATCTAAAAAATGGCAGAAAATGGCAGACATTAAAAATATTTGTTATCTTAATGAAAAAGTTTATAGTTTGCATAGAATAACATAGAGACTGCTCAAATGCTCATATTTCTGGCATTTTAGATACACAAGGTAAGGTACAGTAATTTTGTTTGTGTGTCTTTTTATAAGGATTTTTGATCTTGTTTTTCTGAATAGCAAAGCTGATCTATATTCATGGCATGTATATTTTGGAACACAGAAGACTTCTTTTGCTGAGTTACCTGTTCATGGGGTTCATGTGTTTCACCAACTTTATAGTTCATCAGAGAACTGAGAATTTTCTTTTCTTGTCCCTGACTTTGAATTGTCTTTAAATACAAAAGAGCCTTTTTTTTTTTCTATGATGGAAACAGATTTAAATTTAAACCCAGAAAAGTAAAAAATTATCTTGGTATACTTATGCCTGCAGTCTTGGTACTCAGAAACACCCAAATGAAAAAAAAGATAAATACAAAAAAGGAAGCACAAAAGAAACAAGAAAATGAATTGTTGTTTTGGTTGTTGTCAAACATCTTATATACCCAGAAACTTGGTAGTAGTTATTTATCTATAAAAAGGGTTATTTCATGCATCTCTTTAAAAGGTTTTCTCTTGATTTCTTAAAACTGACGTGGTTGAAGGATACAGATGAGTGTAAATCACTATAAGCGGTTAAAAAATTTCATTGTCCCTCTGTATCATATAAATCTAAAGGGAAAAGCGCAATATTTGCACTGGTGAACTCTTGTTTTATGTATTTATATTGAAAACAAACAAAATAGAAGAAAGAGTCAGAATGCCAGTTTTTTAATTGTGGCATTCAGGAAAAAAAGCACAATACAGAGGCATTCATATGAGAAACAGAAAAGTAATAATCCTCAGGATTTTAAATGGATTAGGAAAAATACAATGTTCTATTTGACATTAAATATTGCTTCTCAACAGTGGCAAATGTAACTTTAGAGACTCTGTGGAATTTATTCTTTTTTACAAAAATCTATGTTTGAATTAGAAAAACAGAAGATATTCAGAAAATGTGTACACACTTTTAAATCAGAGGAATTGTGTTTTATGAACATAGTTATGTTTTTTCTTCCTGGGTGAAATCTAAATGTGATCACTGAGAACTCATTAGGTTCTCCCTGGACATAGGAAGATATTAGATGAGTTCCATGTATTTTTGACTTGCTTCATAAGTCAAAAAAACCAAAAAAGTAAACACAGATTTCTTCAGAAAAACAACCACGTAGAAAACAAACGACTATTCATAAGAATTAAAAAAGTAGTTTGATTATTATGACAGACAGGTTGAAGATTAACAATATTTGTATCCATTTCTTTGATTTGTAAATGCATAAAGTCACATACAAACCTATTGTTAATGACAGAGATGTGTAATTTTATGACTATTTTCTCACCTTGTAATAAAGGAATATACATTGAATTGATCACAGTGCTGAATTGCTGGAAATGCTAAATTCCTCTAGAAAATTCACTTGAATGAACATGAATACTGGGTCTTATAATCTCCATAAATGTTAGTACTGTTCTTGAGGCACATTAAATTATTTTTCTTTCAATCTACAGTGTGTCATTAATAGCAGAAAATAGAAAAAGTATTAGGACCGCATAGATAATCACTGGATGATCTTAGACAGACAATCACAAGAACATAGAATGGTTTGGGTGGAAAAGGACCTTCCAAGACCATTTAGTCCAACACTGATGCCATGGGAAGGGACATCTGTTACAGCAGGTTGCTCAAAGCTCCATCCAACCTGACCTTGAACACTTTCAACGATGATGCATCCACAAGGTCTCTGGGCAACCTGTTCCAGTGTCTCTCCACCCTCATAATAAAAAAATTCTATTGCCCCCTGTCCTGCCACTGTAGGCCTGGTTAAAAGTTCTTACCTTTCTTATAAGCACCCTTTGTATATCGAAAGGCCCCAGTAAGGAGCTCCTAAGAGCATTTTCTTCTCCAGGCTGAACAGCCCCAGTTCAGCTTTTCTAACCATTTTTGTGGCCCTTCTCTGGACCTACTTTCATAGGTCCATGGCTTCCTTGTGCTGGGGACCCCAGAGCTGGATGCAGCTCTCCAGGTGGGGTCTTACAACACCAGAGCAGAGGAACAGGATCACCTCCATCAGCCTGCTGGCCACACTGCTCTTGTTGCAGCCCAGGATACGATTAGCTTTCTGGGCTGCAAGTGCATATTGCTGTCTCTTGTCCAGTATTGTCATCTACCATTATCCTCAAGTCCTCTCATTCATCCCTGGTCTGTAAAATATTGTGTTTTTTCCAGTGCGGGTACGGGACTTGCACTTGGCCTTGTTGATCTTTTTGAAGTTCCCACTTGTCAACTTTTCAAGCCTTTCAAAGTCCTTCTGCATGGCATCCTTTCCCTCTAGCACTTCAAGTGCAATGCTTATCTTTGTGATGTCCGCACACTTTGTGATAGTGCATTTAATCCCACTGTCTTTGTCCTTAATGAAGGTATTAAATAGTATTGGTCCCAGTATGAACCTTTAAGGGACACCACTGATTATTGGTTTCCACTTGGATATTTAGCCATTGACTGCAACCTTTGAGTACATGGCCATTCAGTCAGTTCCTTATCCATCTAACAGTCCATCCATTGAACTCATATTTCTTCAATTTATTCTAAAGAATGTTATGGGGGATCTTACTGAATTTATTAAAAACATCCAGGCAGATAACATCGATTGATCTTTGCTTGCTACAGATGGAGTCACATTATTGCACATAGCCTCTTATTATTGTAGATTTGCCAGACATGACTTGCCCTTGGTGAAGCCATGATGCTGTCTCTGGTCACATTTCTGTCTTGCATATGCTTCAGTATAACTTCCATGAGGATCTGTTCTATGATCTTATTGGACATGGAGGGGAAGCTGACTGGTCAGTACCTCCCAGGGTCCTCCTAAGTATCCTTTTTAAAACAGATGTGGTGTCCCCTCACTCACTGGGGCCTTTCTCTGATTCCCTAGCTTTTCAAAAATGGTGGAAATTGTCTTAGTGTCTACATCTTTTATTTCCTTCAAGACCTTGGGATACATTTTATTGGGTCCCATGGACTTCTGTATGCTCAAGTTCCTCAGGTGATCTGAAAACTGATCTACTACAGTGGGGGAGACTTAATTTCCCCAAACTCTGCCTAAGAGTTTGGGGATTTGACAGATGTAGGAAGAGAGATTACCAGCGAAAGCTGAGGAGCAAAAAAATTTTTAGTACCTTGATCTTCTCCATGGCATTTTTCACTAGTTCTCTTGTCTTATTTCTTATGGGAAATACATCTTCCTTTTCTGAGCAACATATCTGTAAAAGCCTTCTAGTCAGTCTTCATATTCCTTGCCAAATTCAGCTGTGCCTTAGCTTTTCTGATCCCATCCTTACACATCTGGACAGCATCTTTATCTTCTTCCTAGGGTTTATGTCCCTGGTTCCACTGCCCCAAAGTATGGCTACAACTGAGAAATGGAAAATTCTGGTCTAAAGTTAATGAAAAGACAGACGTCTGAGTCAGATAAAAACCTTTTTTTTTTTTAATGTTGCTGTAGCATCATGGCATTCAGGGTTATAAAACATTTTAACTGAATGATAGAGACAAATATCTTCATCTCTATCTTTTCTCCTTGCATTTGGCTGAAATATAAGTCTTTAGATTGTGCACTGAACAATATTTATCTGTAACTCCAAAATAGTCCCTATCTTAGAGGACTGCAGAGATGCTGTGGGAATAATTTCTTCATCTCTCTCTTTCTCTCTAAGTAACACCATGACAAAATATCAGACAGATGGGCCCAAGACTTTCCAACTTTTTAATTCTCTCTCTTTCCTCCGTGTTCTAGAATATCCTGTAATTTCTAGATCCCCAAGAATGCATGCAGCAATAATATGGGTTGTTGTTATTTAGAAGACCATATTTTCCCTTTGAGTATAAATATGCATTTATCAAAAGGCATTCTATGGGTAGGATCCTTTTGGGACAATAAAAGAGAAAGATTTACATTTTCCTTCTACTTTTTGTAGTGGGCACTATTTGAGAAGTGGAATGCTGTGGTGCTGTGTTTAATTACTTGTGTACTTCAAGGCTCGTGAGGATCCTGCCTCTGCCCAGCTAGGCAGTTTCTATTTTTATTCATACCTCACTGCAATGATGACTAAAGATGCTGCTGGAGCTACAGGAAATTGCTAAATTGTCCCAGTGTGAGGCAGTGCTCCTGTATATAGAAAAATTCAATACTGTAAAACACAGAAGTATTAAATCTCATGGTGGTCCCCACCCCGTGCTACAAGCTTTGAGTATTGTGTAGGATGACAGTATTTTTTTATTATACATTTAGGTTTTGCAAAAGCTGAGTTGAATTTTCAAAATTCCAAAGCTATTTAGAAAGTTATTCAACAGGAGTAATAGAAATTCATCAGAGTGGAAGGGAAAATAGATATCCTAATTAAAAGTGTGTCCTACTATTACAAGAAAATGGAGTGGTTTGAATGACCTGACTCACTCAGTCTAGATACTGCTCAATTCCTCTTTATTATCTGCCTTCTTAGTCTTTGTGGATATGCTTTTAGAAGTAGCAACATCTCTCCAACACAGCTAAATGCACTCTTTTAGTGCCTTTTTCAGGATTATGTTGGCAGGAAAAATACAAAGGAGAGATTTATGTTTAGTATTGTTTTACAGAGACATGACCTGAATCATCTGTCTCATAGTGAGATTTCAATATGCTGAATCTCTGTTTAGATTGTATAACAGCAAAAAGTAAATCTGACAACTCAATCTCCCCAAAAAAACCAAAAACCAATTCAAAACTAAAACAAAACCTCAAAGCAATAAAATCAAAGCCCTATAATATTTCTTTATGCAGTTAAATTTAATCACAGTGTTATATATTTTCAAGAAAAAAAGCTTAAGCAATCTTCAAAAAAGTTACCATATTTAAAGAACAATGTTCTTGTGTGAGCTATTAAGGACAAAACCAGAGATGATTTCTAGAAATATGAAGCAGGCATTTGGAAGACAGAATCTTACTACAGAAAAATGGGAAATGCAAAACCTGAGATGAATTCTAGAAATATGAATGAGGTATTTTGGAAGACAGAGCTAAATGAAACTTCTACTGCAGTAAAATGAGACACACAAAGAGTTCAGAATTGTAAAATCAATTTAGCATTTCTGAGACCCCTTGCAATTTAATATTTTCTTCCTTTTAGAATTCCAAATCATGCAGATAAGAACAGACTATCTCTCATCTCTCTGCCTTTTTGGCAATAAGCATCCATTTTAAGTACCCTGTCTGAAAAGGCTGGACTTCCTTTCAGCAGAAATTATATCCACATGCAATTATAGTCTCTGTAAGTAATCATATTAGACAGTGGAATATAAATCAAGTTTACAAGGAAGCTCCATACATCTTCAAGTTACTGAGAACTTTAACTTGTTTTATTTCACTGACTATCTGTTGTGCAAGTTACGACACTGAAAATGTGTATGTTGTTAATAAACTGCTTAGGATTTGACTGACTATTATCGGTCCCTTCCAACTGAGCTACATTGAATTCTGTTCTATTCTATTCTATTCTATTCTAGTCTATCCTGTTCAGCAGTAATCAAATAAAGCAAGCACTATATGACCTCATGGGCCAGATTCTTGTGTACAATACTCTCTAAGACGTTGAACATTATCTTCAGTAGTGTAATTGTTGTACAGAATTACTCTGTATTTTAAATTTTGATATGCAGATGTCTGGTTTTTTTGTGCCTCTGGACAGCCCTTCTCTACCTCCAGTATATGTAATTCCACTAGTACAGGAAACTTAAAGGTGGTTTCCTGGTAGAAAAAGCCAGAGGTAATAAAACGTGGGAATGACCCAGGAGCTGGAGTGTGCTATGTGAATCAATTTCAGGCTTACACAGAAAGGCGGTTTATTTAGACTCATTAAACTTAGTGTGACTGTTTGCATTGTTGAAGCCAATACAGTCTTCACTATATTGCCTCACTTACATCTCTAAGCTTCATGCAGATTTCCTGGCCAGTTTGGTTGCTGGTCTTTCTTCTCAGTTGGCTAATAATTGTGTTATTTACTATCAGTTTTCATAGCTGATTTTCTAGTTCAGCGTAACTCCTAAAAAACCAGAATGACACCTGTTAATCCCACTGCTATCGACATATTTTTGTAGACATTGCAAATATGATCTTTAATTCTGTTTTTTGCTTTTGGTAAACCTTACATTCTTCTCATATTTTAATTCTATTATTACAGTCACAGAAATTGTATTTGTGCAAATGCAGCTCATAAGCTCTATCCATATACCATTTGGTTTAGATTCTTCCATTTCAAATATCAAAAGCAACAAGTACTTAAATTACAGTGCCATCAGAAGCTATGTGTACACTCATAGAGTTTCTAAAATTAGGTATATTGATTTTTGAAATGTAATTGTTAAAAGTGGAATTTAGCACAAAACTTTTGACAGAGAGTTCCTTTTACTTAAATGCAATGAAATCCACTTTCTCCAGGCTTGATTGGTTGACCCAGTTGACTAAGCTAGTAGAGCATAGTCTTATAAAATAATTTTTATCATAGCCCATATAGTAAAACAGAACAAAAAGCTACAAGACAATGTAAAAGGACTCTTTGGGCCTGATCTGTGAGCCAGTTACTCACCCAATGAATGATGAGTTTATCCACCTTGTGCTGCACATTTTATCCAGAAAGATACTGTGGGAGACGTGCTTTTAATACTATTATGAAGATTCTGGCTGGCTAAAAGAAATGCATGTTAAATCTATCATTTTTTAGGAGATAATATTTTATACAGAAATTAGAAGGAAAAGAAAAGGAAAGTGTAACTTAACCTAACCACCCCTTGGAAATGGACCTGTTAACATAATCAGAATGGCAAAACTGGTTGGGTGAGGTAAATGTCATTACGTTGCTCACAAGGAGACAGAGGAGCATCTTGCAGTGGTTAAAAGAGTTAAAAATTGCATGATTGCACCAGCTCTTGGAAGGATAGCACTAAACAAATGTATTTTTTCCTGAATTATTTTATACCTCCCATATAATTCCTTGCCATTACAGCCTGGCAGACACTGAAGGATAAAAAATACATTTACTGCTTTAAAATATCTATTCACACAGTATATGAATGTATAGTATAGAGAGCTAAAAACATGTTTCCAGTGTGGTTTTGGAGTTTCCATTTTAGAACAGATGGATTTTTTTTTTTTTTTTGCTTTAATATCTCCAAAAGCCTCTGTAATTTATCTGAGAATATTGAATGAATAAAGGTTTTTTTGGTGATGGATGTTAAGTGCATTCTTCAATAGATATCTGCAGGTAAAGGTTAGCAGCTGAGAAAGGCCATCCATTTTCATCTTTTCACTTCTGCTTTCTAATTGAAAATTATAGTTTCCATTTAGGAAACCAAAATAATGTGTCCTTTTGGCTTTCCTTGGTGCCAAGTCTCCTGTGATAGCACTTGTTCATTTAAAGCTTTCATTGATTAGGAGAATGCATAACAGTACAAGATGTAATAAAATTACTGTTGAAAAAGTGAGAAGGACAAAATGATTTAAGAATTTTCCATTTTTCTCCTCCCCATTTCTCACAACATCTGTGGATTGTATTATATATGTTTCCTAAAACTAAGTACCCCCACTTTGGGATGTGAGGAGAGGTAAAATGAATCCTTATAGTTCAGAAGAATTTAAGAGCCGAGAATAAAACCAGAAGGTACCAAAGTTTCTTCACTCATACAATCTTAATTTCTGTAAAGTCAGATCCTAGACATGTAAAGAAACAGAACCAATTTCTGTAAGTATAATGAAAAATTTTGTGTTTTTATTTCTGCTAGAAATGTTAAATCAATGTTTAACATTTACTCAGGTGTGTGTGTCTTTTTGAAACAATTTCTTAAGTATGATTTTTCACATTTCACTTGTGTTCTATGTAAAACACATTATGTCTGATTGTAAATATTTGTGCTCTTCAAAAATATTTCTACATTTTAATAGCGAGTAGGTACCTAACTGCCTTGCGTGTCTGTTATAATCTCATCCGTGCTGACTAGTTGAGTTTCTATCAGAAGATATTTCAGCCTCATAAAAAGGTAACAAATAATACATTGATTTACAGTGATTGTCTAGCCCACAACCAAGTATCACATTGAAACTAATTAATCATGACAAAAATTTCATGCCTTTATGCTTTCAGTGAGATTGCATTAGTCCCCAGCAAGACATAATCAGTGAAACTTTTCTTCTGCTGAGAATCTTTCAGGGAGAAATACTGCCATTAAAGCTTTATGTTTTTGATACTGATGACTTAGGTACTGTAAACTTCTAGGAGATTTAACTGTAAAGCTCCTTAACTTCTGTATCATTTTCCTTTTACCAAAAAGTATCGAGAGAATTCGTGTTTCTTGGACAGAGGGGAAACAAATCAAACCAGCAACCAAAACAATCCCACAATCTCTGCATGTCATTTTTATTTTACTGTGGGAGGTAGGAGGAATCAAACTGACATTCTGCCCTAGATTGTTAATTGTTTTTAATCAAGGACTTGGATTAGTCCTTGGTAAAAATACAAGGAATTCAATTCTGAATATCCTTGAATAAAGGGTAGCTTACCGATGTACTCCTAAAATAGAAGAGCGAAAAGGCTATGACTCATAAGGTCCTAATTTCATCTTTACTTTTCCCTTGCTCTTGGGAGAAATTACATTGCTTCAATTGATGACTTTTCAAAGAAGAAAAAGATTTCTCTTTTCTGCTAATGTGGGTTACAGATTGACAAAAAAAAATCTGTTTTTTTCATAGTAGTAGAGTGACAGTAGAATAATTGCTTTTTTCTATACAAGCACAACCAGGAGCTCATGGCAATTTGCATCTGCTTATATATATGCACATGGTCTCTACAATGCTAGACTCAAGATTGTTTCTTTCTGAAATGGTCTTATCTTCATTTTCAAATGCTGTAAATCTGTTTTTAAAGAAAGAACATTTCAGTCATTTATCTTGGTGCATGGAAGTTTCTGCTGTTTTTCAGAAGTGCAGAATTTAAATTATTTGGTTATTTTATGAAGAAAGAGAAAGGGGGCCTTTGTGAAAAACCTATCCTTTCATATATTTGAGCCCTGACACCAGCTTTGATGCCATCCTCTGGATGGATTCAAGGACCTTCACATTCCTCTTAAGTCACGGGGCTCAGAACTGTACAGTACTCAAGGTGAGGCTGAACAAGGTGGGATAACTCCAGTTTGAGCAGCTGGCGATGCACCCCAGGATGGTGTTTGCCCTCTTGGCTGCCTGTGCACCCTGCTGACTCCTGCTGAGCCTGCCGATGACCAGCATCCCCAGATCCCTTTCTGCAGGGCTGTTTCCAGCTGCTCCTCTCCCAGTATACACCTGTGTTTTTTCCCTGTGATTCTAGTCAAGGTTCAATTGAAATTCAAGTTAATTTTTCTGACACCTTTATAGTGCCTACTGAAGCCATCTAGTCATGCCTGTGGCTGATAAGAGAACAAAATCCACCTAGACTTCTACTTTTCAGTAAGTATCAGTAAGCTTTCAGTAAGTTTTATCTCTTAGGCACCTTTAAAAATCTGAAACAAACAAACAAAAAAGTTATTTAATAAAAAAATCTATCTTCATAAGCAATGTTTTTTATTAAAAATACTTTGCCTCCCTTATGACCTTCATAGAGGATATTACATGGACAGCACTTAGGAGAAAATATTCCAGAGACTTACTTCAAATACAGCCTCCTGAAAGAGAAACTTTATGGGGAAGAAAAAAATCCGTTGTACATACCTGCTAAAATAACACAGACCTTGAGCTAGTATTTCTTCTTCATAACTGCATTCAATATATTCAATAACCTGTGGGACAAATTTTTCTAACATTCATGATGAAATCCTCCTGCTGTTTAAATCAATAGGACTTTTACCTTTCAATTTAAGGTATCCAGTTTTCACCTTCAGATTGTTTTCCTTAAACCACAGTATCTTATTTTATTGCAGAGAAGGTCTTCCTTTTATTTTAATAACTTGAATCTGCAATAATTTGCAAAGATCATAAGAGGCAGCAAATCACTCCAACAAAGAAGTATCTCAGTCTGGTAATCAGTTAGCTATATAGCTGAATCATCAAGGACAAATTGCCTGCATCTTGGTATCTGCCAAAAGATGGTACCTAAAAGAAGAATATATTAAAATTCTCATATCTGGAAACACCTTCTATGTCATCTTAATGCAGAGAAATTACATTTAGAAACATAAAAACACCATTCACCACAGAGTTTCTAAATTGGTGACATTTTACCTTGTCCACATTTTTATTTTTTTTCCAAAGGCAGTACTCAGAATGTATGACTTTGATATACCCTGCCTAAGGGAAATGAAATTGATGTCTTAGGGAAATAATACATAGAGAGATACTGCTTTAGAAATTCTGATGAATCACCTATGCAATTTTCTATTTATAAGAAGAAGTAAATAGAAGACAAAGTCAGAAAAATCATATAACCATAGATTCATAGAGCGGCCTGGGTTGGAAGGCACCTTAAAGATCATTTAGGTCCAATCCTCATGCCACTAGACCAGGGTCCTCAGACCCCCGTCCAACCTAGCCTTGGACACTGCCAGGAAAGGGGCATTCACAGCTTCTCTGGGCAACCTGTTCCAGTCCTTCACCACCCTCAGTAAAGAATTTTTTTCTAATAGCGAATCTAAACCTACTCTCAGTTTTAAACCATTCCCACTTGTCCTGTCACTTCATGCTCTTGTAACAGTCCCTCCGTATCTTTCTTATGGGACACAATTAGGTCCCTTCGAAGCGTTCACTTTCTCAGGATGAATAATCCCAATTCTCTCAGCTTTTCCTGATAGGAGAGGTGCTCCATACCTCTAATCAACTTTGCAGCCCTTCTCTGGAGTCACTCCAACAGGTCAATGTCCTTCCTTTGCTGGGGATTCCAGGGGAGTCTCACCAGAGACCAGAGTATAGGGACAAAACCACCTCCCTCAGCTTGCTGGTCATGCTTCTTTGATGCAGCTCAGGATATTATTGGCTTTCTGAAATGCAAGCACACATTGCTGGGTCATGTCCAGTCTCTCACCCACCAACACCCCCAAGTACTTCTTGGCAGGGCCGAGAAAATAAGAACTAGTGATGTCGTCAAATATAGTTTGACATATTTAAACTTGAATATATTTTACTTAGGAAAGAACTGAGCATCTTCCCTTTCTTGGTAAAATGAAACATGCTTACTGTTTCTTATAGGAAAAGCAAAACTGCATAAAAAATTTCTGAGCACAGTCTTTGGTTGGTCTCACAGCACACTACCACATAGCATTTGTTAAAAATGTAATTTAGGCAGACAGGTTTAGAGAAAGTTCCTGTACTGAAGAGTACAATAACAAAAGTTAGAGTCAGCATGTGTCTGAGCAAATTGTGATTTTCTGACTTTCCTTGTTTTTAATTTGTAAGGACACCTGCAGGATGATCTTGAACTATACCAGTATTCAAAAAACTACATCAAATTCAGTGTGCTGTAAGTTTGTATTCTAAATAATTGGTTTCCATTTTCCTGGTTTATTTTTCTTGCTACTTCCCTGAAATAGAACAATCAATAAAAATCAATCAAAATCACTTATGATGTCCTACATGTGGCAAATCTGACCAGCAGATGTTAAACAAATTTGGTTATGTTGGTAGTTGTAAGCAACTACCTGTACTTTAGCAATTGAGACATTTTACAAAATTTACAAAACATTCCAAAACATTGGTTTAAGGACTATAGGCAGTTTGTCCATGCAACTTGAATCCTGAATACATAGATTCTTTTAAAGTGTAGGAAGTTGCACAGTTCTGTCATGCCTAGGCATGCAAGACAATAGTCTGGAATATTTATGAAATATATGGGAGATGTACTAGAAGTGCTATCAGAACTCCAGCTTTAAAAAAAAATACCAAGGAAGCAATGCTTACAGTGCTTATAGATAAAAATTAATTTTTAGCTTTCTTGAATACATTGTGAGCTACAGTTTAGGGGAAAACTTAGAATTTTGAACATTAGACACCCTAAAAGTTATCACATATTTGCTTCTATTGTTTTATAGTGGTTGTGAGGTGGAATATTATTAACCGTCTTCAAATAAAATTTACTCTTCCAGACAAAAAAGTGTTTAAAGCGGTTTATTTAAGCAAAACTGTGAACTTTGTGCATCACTCAAGGGATTAGGAATCAGACTACATCATCTGAGATAAAGCTGTTCATTTACTGAGCTTCCTCACAGAGAAATGTGTATACTCATGTTGAAAATGAGCAGAAGTAGTGAAGTAGCAAGAGGCGACAACTTCATAGACATTCAGAAGATCAATGGTGAATTCAAGAATACAAGTGTCATTCTTTGAATGCTGGGCTAGTACATTCTGTAATAAGTAATGACTATTTGAAAACAGCTGCTCTAGAAACCTTTTACATGATCAGCACAAAAGGTATGGACAGAGTCCATTCCCTTTAAAAAAAGGATTTCAGTATGTTGTCGTGGTTTCATCCAGCCAGCTACCAAGCCCCACTCAGCCACTCACTCACTCCTGTACCTGAAGATCAGGGAGAAAGCAGGAAGGGTAAAAGCCAGAAAACCCATGGGTTGAGATAAAGACACTATAATAGGGAAAGCAAAAGCCATACACACAAGCAAAGCAAAACAAAGCATTAATTCAGTGCTTCCCATGGGCAGGCAGATGCTCAGCCATCTCCAGGAGAGCAGGGATGCAGCACGTGTTACAGTTATTTGGGAAGACAAACACCATCATTCCAAATGTCCCTCCCCGTCCTCCTTCTTCACTTTATATGCCAAGCATGATGTCATATGGTCTGGAATATCCCTTTGGTCAGTTGGGGTCACCTGTCCTGGCTGTGTCTCCTCCCAGTTTCCCATGCACCCCCATCTTCCTCCCCAGTGTGGCAGTAGGAAAAGCAGAAAAGGTCTTGGCTCTGTGTAACTATCACTCAGCAATAACAAAAACATCTCTATCAACCCTTGTTCAGCACAAATCCAAAACACAGTCCCATACCAGCCATTGCGAAGAAAATTAACTCTATCTCGGTCAAAACTGACACATATATTTATTTTGTTTTTAATTAAAGTATCCACAGATAACCTTTTATACCATATGGGACTATTTAATTCAACAGGAAATTAGTTTAAGAAGTCTCCAATTTTGGCCAAGCAAAGAAAGCATACTCTTAATACAAATAGAAATATTTTAATCTTTCTCTGCCTTTTTCCCATCCTGTTCAGTTACTAAATAGAAAACTAAGTATTTGCTGGAACCTACACAGTTTATTTTTCAAATTGTTATGTATAACATGGAAGCTTATCTGAAACTGAAATTTCTTTTTACAAAATTAGTAAGAAATAGATAAATATTGCCCCTTTTAAATAATAAGCCATTATTACTTTAAACAAGCATACATTTTTTTAATTAAGAAGATACAAGGTTTGGAGAAATTGCAGATGTGAATTATGCCATTTCTCAATGAACATCCTCTGGTACATATAAAAAGCAAATCACTTTAAGAAAATATTGACTAGCTAAAAAAAGAAACCCAACTTTTTTCTATCTCTGGTGATCCTAAATTGTAACATCTTTTAATTTTCTAAATTTCAGAAGAAGATAATATTGCTAAGCAGAATGTATGGTTTGCAGATACAGGTATTATTAAAATAATGGCCTTTAAAATAATGATGATCCTAATAGCCAAGATAACAGAGAAGAAGGGAAGAACTATTGAGTAGAATGTTAATTTCTTCCTGTGCTACATTTACACTTTTTTTTTCAATTTTACACAGTTCCCTAATTTTTTTCTACAGTCAAAATAAGGTCAAACATTTCTAAGAGCAGCTGTTACAAGATATTTCTTCTTGCATGGATGTTTCCCTTGGGCACTGACTCTTTTCTGTCCTGTAAAATACGAATTTCCTCATTAAAGCAGCACTTTTAAATACTGAAGCATCTAAGACTGGTGCAAAGGTAACAGTTTGTTATCTTGTAAGGCCAAGAAATTACTGAATACCAACCAGTACGCCCCATTTGGAATCAACCAAATTTATGAGTACTTAAGGAACATATTTAACACTATTCACTGTTTAGCTCAGGGGAAAAAAAACCCACAAAAATAGTTCCTCCATCCTGAAGTGTAAGAGTGAGGTCTTGTGTAAAGCCATAACTCCTGATTCTCAATTCTTTCAACAACAGTAATTTCAAATAGAAATTGCTCTGGTTTTCCATATTCTTTTTTATTGTTATATTCAGCTATAATTAGAAGCTATAGCTTGGTCGTGACTTTGTCTGGAAATTTCCGATCATACGAAGTGTTTGCTGACTTTGAAACCCCTGCAACAATCTTTGACCCCTGAATTTTTCCCTCTCCCATTTTCCTTTTAATGATAGATTAGGACACAGGATAGGGAACTGGGAGAACTTGTCTTGAACTGTGTGATCAGTAAATCGGAGGTAAATTTCTTCCCTTTAACCCGTTCTAGCAAAAACGCAGCTCTGGACTGAGAGAAGGCATTTCACAGATCTGACTGAAAGCAGTTTCTGCAGATCATAGTTATAGACTTCAGCAAACTCATCCATTTTACTTATGGCTGCATGAGCATTAGAACTGGCATCTGCAAGAGAATAGGAATGGTGTTTTGCAGCCTGAAGTTTAGAAAAAGCATGAAAGGAATAGATCAGAGTCTCATTCTCAGATGCTTCCAATATAATAAATATAAATTTCTAAAAATAAACAGGACAGCATCAAGAAACTGTGCAACTCATGTTATGTGGTCATCAGATTCTTTGTTCATCTGTTTCTTCTATCACTTTTTCTGAAAGATACTGCTGTAACTGTCATATTTCTTATAATATCTTCTTGTGGTGCCAGGTAGGTTATGCACATCCCTGAAAAGATGCTTACTCAAATGCAATCAAAATAATCATGAATGTAAAGCTTGTAAAAAATGAAAAGACATCCTTCAAACAGTTTGATTTTTTTTTTTTCTGTAGACCTGACTATGCCTTAATTTGTTTCACTGCATATATTTATTCTGCGTAGTGTTTTCAAAGTAATACTCAGACCATGTTAAATAGTTGATTTACCAGTTGCAGTGCAAAACAAAAGAAAATTTAAAAGTCACTGATATTTTCATCCATTAGCTCCTCCTGGTGTAATCTATCTCCTATGCCACATAAAGCGGTAAAATTTTGACCCATTGATGCAGGGACATGAAATGTCATATTTCCTTTAGTTGATTGCTTTCATGTATTCCCTCTATTTATACCGTGTATCTTTGTTCTTCCTGGCAACCCAGGAATCACGTTCAAATCCTCTTAGTCAGAACTGACTGTTTTGTATGTATGAGCATCAGACGTTTCTTGCACACTGCCTAAGGACGAAAGGGTTGAAGGTTACCTTTGACACGGTTTCGAGCTCTGAGTGCACATTGTGCCATAATCACTTTCTGAATCTCGCTGTGTATTTTGCACATGGACTGGCTGGACAGTTATGTTCAAAGGGATGATTGGCTTCTGAAGATAGGACAACTACAAATAAAATGGGAAAAAGCAAAATTGAATGCCAGGAGCAGATAAAATACTCAGATGCCAGGTAAAGAAAAGGCAGACAAAACAAAATCTGAACTACATAATCACCATGTTGAATGGAGGCCGAATTTGGTGATAAGGCTTAAGACAAAAGGACCTCCAACTGTTAGAGTAGTTATTAAGTATTTACACTTTTTAAAGTTATTTTTTAATATCATGCCCTTTAAGTTACTATGCAGATTGCCTCCTATTTTTTTTCTTTTGTAACTGATTAATTATTTAAACCTTCAGTGCTTTTACATGACATAGGCTGAGCAGCAAGAATATCTGAATGAAAGCTGTAAGTGTACACTGAAGGGAAGGCTTACAATCTGTGACAGAGGTATTGTGCATGTGGCTATCACTAAGCTGACATCCAGCTTGCCCAGTAAAAGACCTTGTGGTGTGATTGACAAGCTTGTGTGTTTAGAAAATAGTCTGATCTGGAAAACATGGTTTGTGCCAACAGAGAACTCATTAGAAATAAATACATACTATTTACTTTCGAAACAGCTTTCTTAAAGGAATGCATAAATAAATAGCAACACATTATACATGTATATATTTTCTTCTCTATTAATGTTTCTAAAATCATGCCTATACTAGTGTTTAGTTATGTTTGAGAGATTTCCTTATTTTTCATAGTCTAATTACATTGTTATAAATGGTACTTATCTTTTTCTTTAAATCATCTGTTTTGAAATCCCCTGAATATCTTTCATATAAGAATATTCAAACTTAATTCACGATAGTGTAAATCTAGGTTTTGTGTAAGCAAGTTCTAGGCTTTGCATGAATGCGGAAAATGGAATTTTAATGTATACTTCTCAGCAGTAATATTTTTCCTTAAGTGATTCTAATCCTTATCTACTCAATTTGTTGGGCTCAAATTTCACTTTATTTCTCTGCCTACCTTCTGTACACAGATAGCTATCTTATGGTATTTTTACAAATACCATGGTCATTATTGTGGAAGAGACTGAAATAACATACAGTTAGTTCCTCATAGAAAAGAAAATCTTGTCATAAACCTTGAAAAACAATAGAAGAAAAACAATTGCATTTCTGAAGAGCAGTGTCTGGTGCAGGGAGAATCACTACATTCCTCACTGGTATTAACAAGTAGACTTATTGCTGAACACCAGTTCTATATACTGCATTGTGTACAAAAGATCAGCGCATTAACGTATTTTAATAATTTTTAAATGCATTCTAAGCACATTCTGAATAGATCTGCATTTTTTTTTTTGCCATAAACTACCTTCTCTTCTGAATTTTGGTGGTTTTGGGTTTTTTTTTCCCTGTGTAAATGTCAACACAAAGTTGAAGGATCAAACTCTACACAGTAAGTTTTCAGTGAAGAAGTAGGGATTTCAGTGGTGGCTTTAGAAGACAGAACTTCTTTATGGTCATGGAACAGACAAACAAAAACTATCACAGCTGTGTTTATACCAAGCCTTGACTATTCAGCCTAGGGGTTCGTTAAGTTTGAATAAGAACTTGATACATGCTTGTTTGTTCATTAATGTCTTTGTGATCAAATTGAAGAGAATTGCATGTAAATACATTGAAGAAATGCCCTTTTCAAAATCTATATATATTTAATTTATGTGTTGAATTGATACATTAGATTCTTTAATGTTTATTGATCCTTACTTACTGAGTGCACATTATGTCCTAAAATCTAATCCGAGCCTTCAAACACAACAGAAAAAACTACACTGAATAGTTACCAGTGAGAACACATGCTATATAAACACAAAGAGAAAAGTTGGTTATTTGAGTCTTCTGCAGTGCTATGAATACTGACTATGGTTGTTAGTATATTATAGCTTAAAAAGAAAGAAGTAATATGACATGCTTCTTATAATTTTCCTTCATTTAGTAGAAAATATAATTTATCCCTTTATCTTGCCCTGAAGAATGTACTCTGTTGTGTATCCAAGATGCTTTATTTGCGTAGATAACCACAAGAGCTAACCTCCATGCTAGCCAAGAAGAGTGAAGCATTGGTCGTATCCCAGAGTGGAACTAACAGCAGAAGATTAATCTGACAGAATCCAAGGAGAAGTGCATGTTAAAGATATTTAATGGCACCTTATCCTTTAAAATAAAGGAGACGGTGGGTGTGAATGAACTATGGCTGAGGTCTTGGGTTTCACAACTGAAGTTAGGAACAAGACTACATGGAAGAGGTTGCTGACAGGACAGAGGACATGTGAGTTATAGGTGGGTCCTGAGCCCTTAAATGGCTGCTGAGTAAATAGAAAAACTCCGAAACACACTTTTTTTTTATTTTTACATTCTCTGTGAATTTATCTAAGGTTCCACTAGAAAGTCTTTCTATTCTTTATGTCTCCCAAAGTGCTGAAGTATGAACAACAGTAGTCCCATAAAATTAGAGCTGTTGGTCTTTCCATGAACATGAATCATGACTCATTTTGAAAACCTCTTTATGGTTTTCAGCAACTTTATAGCCAGAGGCTGACTGGAAAACTGTGAGGGTGTGAAGTAAGCAGAAGCCTTTTCTCAGCAGGCTCTGTAAGCAGTAAGCATTTAGCAAAGGAAAGAGACTCCTTCAGGGAGTGCTCCAGAGCAGGAGCCTAGTTCAGGTGAAGTTCCCTCTACGAGAGCCCTCAAATCTCACTGACCGTGAGATCTAGGAAAACAAGAAAGACTATATCACTTACCGAAATACTTAAATTCAGTTGCTTCATTTAAATAGAAATCAACACCGTTCTTTTAAAAAATGGTGTAAAAGAAAACTTAATATTTTATTTCTTTGGAGTTCTTTAGTTTGGGATTTTTTGTGGTTTTTTGATTTTTTTGGTGGGGGAGGGTTTGTAAGAACTAAGAATTATTAAAGTGGGGGAGAAGGATTATGTGATCTAAAAATGCAGTGAAAGATATTGGCAACATTTGTGTAGACTTGTATATTTCTCTTGCAGCTATGCTGGGCACAAACCACAAAAGAATGGAGACAACAGAGTATAGTGAGATAATTGCAGAAAAATATTTTAAATTAGTAACTGGAAGCAAAACTCCTGTCCAAACAATAATGACTTGGTCTAAAATACACCACTGACCTTCTGAGATTTTATTATATTATTTTATTTCTTTTAAATACTAAAATATGTCAATAGCTCTATAACAAGTTAATCAAAAGGAAAAGAAGGGTGCCACACAGAAGCTGGAACTGACATGGGCTTGGCAGAGCCCAAGAAATGTTTGGTATTGTAGACACAAAAATATACACAAGGAAAATTGTTCTCTTGTTCTCTCCGAGGCTGTTTCATAGTCAGCTGTGTCAGAGAACATGACTAGATGATCTGCACATGAAGATATAAAGCTTTTCTTTTCAAAATGATAGGCTCAATGACTAAGTAAGTTAATTTGACACTTGATTCTGTAAGGTGCTGAGCAGTTGGCTCTGATCCAGCAAAATGCTTCCCATCTACTTCAGTCTCATTAAGAGCTCTGTCCGTTTAAAAAGTGCTGGTAATTCATTGTTAGAAAAAAATGAGAAAAAAAAAAAACCTCAAACCTAAACAACCTCTAAACCCACAGATGCAATTATAGAAGATTCATGAATCCAGAGAGCCATTTTAGTGTTTTGTAAAGATTTACTTTTAAACCTGCAAGGGATTGCTGAAAATTTGAGTTGAAACCACTTTTCAATACAGTTTTTTTTTTCTTTTTTTTTTTTTGTACGTAGGTAGATATTTTTTGTCCTTGCATGCTACCTTTTTTTTAGTTGATGTTATCAGAAATGGGCCTGCTCTTACCAAATATCTTTGAAAGATCACTCTTATTAAAAGGTTATACAGCATCTATGTATTATCATTGTTTTATTGAAATATGTAAACATGAAAAAACCTTTAATGATGTATTCTTTGATTCTCTGATTTAGAATATTTGGTTCAAGTCTGTCTAGACTCATGATATGAAAGGGTCAAAAAGGAAGGGCTAAGTCTCTAAAGGTCAAGTAGCACTAAATAAAATAATATTTTTATATTTTCAGTACTTGAGAACACGAGAGGTTATAGGAAAAACAGAAGCTGAAAAATATACTGAGTAAGCAAAACGGTGAATAATAACTAACCACCTCGACCCAGAGTAAGCTTAAACTTGCAGCAGGTGCTTTTCTTACTGCAAACAAGACAGGTTTTGAGAAAGAACAGAAGGAAAAAATTGCCAGAAAACCTAAGATTAATTGGAGGTTGAGGGGACGGGTGGAATATCACCTCCTTACCTACCTGCTGCACTGAGATAAAATACAGGCAGGTTTTGGATAAAGATCTGAGAACCTAAATCTCTTGGGAGACCTCAGAAGCCAGACAATGTCAGCCCTATAACTAGCTTCTTTTGACCTGGTGGTTGTGGTGGATAATAGCGTGATGGTTAGAGTAGTTACTTCAGAAGAGTGAAACTGGGGTCATCACCTTTGCTGAACGTTGTGGAAAAGGTAACCAACAATTCTCTGCTGAGGTGTGTTTCTTTTTTCTATCCTATATTTCAGCCTGCTCTTCCTTTTGTTATATTCTCAGCCACATGTTTTCTCAGCTTGATGGAAAGAAACAGTGGAGAGTCCTGTGCAAGAGTTTAATGTGTCTTGGTGGATAGGACGCTTCTAGAAACATGGTGTCACCTTTGCATTGTCTGAAACCACTGCTTTGTTTTACTTCATTTACTTCCGGCTTTGACTGAAGTAAATAACATTCCTTGGTATTTTATATACTTGGTGGTTAAGGCTCATATCCGACGTGGATCACCTTTCAGAATCTATGAAAATTACCTAAGATATTAAATTAAAGAAAGAAGATTATACTTCCTGTCTTTGAAAGTGATTTTCAGACAGAATTAATAGAAATTGGTTGTTAAATAATTTGACAATGGAGGTAACAGACTACCTGAGCCAAGTTTAAATAAGAAAGCATGAGAATGAAATGGAAAATAAATTCTCAGAGCCTTTTAATTCTGACAGAATGTCTGGCCATTTATACTACATGTGATTCTCAAAATGACTAATTTTCAAGACTTTTTTAAGTGCTCCTGTTTAAAAATGTTTTTACTCAAATATATAATGATGCTAACTGTACCTACAAGCTTGAATTGATGACATTGGAATACTTTTTACATGAGGCAACAAAGTCATCTCTTGAGGACTTGGGAGGTGAAGTCTAGTTGGGAATTCATCTCATTAAGTAGACTGGGAACTTACACAACTTGGAAGTCTATCTATATGTGGTATATCCTCTCCTCATAGTAGAGGTAGGTAAAATCAATCTGATTAATTTTAAGCAATGAATTAAGAAGTGGGTAAAGTCTTAGAACTGCCTTCTTCTCTGAACTTACTGCAAATGAAGTCTGGCAGCTCAGATATCTGAGGGAGATAGATACCTGAGGAGAGCAGTAGATGTCTTCTACCTTGACTTCTGAAGGGCTTTTGACACTGTCTCCCATAACATCCTCATAGGTAAGGACAAGAAGCACTGGTTAGATGAGTGGACAGTGAGGTGGACTGAGGACTGCTCCAGGGGAACCTGCTTTAGCAGGGGGGTTGACCTAGATGATCTCCAGAGGTACTCTCACATCCTCACCATTCTGCGATTCTGTGATGTAAAGGATATTTTTTTGGCAAATCCTTCCTTGTATTCACAAATAATATTCCACTTAAATATTTTGACATTCTTTAAAATCACATTTTTTCTTTACTGTTTTTGCCATGAAAAATGATTTGAAGTTGTTGTAGTATCACGGAAAGTTTTCTACTGATGTTCATAAAATGTTCCCCTGAGTCTAATCTAATGTCTATTTACAACATTTTTGGTGTTTTGAAGTTACTTCCAGGGACTTTTGTGCATGCTTTTTAATAACTGAAACTTTAGTAGTAATAGTGTTCTACAAGTTTGTTTATTCCTTTTCAGTCCTGTCATTTTGACGTGAATTAATGTTAACAGTGTAATTTTTTTTTTGCTTTGGTACAGTCAAATACACTCTATAAAACTGTCTGTTGTTTCATTTTGTTTTTTATTTTAATGAGACTTTTAAGAATACGTAGCTTATATGAAATCAGCAGTGAGGTGTGCATAGCATCATAAAATTTCCAGTGAAAGATATGTACCATTACTGTTAGTTGTGAAAAAATATTTAGCATGTTTAAGACTCAATGAATTTTCTGAAACAATGTCTTGCATACTGCTGCCACAAGTGCAAAGGTCTTTTTAGGATAA
This sequence comes from Cnemophilus loriae, assembly GCA_013397755.1. Taxonomy (NCBI): domain Eukaryota; kingdom Metazoa; phylum Chordata; class Aves; order Passeriformes; family Corvidae; genus Cnemophilus; species Cnemophilus loriae. The sequence continues at coordinate 285,659 of VZTF01005243.1, forward strand.
CTCTACCATCTTTAGGAAGCAAGAGGAAAAACAAAGAAACAAAGAAGCAAACAAAAAAAACCAACCCAAAACCAGTCTTCAAAGCTCCTAGGACCTGGTGATCTAAAAAGTGATCTTTCACAGTCATATAATAGCTTAAGAAAAAAAAAAAGAATTTGTAGCTTGTCTGTCATGAATTCAAAACATGACCTCAGTTCTAGTGAATTTTTGTTTCCTGAAGGGTTTTGAAGAATTAATAGGAGTGAAAATAGCAGCACTTCAAAAATAATTTAAAATTCATTAAAAAACATACCCTGACCTTTTTAATTGGAAGGAATTGAAAACAGTTAAAATTATATCAACTGACTTTTAAGAATTCTAACAGAAACTTAGTAAGAAATTCATAATTACAGTAGATAAAGCTGATTATACTAAAAGAGTAGTCAGAAGGTTTCTTAAAAAAAGAGAGTATTTTTAACATGTTGAATGGAATTCAAAAATTATAACAAGCTTGCCACGTACAGCTATTTAAAAAAGAGTAAAAAATCCCTTTTTCTAGCCCTGGGACTTTCAAGTAATGGGAACCAACAATTGGACTCAACATTCAAGTAATGGTAGAACTATTTGAACTAGGAAAAACCTGACTCCAGACAGCTCCAAAAGATCTGAAATTTTTAGGGTATTACAATTTGTGTGTACTGGAATTCAAAGCACAGTCTTGTCACTGGACATGATAGCTCTTTTCAGTTTCTTTGTAGGTATAATGGGCAAGACAAGGGTAAGTAAGGATTGCAGATGACTCAGGTGAGTTTCTTGGGATATAGGAAGGAGGTGCTAGCATTTGCTACTATTAAAATAGTATTTCAGACTAGTTATCTCTTGTTTTGGGGGTTTAGACACATTTTTTTTTGGTTCTGTTTTTTTATTATTTTTTTTTCACCCTGTAACAGTCATGTTTTGACGGATTATCAAATATGAAATCTTGGAGAAAATGTGGAATTTGCCTCATGGAATATTTGTTTTGTCTGTGATGATAACTGAGGCATGTCACTACTTGGCACTGTAGTATAGGTACAGACAATTTTTTTCGGCTGTTTTGTGTTATGAGGTGATCTTATAGCTCAGATAATACCTTTTGCACTCCTTATACTGTGTGTTTATTTTCAAAGTCAAACCGTTGACTTGCTTGAATAAAAAAAACCTAGAAATACAGACTTTCTTACTTTTGGAGCTCTGAAAAGAAGGATGTGGGTTGACAAATGTAGAATCAAAACACATTTACTTCTGATGCAGTCTCTGGAATTAGTTGGTTTTTATTATCAGGGTAAGTGGTTCCTGTTTCTGGGAAATAATTTATAATTTTCAAGTAGAAAACAAACCAAACAAGCAAAATATGCAAACATATTAAATTAACTTTGTAAGTTATTTTATAGCAAAGTTATCCTTTTAATACTTGCTAATCTAGTCAGCACTAAAATGGGGTTCCCAAGAACGTGGAATCTTGCTTTACAACAGTCATCCAATATCCTTAACCAGCCTGGTCAACTTTGTATTTTTCCCTGAGTTAACTGAAGGAATAGTTTTAAAAAGAAATGTAGATATATTGGAGATAAAAAATGACATTGCCTACTGAAACACCAAATAGAAGTGTCATAGAGACACACACAGTGATGTCACTTACAATGCAAGACATGCTGAATAAAAGGAATAACAATTCCCAGAGAAGGCAATGTACACAATATTTAATGGGAACACTGCACCACAATTCTGAAACATGGACCTGACAGCACTAACAGCTTTGACAGCAGAAGATGAGGCTCCAGTGTATGACATCTGACCTTAAAAAAAAAATAAAAAATCTGACTCTCTAGTTATTAAATGCAAAGAATAAAAAGGACCTGTCAGAATGGGGTGACTGAGTCACCGTTTCCTTCAGCATGACTAAATCCGGGACAGAATAAGACACAAATATGTACATGTACTAGGATTTCATTTTTTGTCCTTCCAAAGATGGCAATTTATATTATTGCATGTCAAATAAACATTATACCAGAGAAACAGAATAGTAAAAAAAAAAAGATAAAATTTCATATACTTTGAAAACAACAAATTAAAATAAGTTTATTTTTTTCATGACCACACTAGCAGCTATGTCTTATTCACATAATGCTGTTGTAGACAGTTGGATTTATAGCAATAAAACCAATGAACAAGAGAGCTCTTTGTATAGCAGAGGAGAGTATCTTCATTGTTATTGAAAAGTCCTGAAAAGATATCTACAGGCAATAAGACAAAATAATGAAATTATGTATCTAAGACATCTTTTTCCTATTTTGTCATGGATGTGTAGCAATTTTCAGTTTGTCATTGAGATGCTACATGCATGACTTTCAGATGATGTTAGGCATTTTAGTGTAAGTCACCTCAAAAATACTTTTGTGTAAAAAGTAGTTTAACTATTACATTCAATTGATGCATAAGATATTGGATCAGCTCATGGAAAGAGAAGGGAATGAAGAATCAGAATGAAAAATGAAAAGTTGGCTAAAAAAGAATCGGGAACACATTTCTCTACCTTGTGGCTAGTTTAAAAACTTGCATTCGATATAGAGCAGGTTGCACTTGTTTTTCATTCCTATAATAAATATCTTCCCTAGATAAACAAAATCTTTTAGCTTGTCACTTGCTTTGTAATTTAGTTTGACCACCTAAGTCCAATTTTTAATTACTAGAGTTGCTAAAATTGATTTATATTTTAATGTCCCACTGGGGAAGAAAATGGAGCTACAGCAACTTAGGGTCATGAAAAGGACACATAATTTTGCCATTTATTTTGTTCTTCAAGTACAAGGCAGTATTTTAAATAATACAAGTGGAATCAATGGGATATAGCAGTACCTAAATAGTCCAGATTTTCTCTAACAGACCTAATTTTAGTTTTCACACAAATTTTTGATTATTTCAGTTATAAAATACCTACATATATAAAGTGGTTTCTTCCAGAAAAGCTGCTTTGATAGATTTAATATGCATTTGATTCTTTCTCCTCAATTTTTCTAATACACTTCATCTACTATTGACTGTACTGAAACTCTGTCCTGTTTCTCCAAGTGGGGAGATATTTTGAATTCTAATAAATATGCACACCAAAACAACTGGCCTTTAAAATGGAAGGGAGCTATGAATCTCAATCACAACAATTTGCTTTTAAAAAACTTGTATAGTTTTGACTGAAATTGAATTTTAAATTATAAATCTCTTTGTATTTTTCTGTATAAAGATAGATAGTTACCTAGATTTATTGAAATGTGTGCACAGTCACAAGACAGTTGTTTTTTACCCATAAGATTTCTGGAGGAAAGTTATGTAAGTGCATTATATTCTTGGAGAAAATGGGTGACATTCTGCATTTCCAAATGGTGACATTTACGGCTTCACTGCTGCTCTACTTTGCTCTAACTAGAAACAGCATTGCTATGCAAAGTATTTAATGCACTAAGATAGTCTCAAGATGGTCCACTAATGGGAAGGAAATGGAAAAAAAAGGCATCAGTGTCTCCATTAAATACTAATGTTAGGGTCATATTCATGAGATTTTGAATTTTTCTGATTTTGAAGACATCCTCATCTTTGTCTACAAGTACAGAACATATGGCAATACCAAACATCTGCACTGTCAGTCTTAGTCTGCAGGAATAACTTGACAACAATGTAAGCAGCCAACATAATTTACAGAACCTCAACAGCTACTTATAAATGGTATGAGCATGTTGAAAGCAATGTCTTCATGAACAAGATTCTCTTTGCCTCATTTTTATGTTTCTTCACCTGATTAAGCGTGTGCTCTGCCCAGCTTGGAGCAATACTGTGACAATGCACCTCACTTACATCCTTTTTTCACATCAGAAACCAGCAGAACATCTTCCTGTCCTTCTTAAAGGTTGGGCGTGAAAAGAACTGAATTTAGAATTTTTTATATTAAATGAATAAAGTGCTGAAGATGTAGATATTCTGTGATATTACTAGAGTGAACAAATTCATGTGGTTATTTTCAATATCCAGGGATAGGATACAGATAATTCCTAGGATAATATCAACTTAAATAACCAATCTGAGTAAAATAAAAGGAAATATGATCACTGTATGGTAAAGAAACTCAGTTCTGAGCCTTTTTCTTATTTCTGGCTAAATCATCATTTTCCCACAAAAATGCAAAGATGCTGTTTAGACAGCAAAAGTATTCAGATATATTAAAGATTCAGATATCCTTCATGAACATTATAGATCGTCAAGATCCTAAATAATGTTTGATTTCAAAATTGTACTGCAATAAATTTCAAAAATTCTCAAAATTGGCCTCTACTGATAGTGTTTGGGGTGATGGTTTTATTTTCTTTTTGATCTTACATGGGATTATTTTTAAGTAATAATTTTGGGACTTGTGGTGATTGGTCTACTTAGGCTTCAAATTTTATTTATGAGAGAATGCATCAGTCACAGTGATATGCACAAATCTGTCTGTTTCACGGCTAAAAATGTGCATCAGTGGATTTTAAATACTTTAATTCCTAGCTAGAAACATAATCCAATGTATTAGACACCTGAACTGTTTAGAACTTTTTCTCTTTATTCCATTCTTTTGCTCTAGTGAGTCTCCTTTACTGCCTCCTGCCTCTTGCATTGCTGTTTGTTCAGCTTAGTGTTGGTAGGAAAACAAATTCTATAAGAAGGATTTTTTCTAGAATGCTCTTTGGCCTAATGTTTGGGACACTCTTCAGGAGTGTAGGAAATGGGATTTCAGTTCCTATGTGGTTGAGCAGAACTGAGAATCAGAGAAAGAGAGCTTGTCTTTTATTATCTGACATCCATGCCAGCTTCCACTGATGACTGTAGAGGCTCATCCAATGTATTACAGAGGATGGAAATAGAAGAATGGAATTCAGTCTATCTATCTGAAAGAGGTACTGGGTCCATTATATGTTGCATGGCTTGACCCAGAAAGACAATTTAGTTAAATGACTAGCATTTTCTTGGAAATATCAGGAAAACACAGAAATCCAATACTTATAATACATTCACTTGGTATACTAGAGATGCCCCTCTCTATCTGTCTGGGTTTTGTTGTTTGGTGGTTTGTGGGTTTTTTTGTAAAAAATTATTTTGAACTCTACTTTATGTGAATATAGGGGTCCCACTATGTTGTTTCACAATCCACACATTATTTATGTCGCTTTGAAAAGATCCCTGACCCAACTATTGCCACCAACTCTACCCCAGCTGACCCCTTTATTTTTTGCTTTAGTACTCCATTATTTTGGCCCACTACTGGGCTTGTCTTTGGATTTTGCTTTATGATATTGCAAAAGGAACAATATTCTCTGCCAAAGTAAAATAAAACAGCTATGCTGATGTAGCTGAAACACTACCTATTTACATCAGCAGAAAATTTGGCCAAATTTTTAGCCATTTATGTTACAAGCTTTATTAAAGAATGCAAGGTTATTGACTCCTTCACTTTATCAGAATGATGAACTAAAGCCCCTGTACAGTTAATAATTATATTAGTCACTAATTTACGTACACAAAGGTGTTGGTCTGAGGCCTTGAATCCTTGAAGAATACCTGCTGGCAATATTTAGCAAAATGGTGCTTCTTGGTAGAGGGATTTCCCACCAGAGCAGTTTGTCAGTGCAGCTGTTCATCATTATGTACAGTCAGCTACTCTGCAGCCTCCATCTTCTACATAAAAGGAAATGTTGCATGATTTTCCCCTCAGAAACAGTGCTAAATATCAACAAAGTCTTTGTGCCACTTATGAGTTCTTTATGAATATGTGAACATGAATCATGAAGAATTTCTATTATATTTTTTTAAATGACAGAATTTTCCTATATGAAATCAAATTAAATATACCTATTTAAATAAGTCAGCATTTAAACTTTAAATTGCCCTTAAGCTTAAAGTGAGTGTGTATTCAGTTCTAAGAAAATGTTGCTTCTCCGTTAAAATAAAATATTAAGCACTATGAAGAAGAAATCTTCAGTTTACGCACTCAATTTCACACCTATTTTCCATTTTTGTTGCACAGAACTGTTGAACTTTTAAGTGTGGCTTTCCAGTTTGACTCATGAGTATTTATTATTCATCTCAGCTTTTGGACAATGTAACTATTCAAAACAGTTTTGAGTAATTTACTGTTGTGATAATTGAGAAAAAAATGACACAATATATTAAAATGATCAAATAAACTACTTGGAAACTGAAAATGGTTCTTGGGGCTGTGACATGAAAAGATTGCAGGATTGGAGTAACATCTGAAATGGATATATGGATATTACTTCCCACCCCCCACACACCCTGTAGAATATTTTACATAAAGAGATCTTCCTCTGATTGTTCTAATGCGTAAAATGCCTTCATAACCATATCAAAATATTCTGAGTGTCTAAGTCTAATACATTGCATGATTTTGTATAAATATTGTGGGTAAAATCCTGACCTGACAGAAAACAGCAACAAAATGTTACTGTGTACTAAATAAAACCTACTTAAAATCTACTGAAGTTAGATTTTAGTTAATACCTACTGAAATAGTGCTATTTCTACTATTACTAATGCTCTTATAGTATTACTTACCCTGCAGTATTTTGGTGCTAGGTACACAGATTTCCATTATCACAGAAAATTCAGTTTGATATCTTAAAGATGCAAGATTCATGCACAACTCATTCTAGATATTGGCAGGAAAGCACATTGCTATTTCTCACAAATACTAAACATCATTAGCTTCTACTGATCTTAAGGGATGTAAGTGCTGTAAATGCTATTTTATATATTTTGTCAGATTTGAAAGTGCAATTCTTTTTTGTGGATGAACTCTGTAAACTTTGCTGTATGTGTTCCTCTAATATTTCAGTCAGAGATTCATCCTTTATATGATCTATTTTCCAGGACCAAAATTCTACCTTCTTTTTGTGCTTTGTGCCCTTCTATATAAGTCTTTCACTCACAATTCTCATTCTTAGGGATGACGGACAATATAATGTTTCATGGTTACTACAGAACTGATTTGAGAATCTTTTGAAAAAATGGAGGGACTAATTTTTTCTTCTTCAGTTTCTCTAAGCAGGAATTTTTTGTTTGTTTTGGCTTTGGTTTTGGAGGGTGGGTTTGTTTGTTTGTGGGGTTTTTTTTATTCGTGTTTGGGATTTTTTTGCCTGTTTGTTTTGGTTATTTGGTTTCGGGGATTTTGTTGTTTCGTTGTTTTTTGTGTGTATGGGGTTTTTGTTTTTCTTTGAGACTTGGGTGGGGTTTTTTTTGAGGGGTAGTTGTTGGGTTTTTTTCTGTAGTGCTAGTATTTAGGCTGAATATGTGCTAAGGAATATGTCTAACCTTTGATGGTGTCAGATATTTGTCGTCCCTTTAGGTACCACTTGCCTTTAGGATTATTAATATTTTCTTCCTGTGGGACTTACAGAAATGATACCTGGCCCTGTTAGAAAATGCACAGCCACAGAACATTAGGCTTTCTCTCTCCTAAAATCTTATTTTAGACAGGCAGTCACAGGCGGAAGAAAGGAGGATAGCAGAGGCACATGGTGAAAGGAGTAATGGATGATAATTTATTTGAAGAGAAGTCACTCTTAGGAGGATATTGTAGTGGAATGAAGTAAGAAACAGGCAGAGACAAAGTACAACAGCTGAGGTGAATGTGCTAAAGGACAGCTAAGAAAAATGAAAACAGGGCAGAAAATTTACAAAAATACAGACAAAGAAATCTCATTCAAAAACTGCTAATTATTTACATCCCCAAATTTGGCTTCTACATACCTGCTTCTGCTACTCTGACTTCTTTATTGTCTTTGCTCTCTTGGAGCAATCATAGGACAAAGAAGAATGCCATTTAATGTCTTTATATCTGGGGACAGCTTTAGTAACTTGCCTCGAGAGAATGTCAGTGGGAGGAGAGTCTCTAGGCAGTGCAGCCTTTGGTTTGGTTCCTTGTGCTCTGACCAGTTTCAGCTAGTTCTTGTCTTCAGTCTTTTCTGTATGTGCAGTGTCTTGTTTGTAGACCTTCCAATCATTATCATGCCATGATTTAAAACATGTTTTAAAACATGGCTTCCACTAAAACTGGCTCAGTGCTGCTTGCATATAACAGTACTTGACGAAGGAAGAAAGAACAAGATACTATTTTTTGTAAGCATGTTACAAAAAAACAAGAGGTAAAGAAACATAAACCACACAGAATGACACAGAATTTGCTGAGTTGGAAGGGACCCACAAGGATCATGGAGTACAACTCCTGGCGCTGCACAGGACCACACCAAGAATCACACCATGTGCCCAAGAGTGTTGCCAGCTTCTTGCAATCTGTCAGGCTTGGTGCTGTGACCCCTTCCCTGGGGAGCCTGTTCCAGTGCCCAACCACCCTCTGGGTGAAGAACCTTTTTCTAATATCCAACCTAACCCTTCCTTGACACAACTTCAGGCCATTCCCTTGGGTCCTGTCACTGATCACCACAGAGAAGAAATCAGTGCCCGCCCCTCCTCTTCCCCTCATGAGGAAGTTGTAACTGCAATGAGGTGTCCCCTCAGTCTCCTCTTCTCCAGGCTGAACAGACCAAGTGACCTCAGCTTCTCCTCATATGCCTTCCCTTCAAGGCCTTTCACCATCCTAATTACCCTCCTTTGGACACTTTCTAATAATTCAATATCTTCCTTTTATTGTGGCACCCAGCACTCGAGGTGAGGCTGCCCCAGTGCAGAGCAGAGCAGGACAATCCCCTCCTTTGCCCGGCTGGCGATGCTGTGCCTGATGCCCCCAGGACAGGGTTGGCCCTCCTGGCTGCCAGGGCACTACTGATTCATATTTAACTTTCCATTGATCAGGACCCCCAGCTCCCTTTCTGCATTGCTGTTCTCCAGCCTCTCATTCCCCAGTCTGTACATCCAGGGTTGCCCCATCCCAAGTGCACAGTCCAGCACTTCCCTTGCTGAACTTTTTATGGTTGGTGATTGCCCAGCTCCCTAATTTGTTGAGGACTCTCAGCAGGGCCTCCCTCCCTGCCTCTGAGTGAGTCAACAGCTCCTCCCAGCGTTGTATTGCCTCTGAACTTCCTTAGTATCCCTTCCAGTCCTGCATCCAAGTCATGAAGACGAAGAGCACAGGGCCGAGGATGGAGCCCTGTGGAACCCCACTAGTGTCAGGTCACCAGTCTGTCACCCCATTCACTGTAACACTTTGTGCCCGACCCGTGGGCCAGCTTCTCACCCGTTGCATGATGTGTTTATTGAGAAAGGGAAAGATACAAGTTCCTTGTTCTTATAACAGTAAGATATGTACTTTTTTTTTTCACTTATGAATGATGTAATAAATTTAAGTCTTATGTTGTAATTTTTCTTCTCTGTTTAAAGGATTTTTTTTGTTTCCTTATAGAGTTACAAGTAATTCATTTTTATAAGAAATCAAGTCCACGGTAAAAGAAGCTGGAAGACTTTGCTATTTCTCTTATTTGCATTTATTTATTCAGACAAATATATAATAATTAATAATTTATAGGAGGCTTCTAAGAGTCTCCTGTGGAAAAATAATTTTAGAAAGATAATGTAAGAATACAACAATATGTCTTCCACCATATGTATTTTAAAAGTCCTGCCGATTTTACATTTATTTGATCTTTGATATAATCTAGGTTTGTGTAAAAATTTCACTCTGAGAGCACAATACTACAATGAATCAGAGGTCATTGGTAATGCTTTCTTTTCTGTGAAAGTCAGTCAAATACAGAAATAATCTGACCATGAGTATTTGTGAGGGATTAGGTAGCAAATAAAGTGGGAATTGAAGTAAGCATTTTTACCAGAGAAAATAAGTTGAGCAAGAACAAAATTACTTCTAAGCTTAAAGACCTCTAAGAGTGGATATGGAATAGACATCCAAATGTCATTATTGTTAAGTGTGTATATTACTATTCTCTAGTGTCAGTTAAGACTCAAACAAGAAATGTTGCTGATAATGACCTGTGTACATAGTATAAATAATTTTCTAGCATTGAGCACAGCAGATTTACCAACAATCCCAGAAAATCGTCTATTTCTTGCAGTAAAATTTATTTCCGGGTTTGAAATGCATGATTTTTTGTACAAGTTTGTATTCCCGTCTTCATAAGTGACATAACTTGTGTCACTATACAAAGAGTAAATCTAAAGTGAAGGTAAAAAACCAACAACTGTAAAGAAATAACCCCACTCCTATCTCAGGGTAATGAGTCTGCAAAGGTACCTGTCTTGAAAGAGATACTGAAGAGTTCTTCATAACCAACATCCAGTCAATCTTTCTGCAGGCATGTTCAGCTTCTTCCATTTTCCACACATCATATGGACACAGCAATTCCTACATACAGTCATGAGGATAAGAAAACAATATCTTTTTATAGCACTGATTATACAGCATGCTACTCTACCACTTGTTTTCTTGTGTAGCAGCCAGGAATGTGAAAGGGTACGTCACTCAAAATGTATTAATATATATATCAATTACAACTGCCAATCATTTAGCTGTACTGTCCAGTGCAGGAGTTTGTGAGAGCTCTGAAGATCCTGTATAAAGCTCATTGTATAAATTCTACATTTATAACTGCACATGCTCATAACAGCACTCGTGTATGTGTGTATCTGCTATAGAATTTAGTATAAACTGATTATATTCCACTCTACCATCCACTTCAGAAATTTTAAGCATCTAGTAGTAATCCCTTGTTACCTGCAGCACAGGAGAACTAAAACAAAGGCTGATAACTCTTATCCCATCTAAAAAATATAGGCAGAGCTGTCATTAGGCAGTCTCCATTGACTGGCTACAAGAAAATCTAGATGAAAAGATTCAGCAAGGTTCTCAACCTTAGTAAAGTTAGATGAAAAAGAATCCTATTTTTAAAATTTTCCCTGAAGTCTCTAGCTTTGGTTAAGCTCCTGTAATACCTTAATACCTTCGTTTGAGCTTAGGTAGACACATCATTTTCACCACTCTGAATATTTTGATGCCTATTGTGGAGAAGAGAATTCAGCTCTGTGTCCTCACTGCTTGCTGCTGGGTGTGTGTTCAGATAGTATGCACAAGAAAAGTCATAAGCAGAAAAGTATGGTAAAAATCTGAAAAAAAACAACAATCGAAGACATTTACAATTTGATTTTCACTTTGTATGTTAAAAATGTTGGCAATAAAACAAAAAAAAAACTTCCCAAAATTACTGAGAACACATCAAAACTATATTTAAAGTTTGAACTGACTCATATATTTCAATATTCAAGGCAGGAAATTACTTTTCCAGTCTTTTTGAACAGGCATTGACATTTTGATGTATGATGTTTAGCTTTTTTCACTCCTATGTCTTCTCTTGATGACTGAAGAGAAATTTGACATATTTAGTGCTCTACATAATGCCATAGAACAGTCTGTTAAAGCTCTAATGTTGTGTTTTAATAGAATATTCCTGTGCTAATTATATTATAACTTTTTATTGATAGATAATTCTATGTATTCCCTGCACATAGTTCAAATTACTATTTCTTATGGTCCTTAATTTTTTTATTCCTGGTTTTAATTGAAGCTCTCATTTGTTTTAAGGAAGTTTATCCTGAATGAAAACTACTGCATCTGTTATTTTGTTTATTTTATCCAAGTCTTCGTGAGTCAATGGGCATCTTTGTAGGGACTTGCATGGATGTGGGATTTATGCCATTGAAGAGCGCCCTTTCAGTGAAGCTTGGGAGAATGGGGCTCACTTCCAAAGATTTGCAGACTTAGGCTTGATCTTGGATTTATTCACAAAAGGATATAAGGATCCAAAGTTCAGGTTTTTTTGTGTTGCACAGTTAAGTCTCATTGCTCGTTCTGTAGTAAAGGGATGATTATAGTTTCATGAATTGCTCAACTTATCTGTCTGAAGTCTAGGGATGCAATTTAAAGCAGGTAAGTATTAATATTAATGGCTAACTGCTATTTTTGAAATCCCTATTCAGGTACTGCCTAATCCTTTAAGAAGCAAGATCTCTTTCAGTTCTCAATACAAAGCTATTCACAGAGAGGGTTACCTAGATCATTTTAGCAATACTCAGAAACTAGCCTTTCATGGGAACACCTAGGAGGGAGAGAGAGACAAATGTGAAAAAACACACGTGAAAGGCCACTAAAAGCTGTCCAATGACAGTGCCTATTGACTCAAAGTCCAGTTTATAGTATCCCATCTATTCTTTACTTCTGCATCTTTTTGAGAGAAAAAAAAATGAAATCATAATGGTTAAAATTATAAATTTTGTAATTTAAGTGATGTTTTTAATACTGCTGCAGATGAGAGGAAGTTCTTCTATGTTCTCCCCTTTGACCTTAACTCAGATCCGAAATATAAATCGTTTGTTGTTATTTACCACTCATGAGGAGTAGTTTTGCAAGGATTTTTCCTTGGAATTTTGAGGGATATTGTCCTCATCTATAATGGGATCTGGACAAAACCCTCAATGTGTTTTTAATAATACTTCTGCATGATTTATTTATAATTATTTCTCTGCGTCAGAGTTTGCTTCCAAATCTTTGATTTTATACTGACCTTTCCCATTGACTCCCTTCTGTTTAGGGCTGATCATGGCAACTTAGTAATATCACAAATGTCTTTATGTTAAATGTAAAATACATCTTATGTAAGAGATAATACACACATATATACATATTTTTATATATATTACTGTATTCTGCACTGGTATATTATGATTGCAGTATTTCTTTATAATTTTCATTTAATACTAACATTATTATTCATGAACTTTCAAGTTTGGGTCATTTTCCTAGGAATAATTCTCATTCTTTAATTCCTATGATCTCATTTACTTACTTATGAAAATTTTTAGACTGGCAAAGTTTGCTCTGAAAGGGGTGTTGTGCTGTGGTGTTTCTCCTGAGGTCTGATAGATATTGTTACTGCCAGAGGAGCTGTTTGTTAACTCTCCTTTGGTTTGATAAACAGGCTGCCATTTGGGGGAGATGTTCCTCCTGTGATATAGATGTGATTGCAACTGGCAAAGACAGTTTCACTTCATTTAGCTTTAGACTAATCAGGGAAATAAGTAGTAGAAAAAAATCTTGTCTAGTGAAAAGTGCATCACTCTCTGGTATTTTTAGATAAAACCTGTTTTCCTCACAGATGGTAAACATTAAATTTGCAGCTACTGGATTTTGCATTTGGGAAATGGCTTCTACAGGCCATGCAGTCTGATTTTGCAAACATTTAAGAATATGAGGAGGGGTCATTGATTTCAGAAGACCTAATCATATGTCAAAGCTCTCCTTTTTCATAAGTATTTATAAGACTGGAATTAAAGGAGTTTTTCTGCCTTAAAAACAAACAGACAAACAAGCAAAAAAGTTATTGTAGTTCTCGAAAGCTAAAAATGTGAAGGTAGTCCTTAATTTCATCATTTTATTTTGTTTCACGCAGGAGGAGTATTAAGTCACAAATGAATCTGTTGTTTTGTGCCCTGTTTTAATTTAATTTCTTTGCATTCTTGTGACAATTTCCTTTTCACAAACACTGTGAGGCACTAATAAGTAGGCAAAATCAAGTAAGTTCTGCTATGAACTGCTCAGCTTAAAAGTTGTGATAGATTAATCTTTGGTGTAGTCTTGACATTAATTAACCAGACACTGAAAACGGTGGTTAAAAATTAATTCTTGTTTCTCTGTTGTTCATTCTATGACATGTCTCTACATCCCTTGATTTTTTGAAAGAGATGAAATCCAGTCTAACATACAGATTTGAAACATACTTTTTTTTCAGGGATTTACATTTTTGGTCTGGCTATCTTTATAATTGTGCCTTGTTTAAATTAAATTATTATGTTCATGTTTTAGGTTCTGTTTCTCAAAAATCTACTAGTGAGGGGTTAATTTCTGTGTGAAATATTTTTGTTTGCCTCAGTGGCAGGAGGAACACATAAATATGAACATTTATAGCATATCGATAATATAATTAATTAATTCTGGTATATTCATGGCTCAGTAGTAACATAGAATATGTTACAGTGTTTCTATTAATAAAAATTACTGATTTGAAAGGAATATGGGCTTCTATCCCCCTCCCCCAATCACACTGAAGTGTGTTAAAAACCTAGTCTAATAATTTATCTCTTTATTTCTTAGAACATTGACTCATTTTATATAAAAATAGAGTCACTATTAGAAGAAAGTATCCTCAGCTACACTTGTGGTAATCCAGAATCCCTGTAAAAGACACCAGGAAAACTGTGTTAGCTGTAGCATGCCTTCAGAGGAAGTCATAGGCAAAGCTAATAACCACTTTGTTATGCAACCTAACATTTTTCATTCTCCTTGGAATTACTGGGTTTTTTGTTGCTGCAATGAAAAGGCAACATCTCTCAGAGATTTTGAGAATCACAGTTTCTTATAGAACTGTTGATTTAATGCCATAATGTGGAGCAGCTGAACTGCTATCCTAGACAAGGGCAATGGATAAATTCTTCACTTATTATTGGATAGGTGATTAGAAGTTGCCATATGAAAATCACTGTTTTATTATAGACTAACAGTAATACCCATTCACAGCATTGTGATCATCTGCCTCTGTTTCTGGAAGCGGAACTGAATACATGACGGTGGCTGGCCTCTGGCATAATCAATAGTAGAAGGGAAGGAAAATTTGGTCAGGAAAAACATAGCTTCAAAATGAAACAGTTGCATATTAAAAGAAAAACGGAATGGAAATAATTATTCTTTGTAAAAAAAAGAGGCTTCCATCAATGTACGAAATTGAAATACTTAATGAAAAGGTCAAATCTGATGAGGGGTTTCTTAAGCTATAACTTTGCTTAGTGCTGCCAATCTAATTCTTACTCCATAAGGATATTCTCCAGTAACTGCTGCTGGTGAGTTCATAGTTAGCTATACAATTCAGTAGTTGTACATAGGTGCTTATATGTAATTTTTAATGGGTCTGAAGTAATTTAAAATGAATCATCTCTTGGTCCTAGACTACAACATAAGCTTCAGTTCCCTTCTTTATCGGTGGATTGAAAGACAATCTGTGTGTGTGTTGAAAATGTGATAGTATAGCCACAACATCTTCAAAGTTGCTTTTCAGTAGGCAGAGGTGTGTTTTGTGAAATAAAATAATTCCTCACTTAAAATTTATGCTACTAGATCTGTTCTTAGAAAGGTTGTATCAACATCATGCACTCACCTTTAGATTAAAGCATCGACAATACTTGCTCTTTTTAAAAAACCCTCCGTGTATACATCTCATTTGAATTTGTCTCGATTTAGCTTACTGCCTTTTTGTTATTGTTTTTGAGACTTTTCCTTGCCAAGTAAGTGAGCTTCTGTGATCATAAATGTATTTTTATATTGCAATTAAGTTCTATCTCAGTCTTTTTGCAAAACGTCAGCAGACTGGGATTTCAAAATCTAAAGAATGGAATTTCATTATATGTGTATGCCTTAAATGTAGTAGATACTTGTTACCCTTAAGATTAAAGAGACACCTACAGATCTAACTCAGCTCTCTACACTGACAACATTTGAAACTAAGAGAGATGGATCCTATTGGTTTTTTTTCCATTCTCCTAAGGTCCTGTATTTTTTGGCTCGTCCTTCATTCACACTGTTAATCTCTTAAAATAAAAACCTCAGAATGGATTGTAGTGTTCTTCATAGGAATGAAGTCATCTCTCTTTTCTTACAAACTGCTTCCTCCTTAAATGTCCAAAGATAGCGTCAGTTTATCACACTAGAGTCTTCTCTTCAGTTGCTCTAAAAAAAAAACCCCAACCCCTTGGGGCTTTTCTGGTCACTGATTTGTAGGGTACTGCCCATTGCTCCTCTCACATTCACGTACATTCCGAAGCTACGGCTTCCATTCTGTGCTCCTGTATAAACCTGTGCTTTGCTCTGGATAAAGAATTTGTGTATGAAGGAAAAAGAACAGAATATTAAGTGTATTTGTAGCATGCTTCCTGGGTGTTTTATCCCATTTAGATCAGTCATTTGAAGGGTATATCATCTGTGATTTTCTATTTACTTTCAGATCTTTGATGAAAACATTTGCTTTACAGCATGCTGAATTAGAACTGGAAGCCATATACTTCTTTATTCTATTATTAATTCTAAAAGTGGTTTTCTCTGTGTCTTGGGTTTTCAGTTTCTCTAGTCCAGTTTCTTCATTTTTAAAGGAAGGATAATTCTACTTTCTTACTCTCAGAGGCAGGGCACCGATAAAGTACCATGACGTGAAAAAAAACCAAAACCAAATAAAACCAAACAAAACCAAACAAAAGAAAAAAAAAAAAAGAAAAAAAAGCCACTGGGAAGAGATAAGAGGTGAAGAGAAGGCAGGAGTGAGTGAGATAAAAGTAATCCTACCACAGAAATTGCTCTGTAGACCTACAGTTAGCAGAGACTAGTTTGACTAGAGAGCATTTATACACAGCTGTATGTCTTTGCCACACCTTTTCCATCAGTTCCTTTTCTAAAGGAGAGCAAAGCAGCACTTTTGCTTATTGCAACCTTAATTATCTGAGCAATAACAGAAGAAACACTGACGTAGACTTCTGGTAATTTAAGATAAAATCTCTTCATATTAAGGTGTCAAAAAAAAGATCTGTTGAGGGGTTTTTTAACCCAATTTCACACCATCTATTTCACTTGATGTGAAATGAGGCTTAGGTTCTAAAATTTGGTGCAAACAAGATGGGTTTTTTTCCATCCAAATGATGAAGTCAGGAAGTTGTGAACCTGGAAGTACAAGGCAACTTGGAACTTGACACTTTCAGATTTCTATCTCTCTGTGTAGCTCAAAAATTTTGTTAAATGGAATGGATATGATCTAAAGTTTAAGACCCTGGAAGCAATAACTATGGTGCACTAATAAGGAAGTAAAAATTCTTAAATCATCCTATTAAAATGAAGAGCCTTGTATCCATCTATCTTCTTATTGTAATGAAGGTTGTGTATATTGAGATTTATGCATTTTGGGGGGTATTTTGAATACGTGTGTGGGTTTGTATGTTTGTGTATATGTATGTTAAATATTTCTGAACAAGCAAACATTAAAAATATGCTGAGCTTCTGTCCAGGAGTTTGGGTATTTTCTCAATTTCTAGTCTTCATTCTCAGACACTATGCTTTTGTATTAAACAACACAGAAAATATATCTGCACTGATGATATGTCTCTATAGCTCTTTCTCAGGAGGATATTAATTCGATTAAAAATGTTGGATAAAAACAGGGGGAAAAAATTAAAAACTGTGAATGGGCTGAATGACCCACTTAGAAACATATTTGGTGACCTGCCATGAAATAGTTAGGAAATGAAAAAGGCACCATAAAAAATTCTGCATCCTGTTGAGAGCCCTGATATCTTCAGTAAGAACATTGGTACAAAGACTGGTTGTCACAAACAGACAAACAGTGCTTGTGAGTCATTGCTTTGATCCCAAAGTAGCACGCAAGCAAAATTGTCTCTGTTCATAATGCAACAAATTCAGTGAATGGTGACAAACAACTCACCAGCTTACATAGAGGAACACACTATCCAGGCTGCATTAAAAGTTTCATTAATTGTTGGGTAAATACCAATTACCACTACCTATTTTACTTCTATTCATGTATGCTGGATATATTTGCATTGCAAAAGCAAAGACCTCTGTATATTACAGCGTGCGTGGATCTAAAACAGGGGGCTTTCTGAAAATAGTCCGAAAATAACTTAAAAAAAAATATTCTGTAGTAAGCAGTGCTGGAAATAATTTCTGGACAGCTTAATTTAGATGTTTGTAGAGATGTTGGAATGTTTATTTGGTAGCACTGACTATTAATTACTTGTGTTTGATTAGATGTTCAACTCAAACACTATCTCTGTGGTCCTTGCAGATGCCTGACTTCATACTTAGAGTCTATTCTACAAAAAGAGTGTTTGTTAGTAATGCAGTCAGTGGAGAAAGCTAGGTAGTTCTGGAGACCATAGGAAAGACTGACTTTTTCTTAGGCAAGTTTTTCTTAATTTAGACAAAGCAACAATCCTACAGAAAGCAGATGCTGCTGAGAGCCTTCCCCTTAGGAACCAGTAAGGCTTGCTTTCAGGAGCAGGAAGTGTGAAGGAACAGCTATTTCTCATCTTGCCTTGATAGTATTCATACAAGATGTAGAAATCTATTTTACATACTTACTCAGCCCCAAAAGAGATATTCCAAGGATAGAATTTATCTTTCTGGTGAACTGGGGTGACTTCAGACAGGCTAGAAAAAACATGGGGCCATAAGACAAAGAGTCAAAAGGAAGCTGTGTGCATGAATAATGAAAACATTCAGAGAAGGGAAAATAACTGGAACTGAGCAAACCATTTTATTTTATTTTATTTAGATTTCATTTGCATTACTCTTTAAATTCCCATGGGAAAAAAGACAACAAACCAAAACTCTGTGACAGCCCAGAGAGTAGATTCTGCTACCTTCTCCCATTTAGCAATTTGTTTTTGTTATATTTCCTTTTCTACCAATAAATATCACTTAGTGGGTTGAAATGTTTGACAAAAGACAGATTTGTGTTTTTCAGATATTACTTAATAAATGCTAAATACACACAGACACACACACACACAGACACACACACACACACACACGTGTATGTTTGTGTGTTTATATGTGTATAAAAATTTCACTGGAGACCAATATGCATAGGAAATGTACATAGGGCAAAAATAGTACAGATCAAATTAAAGACAGGGAATTACAATTTCTGTGTAATAACCATAAGTTATGCAGTTCTGCAAACATATGTGAAATAATGTATTAATCTTCTAATTTTCCCTTTATGATGGCCATTGTAAATAAGAACAGATTTGGAGAAACAGTATCTCTTTAAAAATATAAATTTTAAATTGGAAAATACAACTTTAGATAATCATATAGGTTGCATAGATGCAAGATGCAAGATGCTTTGCATCATATTTACATCCAAATAAAACCAGACTAGTAAGTAAAGCTAGGAATGTTGATTGCCATAGTTCATTCCCTTCTTTATGCTAACAATCTAGTGGATGGGCACAATAACCCATTTAAAAAACAGCTAGTGAAATACTTTGAACATAAAAGAAAGGCCATAAAATCCTGCTGGAGTTGTAGGTATCTTCAGTAAGAATGTTTTTACTGTCACAAGCAATGGTAATGAAAAAGGGTAAAGAAGGTTAAAGAAAACACTAGAATAAATAATTATTTTCATCTGTGATTTCTTTGTTTGTTCATGTGTATTAGTTATATAAAGTAGCTTTCTGATGTGTATCTAGGCAACACAAAATTGCTCCATTTTAATAGTGAGATATGAATGTAAATAATCATTTTAATAGGCACATACTGCAGAAGAAATAAATTACTGGTTTACCTTTCTGTAAAAGGTAAAGAGAAGCAAAAATTGCATTTTTGAATAAAGGGTCAACAATAATTAGATTTTCTAAAAACTTTCAACAAAGTACAATCATAAATATGAAAAAATCCTTTAATTTTGTCTCTAATGACGTAACTTGAAGAAACTTTTCTACACAGTTACCCTCACTTTTGTTTTTCTTTATTGGGAGGAATAATTTCACTCCTATCAATGCTTTACCTAGACAGATGAGAAACAATGACCTCTGGGGAGCCAAATATGAACATTAATTCATTAATTCCTGGTACTTTTTTTTTTTCCCCTCAGTTTATTTAATACTTCACAGCATTGTATTGTATTTCTTGTCAGTATTCTTTAGAAGCAGGATACAATAAAACAGAACAAAAAATGTTGTGTTTGGTCATTCCTAGATGCTCTTCCTTCTGCTGAACATTAATCTAGAGACATACAACATGCAGCAGAATTGCTTTTGATGTGGTCAATGGTAACATTTTTGTTAACTCTCGGAGGACTGAGAGTCTTAATTTAGGGATTATATTCTTGAATACATGATAATAGGGAGAAGTAAGAAGTATGAAGATGTAGAAACCAACCTAAAGAGCTTAGCCAAAACGGTAGAATGTGACTTTCTAGCCCTCAGAACTGGTTTCTAAAGAAACGATTATTTCTATTACATTCACTTGTTGAAAATAACAAATAGAAAATTATCAACTTTACAATACTGTTTTAAAACATTCAATACATGAATACTAAGCAGTGTCCAACCTTTATTTTCTCCACAACAACATCTGGTTCATAATCTGAAGACTGCAGGATGACAACAACAAAGTCCATACACTGAACATACAAATTTCATAAGATACATATGTGCAAATCCAGAAGCAATTTAGGCTTTGCTGTGTATTTAATACATCCTTCAGAATTGTCTCTCTTAATCTTTCGCTATGTTAAAGAATTTGAAAGCATCAGAATGGTTCTAGGAAATAAATATTTTTTGCTTTATAACCAAATTAAATCAAAGGTTTTCAGGCTTCTCAGATACATCTGCTATGAAGAATCATTTCAGAAGGTCTGTCTTTATCTCACTGGAGTAACCAAAGTAAAATCTGGATACAGTCATATTACCAGTTTATAAAATTCATCCACATTTTCTTTTGCTGCAGATTGATTTCTTTCTTCAACATTTATGCCTTCTACTGCTGGTTGATAATTATCATATTCTTACAACTACTTTGCTAGTTTCTACTACAAATGATTCTCAATATGTTTGAAGGCAACTGAGATCCTCTACAAAACAAGCAAAGCTAAGAGGTTGCAGGGCTTATATTCTAGCAAAGACACACAATTGTTAGTAGTGATATATTGGAGTGAAGGTGAATCAAGAGTGTTTGCTGCTCGAACGCATGTCAGCTAATGCCAGGAGAGCTGGGCTGATTCCACAGGAATAAGATTCTTATGGGAGATTTTGATGGCGTGTTTCATTTTCCTAAAAGAAGGGGTAGTAAAAATTAGCATGTGAAATACCATAGTTTTGAGAAGCATCTGAACTGCTGTCACAACCTTGCTCAGCCCTGACAGACAGCATCAGTTTGTCCAGCCATCCCTCTGATTCTTCCCAAGTAGGATCTCTGTAATTTCCGTCTTTCTTGTACTTTATTTAGAGAGCAGTAACTGATCACCTTCTTCCCTGCTCTTTCAACACCACCTTGCTGGATTGGAAGATGAGTCCTGTTTGACACCCTTCTGTGGGTGCTTCCCTTGCACCCCTGGGAGCACATATCATGCCCTTACAGATTGCTCCCATTAAACTTCTCTTGTCTTGTGAAGAGTGATTACTTGGTGGCACATCAGACCAAGACTGAGAGTCAATGTTTAATTTAGCTTCTAGAAAAGGTGATGGTTTTTTTTCTTTCTCTCCTGCCACTATCTGTAATAGAAGGTTTTCTGAAGATTAATCTTCCTTTACAAAAATTTGCCCCTTTGAGTAGGGTCCTCTTGCAATTCATATCTCTGTCTGAGAGGCCAAATTATTCATAATGTTGTGAATATTTTCTAGAAACTGATAAAGGATTGAGCTACTTTGGTTTTGAAATGTGTTGTTTTGAGTACAACAGCAGTGATCATCGGGGAAACGAGGTGGAGGGTATCCCCAAAAATCATATCTGACACTTGGGAATTGTCACTTCATCATTTCCAGTGGTCTCTCAGAAATCATCAAAACTGAATCCATCCTGGAGAAAAAAAAGTAGAGCTAGAGCATAATTTGGAGATACTTAGAAATCCCAAAAAGTGTTCTAAAGACAATTCTAGCTTAGTCTCTATAAGTATTCTTTATTCAAGTTTTCTCACATGGTCTGCAAATCACGACATGGATATGTAAACATAAACAGTGTAATTACTGAAACCATCACCATTAGCTGAACAAAGTAAGTGTATCCTGAGGTTCATAAAAAAACCACCAAATAAATAAAAAGGAGAATAATAGTTCATTACTGTTAACCTTTGTAATGATTTAGTACTATAAAACATATATTATTAATCAGAGAAGCACAGAAGAAAGCACTAAAAGCCAAACCCAAGTATAAATATATTAGTGAGGAAAATCCCACATTACCTGGAACATTAAATTAAACAAATCTAATCAGTATTTCCTTTTCTAAATTATGAATGTAATAATTGAAAATCTAATTCCTCCCTAAGGCCCATAGTAATTCTATCAGGAAGCCATTATATACCACTTAAGGAAGTTTGTGTGA
Organism: Cnemophilus loriae; assembly: GCA_013397755.1. Taxonomy (NCBI): domain Eukaryota; kingdom Metazoa; phylum Chordata; class Aves; order Passeriformes; family Corvidae; genus Cnemophilus; species Cnemophilus loriae. The sequence continues at coordinate 307,842 of VZTF01005243.1, forward strand.
TGCCCATGAAATCATAGCTATTGTACTACAAACTCAGCTACCAACAAATGACTCATTAAAATGTCCAAAATTTAAATGCTGGTTCTTTCATCTTGTTTTAAAGGATAAGTTTTACCTCCCTTGTTATTACAACTTTAAAAATCAAATTACATCATTAATGACATGAATAATAACATACAAAGAGAAAAATACTGCCAGATAATAAAAAATGAACAATGAGCAGGACAGTCTCCCATCAGGACCACATTTCATAGAATAGTAGTCACTTCCACCTGCTAATTTATTTTAATTGTTATGTTATTATTTATGTATTATTTTTTTATGTTTGTGGTTTATGCATATATAGTATTATTGAGAATAAGCCAAACTGAATGCCTTGCAAAATCTTCAGCTGACTAAGACCTGCAAAGTCAAATCTTTTAAATCATCAGATTTTGGTCAAAACTGATACAAAACAGAAATAATATTTCACTTGTTATGATAATGTTTTAGGACAAGACTGATCATGACCTTCCAAATTTATTCAGAGCTTTATGGAAAACATATGATATAATGTGCTAAAACAATCAAGCAACTTCATGTTTTCATTGATTGGAGCATAACATATTTTTATCTTCAATACTTTTTTTTCCCAAATTGAGGGAATATCTCAGATTACCAAAAAAACCCATCTAATTTATGACTCCACTTTATCTAAGTTGTCTGGCAAACATCACAGTTATAGTTGTTTTGCTTGGTGTTTCTCTAGGGTTGCTTTAACTTAGAATAATCAAAGTATGCTTCAGAATACTCTGATCTCTGTTTAAATGATTGGATTACTGAGGCTATGAAAGCAATAAAAAGGGGGTTATATATAGGTGAGAAAAGGAAGCAACCCAGTGAGGTAACTCATTATGTCTTGCAACAGAAAATGCTGCATAAGAGGGTGAGAACTGTTCATGGAACAGAAGCAAGTGAGACCCTTGCTAATGATCACTTGTTAACCACCACCGTTTTCCACGTGGTCAGTCCTTGCAGAAGTCTGCTGTCTGAAATCACATTTCCTCTTCTAACAGCTTCATGATGTCTGCCTACCTAGTAGACATGTAGTTTTTGCTAAATGCTGCATTTTTGCATTTTCCTACTTTTTTCACCCCACCTGGAGTACTCTGGCCAGCTCTGGGGCTGCCAGCCTAAGGAGAATATGGATCTGTCTGAACAAGTCTGGAGAAGGGCATGAAGATGATCGGAGAGCTGGAGCACCTCTCCTATGAAGAGAGACTGAGAGAGTTAAAGTTACTCAGCTTGGAGAGGCAAAGACTCTGAGAAGACCCTGTAGCAGCCTTTCGGTACCTGAAGGGGCTACAGGAAATCTGGACAGGAGTTTTTACAAGGATGTGTAGTGATAGAGCAAGGGGTAATGGCTTTAAACTGAAAGAGGAGAGATTAGGAAGAAATTATCTTCTGTAGAGGGTGCTGAAGCACTGGAGCAAAGTAAGCCCAGTGTTTGCCCCAGAGAAGCTGTGGATGTTCTGTCTCTGAAAGTGTTCAAGGCCACTTTGGATGTGGCCAGATTGAGCAGCCTGGTCTAATGGGTGGCACCCCTGCCTGTGGTAGGCAGCTAGCAATTTTATTTCTCTTTAAAGTAACATTATATAAAAGCCACAAAATATGTTGGGTAACTTCTGTTTTTTTAAATATTGAAGAAAAAAAAAATATCCTCGTGAAGTTCTTAACATTGTGAATGCTTTCTTTCTCATTTTCACAGTGGCTTGTAAACACTTGGGTTTTGACACCAATATATTAATGCAATATTATTGTCATCTTGGTCAGTTGGTGTTTTTCCTAACAAGAAAAAATTATACATAATATCCTATCACTCTTTTATTTGAAAGACTCTAATCTTTTGAAGCTGATAATTAAAGATAAAAATCCCCTTGCTGTTTTTAGAGCTGGTGCTTGCCATTTATGTCATGGTTAACTTTCCTGTCATTTTTAGGGGTAAACCTAATGTCTTTCTATGTCTTTAAAATATGTAAAATTTTTGTGTCTTAATTTTCTCTTAGGGATATACAGCTACAGATGTTGTCTCTTCATTGTCATTGTTTAGTTGGAAAAAATCAAAAGTATGTTAATTTAGGATTAGTTTCATATGAGTTTCATCTATATTTTATAGTGAAAACAATACAATTATTTCTAGCTTTCCTAGACCTACATAGACCTTCTGGATGAGACAGGCACTTCTACAAAGCGACCAGACACTTTAGAAGTGGAGATTGTGCCATAGCTATGGAATAATGTACTGTGCCTGGCTGGGGTGGAATTAAGTTTCTTTCTAAGAGCAGCCGATATGATGCTGTGGTTCATGTCTACAGCTAACATAGTATTGATAACAGACTGATGTAGTGGCTATTGCTAAACTGTGCTTACACAGGTCCAAGGCTTTTTATTTTTCCCATGCTACCCCAGAGACAGTTAGTTGGAGGTTGACAAGAGTTTGGGAGGGTGAGTAAGAACCGGGACAGCTGACCCACATTGACCAAGGAGATGTCCCATGCTGTATCATCTCACTCAGAGGGCACAATGTGACAGGAAGAAGTGGAGTGGGTTTGGCTTCCAAGTAGCTGTTGTTCAGAGACTGGCAAGGCCTCACTCTGCTTTTGGGAGGTGTCAAATGTTGTGCTTTCCTTTCGTTACTTTTTTTCTGTTTCTTTCCCTTATTGAGCTGCAGTCTATAGTTTCTCTTGTGTTTGTTTTCCGTATTTCCTCATCTGAGGAGAAAGAGTGTGTAGATGCATCACTGCTTCATAGGTACTCATGGCACATTTTTCTTGTTAATTGCCTTTAGATTTGACCATCTAGATCAGTGATTATGAAATATTTTCAAATCATAGGCTGATAACACCAGATATTTATGTCTCTCCTCCAAAATACACACTTTTTTTTCTGACAGTAACATTCTTAGAGAAATGAATTGACCTTAGCTTAGTTAATTTTGCTGTTAATCAGGCAGTTAGTAATGTATTCAACAGTAATCTTTTTTACTGAACTTGCTGTTTTATTGAATGTATATTATGTAATGGCAGGTTTAACTTGTGAATGTTTGGATAAATAGTAGGTAAGAAGACAGTAAATCAGTGAATGTGTTCTGAAATGTTTGATGCTGTTGTCGTTACTTACTATATTTTAAAAAATCTACATTCCTAATGATTGGCAAAAGCTTCTTCAGTGACACTTCCTATAGAGTTATGTTATATCATCATGAATAATGACAATAGAACTGAATGGTGAATATCTTAAATCTCTAATGTTTTAGATAACATCCATTGGCCTAACCTCATTGCACAATAGCTTCAGAGCATTTTGCAAGGAAGAAGGCAAATTTAAGGGCAGTGTAAGTTTCATGTACTAATTTCAACTAGATTCCTTAAAAATATTACATTGTAGAATATCATGATGGCTTGACTGAAGAAAACTGTTGATCTCCCTGGTGCTCTGATAAATTTATGTTAAGAAGCTTTTCACTGTTTAGAAATATGAATAAAAATAGGTTTTAAATCTTGTTAAAATGTATCCTATTATCTTTTCTCATTCTTTTACTACTAAGTGTTCTTATACAAACTTATTATCCAGGACATTTTCAAAATACTTTTTTATGTTTAAGATTAGATGCTTTCCTGAATTGTAAAAAATAGACTTTAGGTTTCAGTACTGCATCAACATAGAAACAAATAATAATATTCTCATTTCACCATCTCTGACCTATTCTTTTGTACTGCATGTGGCAATGAGATGTTCTTTCTAAACAAGCAGGTTTAGGTTTTGTCTTCCCAATAGAAGTAATTTAAAAGAATCCATCAAGACAGAATCAGAAGAGAGTTTTCTTAAGCCTGAGTTAGAAAATTGAATTAAAAGCATCACTGTCCTTTATATTTTAACATAATCTATGAACACTGTAAGCTGAGTTGTCTTTGTTGCTTGTTTCTCTTCACTTACCATAACCTGAGTTAAATTTTAAATGAGTGTTGTTTGCAGCTGGAGAGGGTAAATAGCCATAGCACGAAGGAATTCCCTTTTGTGACCACTGCTTCAGAATCACACACAATCCTACTACTTAAGTTTCTGAATATTAAAACATTCTTTTTGGCAGAGCACCCTGCCAATTTCAAACCAATTTGCAGCTGGAGGAAAGGCATTGTTTTGTTTTCAGGATGAAGAAGTATCTGTGTAGCATTATTTCTGCACAGACCCATGCATTGCCAGTTGACAGTCTTCTCATTTGTTTTAGTCTCTAGGTGGATATTTCAGGTGCAGCAGTGATGCTTACCCATCTTTGCATAGGCCAGTCATGCTGCAGGAGTTTTTCTTTTTTCTGCTAAACCTGTGTCAAGGGAACCATCACTCTATCTTGCATCCCACTGGCTTTGCAGTAACATTTACATGGTACTGACATAGAGTCAAAACAAAAAAGGAATATATAGTTATATTGATTCCAACCAAGATATCATTTGGCCAAACATCCTGTCTCCAAACACTATTGGAGATGTTTGGGAATGGTTAGAGAAAGGCAAGCATAGGACAAACTTATATGATAATTCCCTCTAACACTTCTCTATTCTCCAACTATATTTCAGGGTCTTCCTGAACCAGCTGTAGTCTCTATGTTCTCAGTAATCCCCAGTGAATTTCACTTCACATTTGAACAGGTCCACTTTTACAGTGGTAAATGTGATAGGTACAGAAAAATCTATTAGAAAATATGAAGGCTCTGCTGTATGCTTGCCATTTGCTCTTTGCTTTAAAAAGGCCCTACTCTGGTATTTCACAAATGTAAACAAAAAAGACATGATTGTACTCCAAAGCACGGTCTCCAGTATCTTATTTGTATTGCTTATGTCGTAGTTCTGATCAGTTGCTGTACAAATCAATCTTTGTGGGTTCCCTGACAAACAAACTGCAGCAGGTTATTCAGGCTTGGACAGCAGTCATGGGAAGGCATAAAGACAAACGAAATGTGAACTCAGAAAATACAGCAGAGGCTTAAAAAGGAGGAGTTAAATAGACGAAAATTCACTAGCTTGTTGATTTTCTACAGATTTCCTGGTGATTAATTTCTCGTTGTGCTATTCTGGCTATGTAATGTGTCTTCCTAAGTTTGGCACTATTTTTTGTGTGAGGGCTGTGTCTCAGAAATTAAACATTTTGTTTTTAAGAAAACCTGTGAAGGGCAGAAGATGAAGCAAAAGTACTTCATTTACAAAGAAAAGTATGCCTCATTTCAAGACACACTTTTAAACTAATTGCAGTAGCTAGTAAAATGCATGACTGACTGAAGTTTAATTTTTCATTATTTATATTTTCGCTTCTTAAATAGAAAAATGTCAAATATAATTGATTTACTTTCTGATTTTATTTAAATCTGAAAGTCAGTGCAGTTTACCAGTACCAAACTGTTGTTTTAATTTTGATACTATTTTAAGCCAGTAAGATAATTCCAGCTTTCATACATCAAGCAACCTCATCTGTTTCCACTGGGAAACAGTCCCCCCACTTGGGGGTTGGAAAGGAGGGAGAGAGAGAGAAAAAGGCACAAAGCAGTGGAGGAACATTCACAGTTGAAATTTAGGCTTTCAGCCAGCTATCAAATTGATTTGATATGCATTAGGCCCATGGGGCCAAAATATGAAGATAAAGAATGAACTTTTCCTGCAGTGATGTAATATTGGGTATTACTGTGTGCAAAATGTCAAAGGAAAGTTGTTATGTAATTTTTTTTTTTAATAATTTAAAATGAATGAGAAAGCAGGTCATAGAAAGTTAAAAAATGAAAATTACTGCAAGATTGCAGTTATCTTGGTGATTTTATTTATTTCTAAGGGTGAAGCCATGGTTTTCAGATAATAATTTACTATCTTTATGATAATAGTGTTTAGGGGGTTTTCTCCATTGTCTGTATTTTTTCTTAAATCTGTGTATGTTAAATTGAAATTCTGTGGTTGGGAAAATATAATTTTGATCCTGACCATGTCCACACTAGTGTTTTAATTCAGATCAAGACTGTATTTCCACAGAAACCTCAGTACTGTCACCACTCCTTGCACATCGTTTCACATAGCGGAGAGTTTCTTACAGGTTGGGCCCTTCCAGGTGAGCCTCAGCTGGAAGATGTCCTGCCGCTTCTGCATTATGTCCATGAGAAGTCATTCATTCAACCCACGGACCACACAATAATTTGGTCATGGTAAAATAAAGTACGCAAAATGAGTACAGTGGACAGGAGGTCTGCCTGCTCCCTTTAGACTGACTCTTGAAGGTCTGCCAACCATGCTAGTGTAGGGATGGCCTCCAGCCACTAGACAAGGCTGGAGCTAGACAAAAGTAAACTGTCTAGGTGGATTTTATAGATAGTTTTCCCTTCTACTTGTCCCTGTGGGTCTCTGCATAACTTTTCAGTAGTAGAGGGCAAATATCACCAGTAGTATGCTGGGGTTTGTTCAGTATCTCAGCAAGAGTTCGTTAGCATATGGAAAAATCAACTATAAAGATAGAACTAGGGATTTGTTTCTGTCTAAGTGGAACTTAAAGGAGCCTTGTGTGTAACTTTGTGTCTTCACTGCATTATCAAAACAGTGCAAGTGACAGTATGTAGCTTTTGAGTACATGCATTCTTAAAGGTTGTGGAAAAGGAAAATTCCCAGCAATTTCCATTTGTAATCTTTTTTCCTTGACGGCTACTATTTAGTAGTTTAAAACTAAAACATTTTTCTTGAATGCTTTCCTTCATAGAGTCAGAGAAAAATAAAAACAGTTACTTCAGGAACTTCAGTTTAAGGAAGCATTTTTTTCTCTTCACCAAAGTAATACAGAAAAGAGCCAAAAAACCTTTACTGTTGTGTATTTCTGGACAAATAGTTACTGTTTGCCTGAATTTCTTCAAATAGCTTTGAAGAAATATTTTGCTCTGGTACTCAGAGCATGAAAGAAAGTATATCCTCATCAAGAAAAGACATTTATGAATTCAGTTTGTGTCATATGGGGCTGACTCTATGCCATGGTGATTAGTTTTTAATTTAAGAAAATTTGTTCTTGCAATTAATGAGAATCAGCAGACAACTGTGGAAGAAAAAAAAAATCTTCATCTGTTGAACATTAGATATTCATTGACTGCAGTTTTATCTAGTTCACCTTTTAGTACATTTGGTAAGAATTCAAAACTCTGAATTTCAAACTTTAGTTTGATGCTGCTAGTAAAAGTAAAACAAGTTTAGGCTCTGAATATTAATTACCACCCTGCTTTAAAGGTTACAACACTTTCTTTATCCAATGGATGTCATAGTTCTGATTGAATAAAGCCTTAATTACAGAATATTATAGAATATTGCGGTGAGCTGCAGCAACAAAGCCTGCAAGTGGGTTATTCTTTCTTTGACAGGCTTAAAAAGATAATAAAGACATGTGAAAAAAGAGAAAAGAACATCTATTAAAAAACAAATTGAGACAATTATGGTTTAATAGTTTATTTATTTTTTTCCATTAGTATAGAAGAGAAAATAAATGTCACTGCCATTCTTATGACTGTTTGCCATTATTAGAGACTTTTTTAATGAAAAAGCTGAATTAAATGTTATTTAGCAATATGGATATGAGTTGTATTCTGCCTCCTCCATATTGTGAATACTTTCCACCCTGTGTGTTTTCATTCTTCCTATCAACAAAAAAAATTATTACAGCCAGTGCAAAGAGATCAGTTCCCCTTTGCCAAAGCATGGAAAATGTACTGCAAGGTCTTTTTTTCCCTAGGGACCTAAGACTCCCAGTCAGGAGCATGAAGGTCTTGTTACAGCAGGCTCAGGTGGTTTATGATAACAGACTCTTTCATTCCAAATTGCACCAGACCACAGATCTCCTGAGTCCCGGGCCTCCCTTCTAGCAAATTTTTCCGAACTGATAATTAACTGGAAAAAACCTGCCAAGCAATGTCCTTGTTTTGTCTTTGACAGCTGTCACCAGTGCCTAAATCAGTAATGTCCATCTGAAAACTTCCATATGCTGTAAGGTATTTCTAATAGACTTCTGACTTCGCAGTTGTCTAACAGGAAAAGGTCTGTGAGAGTTAAAGAGAGGGCTGTGAGAACACGGCTCAGTGTGGTAATCTGGACATAGCACAAGGTCTTAACTGTGAATGATAGGCAGCGGGGATAACTGTGATATTTCACCTTAGCTGGTTTCAAAAAACCAAAATTAATCTCAGTCCTAATCTTACGGTCATTCTGTTCTCAGTTGCAAGACAAGCAGCAAACGTGTCACACTTTGTTTCTAGAATCTGATAACCACAGTACAGGAACAAAAAACAGCAGCGCAGGTTTCCCTGCAATTTCCAAAGAGAAAGACAAAACCTGACTTGTTCAGATAAAATCTCCCTACTAAAGGCTATATTGCCATGGATTTACCTGCTATCTTCCTAATAAATATCCTCTGTGAAATTGAAGTGTAATTTTTTTCACTAGGATTTTTCGTGTTCCTTTTACTATTTACTTCAGCCTTCTTTTTTCAGTTTCTGAGTACATCGATCCATATCACAAGTACAGTAATTTAAAGAGCTGTGTAGTTCAGTACAATTTTGGTAAGAAGTATTTAAATTAATGTGTTAGGGAGTGTTGTTCTCAGTCATAGACTGGCAATCTCACATCATTGTCCAAAAATGATTTCCTAAGATTTTGTACCCTACTCACATCCAGTTATAAAATGTTTAAAATCTTCTTTCTGTATTGTTGCATTGTTACAGAGACATTTCAAAAAGGAAATAGTTATTCTTCATAAACATGACCTCTGAAGTAGGGAAAAACAAAATAAAGCTAAACAGCACACAGAATGAGTTTCTCTGCTTCTGCTGGAGACATTTAAATAGGACAGTGACCTTTTTAAAAAAGAAAAGAAAAAAGCACAGAGGATGAAAAGATGGGAAGATGTGTTGTGAATATGTAGATATCCTGTAGCTAACTCTGTATCCGGTGAACTAAAATTATGGGGTTTTGCCTTGTAGGTTTTTTAAGTACTGGGGACCAAGCTGCAAAAGGCAATTATGGATTGCTTGACCAAATCCAAGCTTTACGTTGGATTGAAGAAAATATTGGATCTTTTGGAGGAGACCCGAAGAGAGTTACTATTTTTGGATCTGGGGCAGGAGCTTCCTGTGTCAGTCTCCTGACACTCTCCCACTATTCAGAAGGTAACAATCCTCTAGGCAAAGTACTTCTTCTTTTTTTTTTTTTTAAATGTTAAAATGCAGTGAAAGTGCCAAATGAGATGGGCTGAATTAGAATTACATAGGGTCTGTAATTTTTGTAAAATACCTACTAACTAGAATTCTAGATTTGTATTAGTCAACTTAAATATATTTATAAGGAAAACTAAATGCTATTACAGCATAAATCTCATGCAGCAAATGCCATAGGCAATGCACTTTTTCTAGCTTTATCAACAGATTCCACTGGCTTTTCTATTTGCCCTAATTAAAATGGGAAAGAGCAATGACCTTTTTGATTTTTTGTACACTCTTGGCTGCACTTCCAACATATATATATTGATGCTTTCCTTACTTAGTAAAAACATAACTAAGCCTGATTAAAAACGGTATTTAACTCCCCACAGGTATTGTGTGATCCTACACAATGTTCTTGAGATTTTGGTGAGTGAGCTGTGGGATTTCTACCCTCAACACCTCACCCTCCAAAAAAACCCAAACCCAAACCCTGAGAATTTACAGCACCAGTAGTGAACCACAAATATTCCTGATGATAAGATCAAATCTACAAAGACTCAATAAAAGACAATACCAAAATACGTATTGTATTTATAAATCCATGCCATTTCTATCACATTAAAACAGAAATTTGTAACAGAAGGCTGAGCCCTAGCAAGAAGTTATAGCAGGGTGGCTGGTAAACACTCCTCATTTTGAAATACATAGAATTATGCTTGCCAATTCAGTCTATTGATACAAATAAGACTTCAATGAATAACTGTTGAGCAAGCCATGCCAAAATCAAGCAGATGGAACCATGAAAAACTTTACTGATCAAATAATAGAAATTTTGTAGTGTGTGCATTCTATAATCGTCTCAAAGGTATACCAACAAAAACTCCACACGATTTTGTAGCTGTTACTGTCTTTGACATTTTGAGAACTTGACAGTAGAAACCATGTGCAGCAGACACCCAAGTATTTCAGTTTAAATATAAAATTTGCCATTTTAGTGGTCTTACCAGAAAAAAAAACAGATGGGGCAGATTCACCAGTAAGCCCCCCTTGCCTTTCAGTGCTTTAAAAAAAGAAGGTATTCAGACTGGGTTTTTATTTCTCTTTATATTAGTGTACATAAAATGACTGGAAAGAACCAGTGAATCTCATCTTACTCTCTTGCAAAAAAAATTAAATATATTTTAATTCAACATATAGGCAGGGTTACCCACACACACAAAATTCAACATATAGGCAGTGCTAACATACACCCAATAATGATTTAAAAAATGAAATGGTAAATAAAAAAATGTCAGAGTGGAAGATTCAAATGTATTAAATTGCTTTTAATAAAGCAGATTTTTTCAAGTTAGTATTATGCATGGCTTTTGTGAAGGAAATGAGAACGTATAATTTTCATTTGACCTTTAAACTACTGAAAGGCGCATTTATGAGTGTCATTTACATGGCAGAGAGGATATGATTGCTTTTAGATGCCAGTCCTTCAAAGAAATTTTCACAGGACTAAAAATGTGGTAAAGCCAGAGGACTTCTGTCAGACACAAGAAAACTGCAGTACAAGAATGAGTCTTGTTGTTGAAATAGTAACCTGAAACCTTCACGCTTTACGTGTGTGAGCATCAAGAACATGAGAGATTTTAATTAGTAGCCTATTCTGCATAGCATAAAAAGGGAGCAATGAGTAGGATCTATGGAAATTAGTTTGAAATTTCTGCGTATGCATTCTTTAGGGATTCTATAATCAAAGCTTTGTTTCCTTAGCAAGAAATACTTTTAGTATTTTTAGTAATTTTTTAAAATTATATATATATTTTTTGTTGTTTTGTTTTTTTGGTTTTTTTGGGTTTTTTTTTAAAATATCTAATTGGATCTGTATTTAAACAATTTGCACCTGCAGGTTTGTTCCAAAAGGCAATCATACAGAGTGGAACAGCCCTGTCCAGCTGGGCAGTGAACTATCAGCCTGCCAAGTACACTCGGATATTGGCAGATAAAGTGGGCTGCGACATGCTGGATACCACTGATTTGGTTGAATGTCTGCGGAATAAGAATTACAAAGAACTCATTCAACAGACTATCACTCCAGCCACGTACCACATTGCCTTTGGGCCTGTGATAGATGGAGACGTGATTCCAGATGACCCTCAGATTCTAATGGAACAAGGGGAATTCCTTAACTATGATATAATGCTGGGTGTGAATCAAGGGGAAGGTTTAAAATTTGTGGATGGCATTGTAGACAATGAAGACGGTGTTTCTCCCAATGATTTTGACTTTTCTGTCTCCAATTTTGTGGACAATCTATATGGTTATCCGGAAGGGAAGGATACACTGCGAGAGACCATTAAATTCATGTACACCGACTGGGCAGACAAAGAAAACCCCGAAACAAGACGGAAGACCCTGGTTGCTCTTTTTACAGACCACCAATGGGTTGCTCCAGCTGTTGCGACGGCTGACCTGCATGCCCAGTATGGATCTCCAACATATTTCTATGCATTTTATCACCACTGCCAAAGCGAAATGAAACCCAGCTGGGCTGATTCAGCTCATGGTGATGAAGTCCCTTATGTGTTTGGGATTCCTATGATTGGTCCCACAGAGCTGTTCAACTGCAACTTTTCCAAGAATGATGTCATGCTCAGTGCAGTGGTTATGACATACTGGACTAACTTTGCCAAAACTGGGTAAGTGTGACCCCCAGCACTCATTTTGTTGATAGCATACTTTTAAAATAGTCAGTATCCCATTCCAGTGGCCTCAAAATCTGATTTTGAAGTAGTAGTATAGAAATACTTGTGTTAAGACAGGAGGTAAATGAGGCTTATTCATATTTAATAGATTTTTAATTAGTGTGTTCCCTCAAACTATTTCCTTTCAGTAGCTCAGTGAGAATAATAACACATTGTATTTTTGGTTCAAAAAATAGGACAATTACTAAGACAAAAAGCATGTCTCAGAGAAAAGGTGGTTCACTAAGATACTGAAAAATCAGAGGCAACATGTCCGCCACTTGAAGAAGGAACTGTCAGGCAGATAGCACTTATCTGTTACAAAAGAAAGGAATTTCTTGTTTTTCAGTGACCTTCATAGGGATGAGGACTCAGGGAGGAATTAGAACAGAAAGGCAGACACTGGAAAATTTTTTCCCTCTGAGGGCTATAATGGCAATAATAAGTACTTGACTGGAATGAAGAGGAGACTCAGATATAAATTTTGCTTTGAGAAGGTTAAAAATGTAAATTAATTCTGCTTACAAAACAAAATAAAGACATCAATATTTTGCTGAAATAGAGCTGTAAGCATCAAAGAAGCAACCCTCAAAGCAGCTTAATCTGTGAGCAATATTAATAAATTCTATTCTCTTCCTATAGCATTCCTTTAAAGAGGATCGCAGTGTTTTACTTCAGCAGCAAGGGCTTTTTTTGTTAACCTTGAGTCTTCAGTACTGAATTAAAACAAAGATACTTGTGGCACAAAGGGGCTGTAAATCTTTCCACTGAATGTTTAATGGTAGGATTGGGCTCTGGAAACTGCAGCTTTACTGCACTGCAGTGAACAATGTGCAGCTATATAAGAAAAACTCAGATGCCTATTGTGAAGCACTCAGAGGCTTTAGCAGCCCTTGTAGCCTTCCATGAATCTAAATGACGTTCAAGGGAGAGAGATTTTGCAGTCTTAACAAGAACCTCAGGCATAAATTGAGTAAAAAACAATCAAATGCTTCAGGTCAATTTACAAGGAAAGAAAAAGCTTTTGTTGCACTGCATATTAGACAAACAGGTACTTTTGCATGCAGAAACCCTGGAGTTCAGCAACAAAAGCGAATTACCTGTGTAATATTTAGATGTATTTGGCAACAAGAAGTCATCAGTACTGGGATGGGCAAACTTCATGATGAAATCTTGGTTTATGGACAGACAAAAAGGTTTATGGACAGCATGATGCATGCTGGCTGTACCACATGCTCAGAGATGATGATACCATCAGTTTGTCTTTATTTTGGTAGATGAAATGCCACATATATAGAGAGGATTTCAGATCCTTACAAATATACCTCACTGGAATTATTACAGAGATGCAAGGTCTCCACGGTCTCACTATTGTATACAATTACTTTATGACTATTCCCTGTAGATTAAAAAGTTGTATTTAAGCAGTTTTGGGGCTAACAGGAGTTTCTCACAGTCCCAGCTGCCACCATTACTCGTAATTTCAAGCACTTACCAGCTGTTGCTAGTTGAAAGCTAATTTCAGCAGTCCATACTCAGTTCTCTGGTTATAAAGCCGTTGTCATACTATACCTAAAGGCAAAACTGGTGCTTTGGGAGAGCCATTAGTAATTTCTGAAACTTTCCCATTGCTGATGAGACAGGAATGGGATATTTATTCTATTACAGACTCACTCCCTTACAGACAGTCTGAAAGATGTGCCGTGAGAAATGACCTCTAGGTGGAAAATTTCAGTTTTCAAAGGAAAGGAAAAGAGCAACACAATACATATTACCTCAATGAGGTCTTTTCTTTATTTGTGTGAACAATGATCAATTGTTCTGAATAGTACAAGAGAATACTTGGAGGCAAATAATATTTTAAGAGTACATTTGTTCTGCACCTCTGATTCCTCAAACAGAAAGGCAAAGGTTGTAGCACTTCAAGCCTAGAGCAACAGGGGATGTCTGGGGTAACTGTTCTCCACTCTACTCACATGCAATCTGAAATCTTTGTGCACACTCAGGTCCTTCAACTCTCAAGATGAGTGATACAGTTCAAGACTGCATTGCTGGGGGCTTTGCTTTGGTTTTTTCCCCTCCCTAGTTTTATTGATCGTTTCCCATCCTTATTACGATAGAACTTGTCTTGCTTTGTGTTTGTACCCATGACAATGCATGAAAAATCTTTTAACTGAAAGATTTTATTATTTCACGTTTCGCTGTAGGTAAACCTTGAACATTAAAACTGAAAATTTATTTATTTATTTATTTTTAATGTCTTTGGGACTTTTCCAGTCTCAGTGACTCTCCCACAGAGGCTGCATCCAGGTACTTATTGTATAATTATGGCTCAGGTGGTACACCATTCAGATGGACTGTGTTAGGCTTTTAATGACAGGCCATCCAATGCTAAAAAACACACGTTGTTTAATGGGCCAACTGCCAAGGCTGGGTTTGGAGGGCAGGTCAGTCTTGTAAAATCAGTAGGTGAAAGACACAACACAAGGCACACTGCTTTTATTGTGTTTAACTCTGAAGTTGACTAGTGAAGCTAGCAAATAGGAGGTGACAATTAAAGTGTTTAATGGCAAATAGTTTGTGCTTGAAGTGAATTCCTGGAAGCTGCATTTTGCTAATCCTCCATTTTCTACCTAGCTATGACTTTTTTGATGATGATGATGATGATGATGATGATTATCAATAGTCTTTCTTTTGGCCTTTTCAAAACTATGTCTTTAACATGCCTTAGAAATAGGAAAACAATTTGTTACAGATTAAGTTTGAGATACTACATTTGGGATACAAAAATGACATGATACAAAAATACAGTTTTTAATTACACTATGCACAGAATTACACGTGAGAGCTTCATTAAGGGGTGCACTTTGAGCTGCAGTCTGTTACCAGTAGTGCTATCCCAACTGTAATGGTAATTTTATATGCCAAGTGTTCTGTTTGTTAGGGCCATGTTACCTCCTTTGCAGACACATCAGCAGGGGAAGAGTGAACAACATGAGGGGTTGTGTGCCAGTCCTTCACAGATACTCTGCCAGCTATGCTCTTGTGAAGAAGGATTTGAAGTTTCACACAGCAGATACAAAGCCATACTCCCATTAGAGGCATCTATCAGGTTTCTCAAAAATTGCCCTGTTTTTGAGGATTTACAGTGTTTTACTTTTGTTCCCATTCATCCAGCTCTACCTATGTTGGTATTGGGAAAGATAAAGGTCTAAAGGATATGTCCTTGTTTTCTTTGTATTTCAGATAAATACTCCAGCATTATTTTGCTACCATTGATTCTGAAGCACAAACCTAACTGAGCAACTAAGAATGTCTGTGTTTTATAAGCAGTTTGGTTCTCTAATAGAAAATATGATTAAACTTGCAGTTATTAAAGTGTCGTTTCAAATCAATTCTCAGTGAACTCTTTGATGAGGCTGCTGCATTTCTTTTTGATGTTTTTGTCTGAAGAAATAACTGTCTTCAATGGCAAATCTGTGTTAGTCAAACAAAACACTGTAGTTACGGTTTGCGTTCCTTAGTATTTATAAGGATCCCTGTTAGTCCTTGGCTGACTGGGAGCATGGCAACAGTGGGACCAGGTGATAATTGAGGAAGGAGGTAAGGGAAAATATGCCTGTGTACCAGTCCTTCAAGCAGGAATGGCTGCACCACTATTAGTATTGTGACAGCATGAAAGGAATCAACAGAAGAATGAAGAAAAGCCAGTTTTTCTCTCTCTTCCTTTTTTTTTTATCATACAGAGAAAAGAGTACTACTGAAAGAAAATAAAGTATCTAGGAGCCTTTCAGGGTCTTGAAGACAAAGATTATGTAACTGTGAAGACCTTTTGCTCTCCAGTGAAATTAGAGAAGGACACAAAAATTTAAACACTTCAAGTGCATTAACGTAGAAATTCCATTGTCCTGAGTGATAGTCAATGCTGTGGCAGAAGTAGTTAAAGCACAAATGGTATTTCACCATTTATGCGGAATTTGGGATATGAGAAAACTTCTTAATTCATCATTCTTCCCATGAAAATATCATCAGATATGAAATACCCAGTTCCTTCATTTGCCCTCCAGATCAACTACTAATCTACCTTGTGAACAGGGGTGTGTGTTGCTCTTCAGTCAACATCCATTGCAGGCATATTTACTTTATATCACCTGAGAAAAAATTGATGCTTTGATTTTACATCTCTAGCTGGTGAGGTGTGAATTGAATGACAATATACAACAACATCTTAAGTTGTGAAAAATTAGTGCAGACAGAAAGTGGGAGGAAAAAAGTGACAGGTGAAATGAGATTATTCTGCACGTTAACAAAAATATAACTTAGAGAAGATATGGTCTTCTGTCATATGGAAAAAAGTTCAGGCATTTCATGATGGGGACATTTTTTGATGGAGAAGCTGTTTGAATTCTAAAGGTGGTAAAAATAAGTAATGAGAGAGCAAAATACATAACAATAATCATCGACCTTGTTATAGCACTAGAATGAAGGAAAAAAAAAGCCTCCCTACCAGCTGACAAGTTGGGAAATAAGAAATCTCCTCCCTATGAGAGCCCATACTGTAAGAAGTACAGAACCGGAAATATATTGTTCAGGTTATACTGTTATCATCATGATTGCAGTGGGTTTTCAAAGGAAGGTTTCCTAGCAGCCTTTGTTATGAAATTACACACTTGAGCCTCAAGAACATCTAGAAACACAAAAGGGTTCTGAAGTCTTAAAAAAGCAAGAGAAAAATTGAAATTAAAGTAACAGATCAAGAATTTTGTTGAACAGATGATGTGATAGGAGAAATGATTGTCTGTACATCTATGTTTCATGCCTACCAATAAAACTGGAAAATGGTTCATAGTAGGATAAGCTGCCCAACTACCCAAGAAAAAAAACTGAACAAGTCATAAGTTGTAACCTTATGAATTTTCTGTGGTGTGCATAGCACAATGTCCAAGGAAAGTAAAAGTTCTCTTGTTTATATCTACTGAATGTTTTTGGCAAATGATCATTAGTCTATAAAACCAAGATCCAAGGCCATTATTAGATCCTTTATTTAAGACTGGACTTAGTTATTCCCCTTTCTTGTTAAAAAAAAAAAAAAAATCATTTCGATACCTATCTTCCAAATTTAGAAAGAATATTCCACCCATTTTATTAATTTTTTAAGTGATCAGCCCTAGAGTTGATGTCAATGGCAGAGCTCAGATATCCTCAGCAATGAAATTACTTGTCTGCACGGATGGCTGATTTTTTTTCTGTTTCTTGTTTCGGTGGACAACTTCATGCCCACACACAGCCATGTAAACAAATATTCAAATACAAGCCCAGACTCATGTAATGTTATTTTGTCTCTTGTGTTTGGAGGAGGCGGAAGCATAATTGGCTGCTCCAAATAAATATAGTTTAAAATGACAGATGGAGTTAGAGGATGGAAGAGAGGGAAAGGGAAGCTGATATTTACTTGTTTTGTAAGGGAGGGGAATCACAGGATACAAAATGGGTAACGTTGGAAGGATCCACAGTGAGAATGATAATTTTAAAAATTTAAAAAATTTTAAAATTGCATGTCCAGCTTGGCTGGTTTTTAAAATGAGTGCTCAGCTTCTTCATCTCATATACTGTGTGTCAACTGCAACTCATTTGCAAGAGCTAACTTAAGGAATCAGTTCTCTATAGAACCATTCCCAGAGTCTTTTCTGATGTGAATCAGAAAGCAAAGGGTGATGACACAAGATTTTGTGCCAGAACTCTTGGAGTATTTTGAGTTTCTGAGATGAAAAATGTTTTGCATTTTGATAACCTTGTTGATTTTTAATTTGCTTTAGAATTTATGTATTGAACCCCAAAGTTCTGTCAAAGTAGATATATTGAATTGGGCCAATATCTTTGTGTTTAGATTTTTCAATTCTTTCAGTCTGTTCTTTAATAACAAAAGAAATAGCTTTATTTCCTTCTGCAGTGCATGTTAGAGTCCCTCAAAGTAGCAACATACATCTTTTTCTGTACTGCTTGGAAGGGAATATTACTCCTTTAGTTTGAACTGAGATGAACAATTATCAATTAATTCTTCTTTTTTTCCAAACTAACACAATTTGGCAAAAGAAAGAAAGAAAGAAAGAAAGAAAGAAAGAAAGAAAGAAAGAAAGAGTGAGTAACAGTTCCAGAACCCTTAGTTTGTATTTTTTAAATCTTATTGAAATGGGAAGGATTAGATATATTTCAATATTTAAAAAAAAAAAAATCAGCACACTTAACTATCCAAAAAAACCCCAAACACTGAAACCACAAGCATAAGTAAGCCAAAATACCAAAATAATGTAGAAAAATAGTTCTTCTTTCCTCTCAAAAAAAGGGAAGATACATTGTTTCAGATAAAAAAGAATACAGGAATCATAAGATTATTAAAGTCAAATTACCTGTCTCATTTAAGAACTAAGAAATAGCTCTTTGTATACAGCAAAGGGATGCTAAAGCAGGCTGCTAAGTTCATGGGCTTTTGAAAATGGAAAAAGAAAAAAGATGCTTTAAAATCTGTAGTGATGGGGATTGATACTCCCAGAATATTCATAACTGTATATTGCAAGAAAAGGAAAATATTAGAATTGTTTTCACAGGAAATAAACTGATGCATATGAATCAATAAAAAGGAGAATAGAAAGGTCTGAGTAATGCACAGGAAATAAATAATATACTCTCAGTATAATATATAACAAAGTCCCAGAAAATATTCATTGATAGAAGAGATCATTCAAACTCATGTGCAACATGCTATTAAATGTAGTATTAGTAATTTTAACTTTCTGTATTTTTTCATGATCTTTATTTAAATTGTACTAAAATTATAAGGATATGCATACATTAACCATGTCTAAATGCTCTTTGTGGCATTGGTTTGTCTTTATTCTGAACCTGTAAGCAAAAAAAAAAAAAATTGGCTTACCAATTTTGAAATTATCCCTGACTTGTGTACTACTGTTATCTCTACTACTGCTTAAGTACTATAAAACTTGTTGATCTCAGCTCATATATTTCTCATCTCGATATACTAGGTCATAGTTAAGGCTCATTGGCCTTTGGCCATCAAACACAGTGCTTTGTAGCAATGATCACATGGACCACGTGGAACGTTCAAATAATTGTCTGCTAGTGGAAATGATGGAGAGATTTGCGACACAAAGATAGTTCAAAGGTTTTTTCACCGAGTAGGTATTTAAATGCAGAACGACTAATAGCGCAATAAAG
Source organism: Cnemophilus loriae (assembly GCA_013397755.1). Lineage (NCBI taxonomy): Eukaryota > Metazoa > Chordata > Aves > Passeriformes > Corvidae > Cnemophilus > Cnemophilus loriae. The sequence goes on from VZTF01005243.1 coordinate 327,048, forward strand.
GAACACAAAGAGAAATGGTTCCCAGGTATAGCCTGGGTATATAGGTATAGGTATAGGTATTAGCCCTGCTACTTCACGTTTGAAGTATTTTTTTTTTTCTTATAATATACACAGCGAGGATAATTTTGTGTGTTCACAAGGACTTCCAATATTGCCATAGGGCTTAGATACTCATATTTACTATTTACAGCAGTGGAAGTAGTGGTACCTTAAATGAGAATGCTAATGTCAAACCCGGTGAAGAGCTGAACCTACACATTTACTATGGGAAGAGGTACTTAGTACCTCTCCAAGATGGTACGTCTCCAAGATATACTCCTTGGAGTATGATACTGAATCACAGAACTTCGGATGACTTTTGGGAGCTGAAGCACTATGATTTCTGCATTTTCATGTAAAAAAAAAATTGTAGTATCTGAGATGCACTGTACAGTAAGTAATTTTCTTTTGGTTGTACATTAGAAGCTATTCTTGAGTTAGGGAGGGTTTATTAGCTTCTACTTTTATGTTACTGTAAGTGTTGGATAAACTATCACAGGATTGAGAGGTTTTGGTGTTTTTTTGCTTTTGTTTTGGTTTTGTTTTTTGTTTTTTGTTTTTTTTTGTGGGAGGTTTAATGACTATAATATTGTCTGTTTTCATTTTTTTAGAGATCCAAACCAGCCTGTCCCACAGGACACAAAGTTCATCCACACAAAACCCAATCGCTTTGAAGAAGTGGCCTGGTCCAAATACAATCCTAAAGACCAACTTTATTTACATATTGGCCTGAAACCCCGAGTTCGTGATCACTATCGAGCAACAAAAGTTGCTTTCTGGTTGGAGCTCGTACCACACCTTCACAACCTGAACGAAATATTTCAGTACGTTTCCACAACAACTAAAGTTCCCCCTCCTGACATGACCTCATTTCCGTATGTGACCCGACGTTCTCCTGGTAAATTATGGCCAGCCACCAAACGCCCAGCAATGACACCTGCCAACAATCCCAAACATTCAAAAGACACCCATAAAACAGCTCCGGAGGATACGACAGTTCTGATAGAAAACAAGCGAGATTACTCCACGGAGCTGAGCGTCACCATTGCTGTGGGGGCCTCCTTGCTGTTCCTCAATATTTTAGCTTTTGCTGCGTTATATTACAAGAAAGACAAGCGGCGTCATGAGACTCACAGGCGCCCCAGCCCCCAGAGGAACACCACCAACGACATAGCACACATACAAAATGAAGAGATCATGTCCTTGCAGATGAAGCAGCTAGAACATGACCACGAGTGTGAATCGCTGCAGGCCCACGACACGCTGAGACTCACCTGTCCGCCTGACTACACGCTCACTTTGAGAAGGTCCCCAGATGACATCCCGCTAATGACACCCAACACCATAACCATGATTCCAAATACATTAACAGGAATGCAGCCTTTGCATACGTTCAACACCTTCAGTGGAGGACAGAACAGTACAAATTTGCCCCATGGACATTCGACCACTAGGGTATAGCTCATCCCTTCCCCATCTACCCTCACAAGCCACTTGGAAGAAAGAAAAAAAGAAAAAGAAAAAAAAAGAAAAAAAAGAAGAGGAAAAAGTTATATACCATTGTTACAACCATCCATTGAACACCTTGTCAAAATCTAAAGTAAAAATAAGTAAAAGAGAAGGACAGTCATTATTTTCTTACTGATCCTTCCAACAGAAACTCACTGATGTTAAAGATCAACTACAAACCCCGTGAAATGTGAAAAGTGTACATTGCTCTTACGATACTGCTTTAAGATCTCAGCCACTTTGATTGAAAGTTGAGGCCAGAAGAAGTAATTTAAAATGGTGTTTTAAGTGTAACAAGCAAAGCAGAGTCTTCTGGAACACAGAGCCAGTGACTGTACAGGTGTTTTGTTTTGTTTTGTTTTTTAATAAATAAAATTATTAAAAATATTCTTTATGTGCCATACCATGAATGGCCATTGATAAAACAAAGACATCACCATGGGCTTTTACCCAGCATATGAAGCTGTAATTCAGATGGGGAAAATAGAATTTTATTATTAAAAAGAAAAATTAAAAAAAAAAAAAAAGAGGAGGACTGACTATGCAGTAAAATACGTATAGTTCTGTGCAAAGAGATGACTTGCCAGCCTGAACTATATTTAAAGAAACTTTGTAAAAATGTACATAGCTGTGAGTTTAAAAACAAACAAAACAAGAAGCAGCTTTTATTGATGTTTTCAGTTTGAAAAGAGCTTTTAGAAAGATTGTGCATTCGATTGTGACCTATGTGTATATACATTAGTCATATGACCTCTGTTTCCTCCAAGACCAAAGGAGGAATTTCTTCTTAATTACTAGTGGTTAACAAAAACCATGAGTTTTTTCTAACATGTTTCATTTATATGAGGCCATGGTGTCATGCAGAGGATACAGTTGTCTGTGTGACCTGCGTATTTTCTCTTACAGGTTACACTAGTGCATGTTAAAGTATTCATAGGAGATTGTTGTTCTTTTCTGAAACATTTTTTCTATAATTTAATTTTGTGTTAGCCTTTGTTAAATTCCAACACAGCAATGGATTGGAAAACAAAGAAAAATACAAAAGCAAAGAATTACTCTTTTAAGCTTGTTGAACTGAACCAAGAAACATCCAATAATATATATTTGGAGTCCAGTTTGTAGTTCTTGGTTATTGTGATACATTAGGAAGAGTTTTGTGCCCTGACAAAAGCAACGAAAGCCTGTGTTTTGGTCAGCCTTCTTCGAGGAAAACTAGCTCTATATTCACCAGCAGTTGCAGTGGAATCTCAGCTGAGAAAGCACCTCCTTAGCATTGCTAAACGGAATAAAACTACAATTTGAAATTTGGGAAATGCAGGGTTGGTTGGCTGGCTGTTTTTCAAACGGTTCAGTGATGAGTGTGTAAAGAACTTCTCAGCCCAGTATCTTGTTTTGTGCTTGAGAATGTACCTGTCAGAAAATTCTTATTTGCTGATTCATTGCACAGCAGTCCCATAGTCAGTGAGCATTATGGAGAGAGAAGCAGAGAAATCCTCAGCTGTTCTGCATTTGAACAAAATTGAACATCCCAGAAAGCATCAGTCTCAGGAAAGGCAAAATTATTAGCTGATTATTCCCTTCTGCCTTTCCTTCACTAGAAAAACAGGGGGCAAGCAGAGCTATCAAAGTAACTTAGCAGTTTGATTCAACCACGTGATTTGAATGTAAAAAGCTAGAAAATAATTTTTGCAGATGAAGATTGCTTTATATTTTGTCTTTGAAAGCTACTCCATCATTGGGAGATAGTAACCAAAGATCTTTGAACAAATTGATCTGCACTTGAACGTGATTATCCCAGATGGATTTTCTATTATTAATTCACAACTGAATTGCATCGATATCATATATCCCATAAGGATTAACACAAGATGCCTTGTACCTCTTCTTGTTTTCTACATTTCTTGTTTTCTAATAAAATACCTTGAAATAATCACCCCTACAAATAAAATCAAAGACAAGGTGATTCACTGAGGTCTGTTCATCTGCACAACTCTTTGTTGTAGCAGGCAGTAAAGCAAATTCTGAAGAAAAGAAATAAAAAGTTAATGACATGATAAAAATGCAACATGTGACTGATATAATCCTTTATCTGCAGTAAATATGCTATAAATCTGACCTGGGAGCTCAGGTTGGAATGTGATGAAGCAGCAACCCCAAAGTACAACTAGTAGAAAATGGAAAATTGTTTTGTTTTTTTCACTGATCCATCACGTAATATATTAGTGCTGACTTTATACCAGGCCATTTCCACCAGCTATGTAATGCCTCAGCTGAGATGCAGCAGTTCATAACTCTTAAAAAAAGGTTCAAAAAAACAGTAAAAAAAAAAAAAAGTAAAAAAAAAGGTAATGGTGCTTGGCATCATAATCAGTTGGGTATGTTTGTAATGTGAATTACAGTATTTGTTTAGTACTTCCAATTGTCTTCTGCTAGCAATATGTACAGTACTGTGTCAGGCTTGTGACATTTGGGTAAAAAAAGTTCCTGTAAGTGAATGATTTTAGCTTTTAAAAATAATTACAATCAAGTTGATTTAATAATTTGATACATCTGGACTGATGTATGATTTATAGAGGGAACAGATTTATAGGGTCTTCATAGAATTCTATAATAATGATATCAAAATATACTTTGAAACTGTAAAAGAAAAACAAAAGTACTTTCCCAGGCTTATATTCTTGTCCTTAAGAGGCACACAGGGTTCAATGGTTTCTTCTGTTATTGTTTTGCAATTTTTTGTTTTTTTGCCTTAAGTAATGATAGAAGATATATATGGCTGGACACATATGTATAAACTTTTCAGCAGCATTTTTAATAATAAAATATCACGGTATTTTCTAATGCTTTGTGCAAATAACTACGTGTTCATCCTTTTGTGTAGAAAGTCTTTCAGAGGTATGTTTTCTGCCTCATCTCCATTTCATTACCTAATGTAAACAATGCCTTGATACTCAGTATAAAAATATTAAAGTAACAGAGGTTGCACTTTTAAGTTAGCATTGAGTTTTCATGGCTTTTGTAGTTCTATAAGCCTGCCAGTAAAAGGAAAGCAACTCAGACAATGAAGATGTAAGAGAATAAGCTTCATATATTTATTACCTGCAAACACTGCAATTCCCATTGAAGCAATGGTTTAATTATTTTGCTAGTGTTTTCTGAGGCACTGAAAAAAAAAGCTTGGGTAAGCAGTTTCCCATATTGGTGGATAGCTTGCTTAGCAGCTGAAAAATGCAAAAAATGTATCTTCCAAATTAGGGATCAAAATAATGCAGATAAATCTAATATGTCAAGCTCCACAAGTCAATATACTTTACTTTTATATTTTAAATTAAACAATGATTTTGTTAGAAAAAAATATGTAGGAGTAGCAACATATGTTACTCGTATGTATTTAAGGTACTTACATATATTGCAAGGATGTTAATATCATTCTTCCTTTAGAGGCTGAGTAAGTAAATAGTTTGTTCTTTTATGAGGTTGGATTCTGTTTATCAACCAGGTTTCCTTTCACTGGAAAGGTACGTAGACACTTTAGTAATTTGAGCTGGGTATTGTTTTCTTTCTGTAACTATTCTGCTGAATAGAGGTACTAACAATAATATTTGATGAATTTTGAGCATATTAGTGAAGAGTATTTGCAAAAAGCAAAGTCCGAATTATTCGTATCAAAACTTTGATATGAAGAATCAAGCTTCTGAGATAGAACCATGCGCCTACTGACCTAATCAAGCAGCTTGAATTTTGAATATTGAACTTGTATATAAAGCTTTTGCAAATAAACTGCAGATTTAGAGTTGTTCAGCAAATATGTTTAATTACAGGTACACTTCAAAATTGCACATCTTGCTCTGAGATAATTCATACACACAAAAAGAGGTTGCAATTGTGTCATTTCTGTGAAGCGTTCACCTTAAATTTCCGGGTGAACTGAATAAATTAGATACTTTTCATCTAATCTGTTTCCCGTTTAAAAAAAGGAACATCTTCAGAACTTTGTTTATTCTAACTTAATACTGTGTTATTTTTTTCCTTTACTGTCTGAAATATAAGTATGCAGATTAGTATGTTCCTATTTTGGCTTTACAAAGAGTATTACAATTTAATGATATTTAATATCACATAAAAATCATATGAAATAATACCATGACAATTATGTGCTTGTCTCAGATTTGTGGTTTTACATTTGAATTATTTAATTATTGTCAACTGTTTCTCATATTTTCATCTATAGCTCTTTGGCATCACAAAACTCATCAGCCTGAATCTCTCCAGAGGCCATTAGCAGCTGGTAAAAACTGGGATTTTTATCCCACTAGCAATTATGATATTATATATTCAATATCATAACATTTTAAAAGCTTCTCAAGGCATCAAATTAGCCTGAAAAGTAAGATAGTAACCTTTTATTAAAGTAAATGAAAAATAAAGGGGTTTGGGAATGTCTAAACATCTTGTTTGAGCTGTAGCATAATAAATAATGTTTCACTTTCGGATGAAGTTTTGATTCAAGCCATTTTGTTTGATGTTCCACAGTGAGCACTAAGGTCTTCACTGTGTCTTCTAAAAGTTAAGTTATGTTTTAAGGAAGTTATGCTTCCTTAGTCTTTTGTAGCCTACCCAAATTATTTCATCCAATTTTTACCCATGTAAAGAAACCCAGATCACGCAGGGATGACTTAGACACAATACAGTCACAAAGGCCAAACCAGAGAAGGAGTTTTGTCATAAACCAAGTGAACTGCAGCTCACCTAAGACACAGTTGTAATTAAGGAGAATATGCAGTAATACCCCAACAATTCAAATGTAAAATAAACATCTGAAAAATAAGGTACGTTCCATTGTTATCAATGGAAAGTTTACAAATTTTTGTAGTACCTGTATTTTCCCAACTTCATTTTCCACCCCTTCTGCACATAAAATAACAAAACCTTTTCAGACTGTACTTTCTGGAATATCCACATATGTAAATGAGGAAGGAAATAGATGACTTCTTTTTTATTTCCCTTCTACATAAAAATCCTCGAGTGCTGAAAGCATAAAATGTTCTTCCTCTAGTGCCTTTTATCAGGGCTATATTATCTGGGTGATTCAGAGTAGTCCCATTCCAAGGGCTCCAAGTTTAAACAAAAGGGAAAAGCTAGATGAAGAACTGACATAATAGCTTTGACTATTTCTCTCCAAGAGCCAAAGATGTGGCACAAAAGCAGAAGAGAGCTTTATCTATGTTTTATTTTTAAAATACTACATTTCTGGAGACCACTTTTTTTTCAAGATTTTGATGTCTGATATCTTGCTTTTTGCTGTACCTTATTCAAAGCCCTCACTCATTTAATCTCTTCTCATATCTTTTATCTCTTTTTATATCAGATACTTTCCGAGAGATACAGATATGTTTTCCTGTGTGGTTTTTTTCTGTCACAACATTTAAGTTTGGCTTCAGACTTGTTCCATTCTGTGCTGTAAGACTGTGAGAGAGCATTTTTCATCTGACATTTTCCTTTCTGCTTTTAGCATTTAAGAAGTTCTGCTGAAGGGGTATTGACATGACAGTACTTCTCACGCTTGAAATGCATCGATCTCCGTGACTGCGTTTTGCGCCAGCCTAACAGCTTTGCTTTGACACGGTGTATGTCTTAGTGGGAAGTGCCAGCTTGCAGCCAGCTCTCCTGTTACTCTGCAGCTTTTATTATTGTTATTATTCAATGTTGGCATTTGTTACTCTTCTATGTTGATCTTTAATCAAAGGTAAATTAAGTTAGCATGTCATTCTATTCCACAGCAAGGTTTCTCAAACCCTACATTGTTCGTAATTCTTGTTTTGATACAGCTAAATACATTGTTCCACCAGAATATAAAATCCTTTCTAAGCTATTATGTTTCCTGATTCTGCCATCAGTGCAAACTAGCAGGGGGCTGGCACAGTCAGCCTTGTATGACAAGAATTTATGGCACACTGCTTTCCACTTGGTGGGGACTCGTTTCACATACATAGCAAAATAAATACAATTAGCATTTTTATGCATCAAAATTTCATTACATCATGTCAAAGGTGAGCAAGACCCAAGGTAAAACTCAGAGAAACTCCACTAGTATCCTGCACTGGTGCTTATTTTGTATAGGCAACAATTTGCAGGTTGAGCTGCACGAGTGCTTTGTACACTTTAGTCAATGGATATCTCACTCCAGAAACTAGACTGGAATCTGAGGATTTCCGAAAATGAAGATGATCTTGCAAAAGTATTTTTAATGGGGTTTATGCTTTCAAAATGCCTACCAGCAGCAGCAAACAAACTGCAGGAAGAGTGTTTTAAAATAAATAGGAGTCAAATGCAAATTGTTTCTACGTGAATTCGACAGGAAGAAATATGATACAATATTATATGAAATGACCTTAAAGTAATGTGATGGATTTCTTCTGTGTGAAGGGCCAACAGAAAAATGAAAATTATCTCAAAGGATACATTTTTACAGGAACTAGTCAAATTAAATCATTGCAGAAAATGAGACTATAATGGAATTTAGAACAGAGATGTTGTGTTATAATGGAATACCACATGGATTTAGATATGCAGAACATAATCTACAGTGCTCATCTGGGTATTAAGAAGTATAAAATTAGATCTCAAGATGTCCTACTTTAACCAGAAGACAGTGCTGCCATTGTAGATAACACAGCAAAGTGAAATGTGCACATTTCTCAGGGAATGATGTAAGATAAAGTGCCAGACTCAAAAAACAGGGAAGAATGACAGTACAAGCCTGGTGCGGGTCCTGCCTGGAGAAGCACCCTGCATCTAGGCCCAACAGAGGAGTTATGTTTCAAATCTGCTTTTTCCTTCATTTTCCTGGGTGGGAGTCCATAGAGAGAAAATGTCCCTGGAATATACTCTTTTCCGCTAACCCCTGGCCCCTGAGCCGTCAAAAATCACCAACAACTGATATGTTAGATATCCCTCTAAGCTGGATCTGGGACTGAGAAAGAAGAAATATGAACTGTTTACTTATTATTAGCCATTTTTTTCTCTTCTTGGTGAAAGACAGTCAGAAAGAGTTAAGAGATGAAGAGTGATGTGCAGCTAACTTACCCCAGTACTCAGGGAAGGGCCAGCCAAGCACCTTACTCAGTTTTCAGTAGACTGGGAAAAAAGCAATGGAGGCACTCAAGGAGCAGCGGTCAGTGAGGGAGTTACTGGAGATGGGCAACAGTCAACTGCTGAGTTGATTCCTGACTTGAAAGTCTCTCTTTCACCCATTATAATGGGTTCAATAAAAATATCTATGCTGCTCCCCAGACTGTAAATTCTGCACCGTTAATTTTGCAGGAAATCAGTAAGAATGTGATTAAAAATTAATTAAATAAAAATTTAGTTATCAAAACTAAAGTTCCAGTATGTGTAGAAGAAGTAATACTCAGCATTGCATTAATCCTCTCATCTGACTACAGATGTTTTGCTATACCTCCAAATCAGACACAATAGAGATTTCTGGTGGAGGCATGCGAACAAATCACCAGGTGTATATGCACAAAGCTAGGAAGTGGAATTCCATTTGCAACAGCTCCATAAACTGGTGCTTCAATAAGTAGTAAGTTTGAAGTTACTTACCTTTTCTTGCTGAGTTTTTAGAATGTGAAGTAATGTATACCGAGGACACATGTAACAACTGCTAGGAGATGTCAGATCTGCAGCACACAGCTAAAGAAAAATGAAGACATATGTTGTTGGAAATCTGGACAGCTGAGACCAGTTTTCTATTAGGAACCTGGTCCTCTTCAGCTCCCACTGCCAAAACCCCACCCAGATCCTACGTGTAATGAACTGTTTTCTTGTGAAAAACTGTTTCTTCTTCTAGAAGGCTGCCAGGTAACTAGGGACTAACATAAATTGAAAACAAACATATCTCCTCAGGGTGGTGGTAACATGTCAGTGACTGCACTGACCTCCGTAGAGCGCGTTTACAGACTTCCTCGGCACTCAGTAGTTTATTAATAGGTGACCAGTCAGAAACAGAAACGTCTATTCATCAAGTACCATGTGAGAAATAACACCAACCACAAAACAGAAATGAAGATAGTTCCTGTTAGTAAGATCACTGTGATATAGAAGCACTTCAGCAATTTCCAAAAATCCTTGTGAATCTGGCATATAACAAATAATTTGGAGAGTGCAGGTAATGCTGGAGGAATAGGTAAACACTTTTTACTGTTGCACAGATGTGTGCATTTGTACTAAACTGACTATAATTCTCCATTTTGAATTCAAGATCTGATCTCAGCTTCATTTGTCACCTGTAATTATTTGGTTTTATGAGGTTTTTTTGGATAGTTGTGAAGTTTATGCATTCTGAACTTGTAGAGTTCTACTGTCATCTCACTTTCTTTAAAAATAGAGTAATTAACAATGGGAAAATTAATACTTTTCAGTTATCTCAGTGATTGCCTGAAAGAGACAACAAAGTTATTTGAGAGACTGTATGTTTGAGCATACAGCTTTTTGCAATTGTCCAAATCTGCAATTCTGACTATACATGATTAGAAATTTAGCAGTTGGTTTCAGAACAGTTTCTGCATTGCAAGCCTTGAAATGTTAAGAAAATATGATAGCACATAATTTTGCAGGATACATAATTTGGGGAAAGAACATTTTTGGTAGATATACCATCTCAATTATTTTAATAAGCAATATGATGATTTATGTGCAAAGATATAACCTTTACAGGAACTTCTAGTAACATTTGAGTCTAGAAGTCTACATATTTAGATATCTGGGATGTATTTCTAAATCCATCTATATATGCAGATCTATTTATGACACATATATATGCTTATTATATGCTTCCTTACAGCCAGTTTTCAGTGTCAGATTATAAAAGCTATTTTCAATCATTTACAATTCACAGAATACAAAAAAATATTAATGCATTTCACAGGTATTTTGTATCAGGTCCTTTTAAAACCTTTTTTTCCATAGATTTACATAAGCTTTTGCTTTGAAGATCCACACACAAATGCAAGTGAGGGAAAGGTGAGAAGATAACTAATCTTGTCTGTTTAAACTCACTTGGTGAAAATAACCCCCACCTGCAAAAATTCTGTTGCAGAATATAGATCTCAGTTGTTCCTCAGAAAAAAGAAAAAATCCCATTCATCTGTAAAAAATGGGGTTACAGAAATGTGAGTAAAAGCAAGTTATGCAGAGAGGACAAAGGCGAGTCAAGAGGATGGCAGGAACTGCAGAAGAACTATGGCTGTTAACCAAGGACACATGAGGAGAAGCCTGGAAGTGGTTTGAACCTGGATCAACTGAACTCGGAAGAAGTATAAACCAGAAACCAGGAAAATAACCAGAAAACCCATAATACTGAAAGTAAAAGTTCAGAAAATAGTGCACAGGACAAAGACAAAACACTAGACTGCCAAGCTGTGTTTGCATTAGTATTTTTGTTTGGTTCAGGAATGTACTGTTAAAGGAAATATGCCAATCCCCATTTATTAAACTTTCCTCGCGAACTAAACTTTGTTGTGCATTGCAAGCAAGGTGAGATGTATTCCTCTTGCGGGTATATACTGAAAGACAAGATCTAGTAGTGCACCTCATGCCTCCAAGCAAACCCCTGACATTTGTGGATGCAAACCATTCTGCGACACTTCCCCAGAGCCCTGGCACCAGTCCTGGTCCCTCTTCTATTTAACAATCAGTTTAGCAATATGGCCTCTGGCATAAAAATGACAATCTTTTCCCACCGCATCAAGGCTAATTGATCCTGTTGTCTAAGTTCAGTTTATGGTGCCGTGCCTTTGATTTCAATCCCAAAATGCATACTAAACTGCCAAGTTCTAAAACCATTTACAAAACACTTGCTCATTTTTTAAATTCTGCTCACAACTATGAAAAAGGGAAAGGGCAGGTCCCACTATTGACTTTGCAGATTATATTGATGAAAGGATATTTCTTTTCTCTTTTAAATAAAGCAATCATGCACTTGATACTAAAACTAATTCTGCTACTGGTGGTTTAAGGATTCAGCAAGGCAATGAAATTTACTTTTGTCCACTTAAAAACCTGAAATAATTTTAAAAGTATTTTAGTGGGAGAATATGTACCCCTGGTATTATGGTATGTGTTCCTAACACTGACCTAAAATGCCAAACACTCGAAGATGTTCAGAGTGAACATATCCAACAATATTAAAAAACAAATAAATAACCCCAAACAAACAAAAGAACTTCCCAGTTTTAAAGGAGTTTTATCTTTTGAATGCCCCATTTGATTTTAATCCTTTTGCACTGTGAAATCTGGGCACTGACTAGCATAATTTATTTAGAAGTGTTATTATACTCACTTTGCCAATTAAGTTCATTACAAAATGTGGGGGAATGAATTAGAAATTTCAGTGTGATTTCATGGTTCTTCCCTGCTTATATCTTCTAAATAAATATTACAGCCATAGGCAGTAGATTTGTCACTCCACTCTGCAAAAAAACAGACAGGTACATTTTCTGGTTTCTTTTTTGTACTAGACATAGTAAGGATTTTGGTGTCAAAGCTAGGCTTTTTATTATTTTAGTCTTGGCTATTACAGTTAAAAGACCCTGTGTTAACTAGGAAAGGAGCATCTAAGAAAACATCCTTTCCATACTTCCATGACAATTCTGTTATCACATCAATTGAGAGAACTCATATCTCATCATGTACTGCAATGTCTAAATTTTGAGGTTTTCTCGATTTAAAGGCATGTAGAAACATATGTCTTTCATTCCATAAGTAAAATAGCAAAAGCCTCTTTGAAAATAAACGAAAACAAAAAAACCCAACCCAAAATGTTAACAAATTACTGGGGGACAAATCTAGAGAAGGCACCCTATTCTCAGAGAAGATGAAACTTGCACCTAATACTGAGTCTGATCCACATCACATGTGGTAGCCTGCACTTTAAGGACAGGTTTTCTATGGTCTTCAGGAGCAAAAATTAACAGGACCATTTTAAAATAGATTCTCCTTGCTGATTAAGATGGAGATTAATGTTGATGAAAATAATTTTTTTTTAATATGGTATTTTTTTACACTAATGAATAATAATTTTTAAGCTACTGAATAATCTGCTCAATAATTAAACTGTTAAAGGCTCTCAGAACTTTCTATACATGTGAAATTGTTAGAAGAAAATATTTCTAGATAATCACTCATCAGTCTAAAGAATTGAAGTAAAACAGTTGTTTACATAGAGTTACCATGTCTTATATTCTTGGTAAAATTGCAGGAATTAAAAAACAAATTCCACTGATACTTGGTTTAAAAAAAAAAAAGAATGTTAACCTATAATAATATAGCTGCACTGAGTTTTTAATGCAGTTGTGAATGAGGAAGACAGATCAAATTATCTTGATTAAGAGTCTTATATTTCATTTTAGCAAATCTATCTCTCCATTCAAGATTTTAGGACTACAAGAGCTGAACGTGTGATTTGCATAAAGTAAATTTAAATCAAGCAACAAAATTAAACAGATGTACCCTACTAACACTAAGCATAAATTAAAGAGCAATGGGATAGAGAATGGAGTGTCACTGCAGTTCTGCCACTCTGCAGTTATTCAGCTGTTTAGCAGAAAAGGAAGAACAGAAAAATGTGAAAGGATAGTAATTCTTAGGGAGAAGAGACACCTATGGAAGAGGTAGGAGCAAAATAGATATGACACTCTGCTCAGAGAAAGAGATGAAGAAAAGGTGAAGGACTGCGGTCTAGAGTTGGTAAAGTCAGAGCCAGACCTGATGTAGAAACTCAGAGGGCAAGATTGACTTGGTGATTAGGTAAAGAATTATTTTTCAGTAATGGAAATCAAGTGGCTAATGAAGATGTCCAATATTTTTTTCAGATAACTGTAAACACTCGAAACTATGTACTTGCAGAAGGTGAGAAAAATAGCATTCATACCCATCTTTGATTGGAACATGGAGCTGAATCTTTAAAGGCTAGAGGCTCTAAGATATAAGTGCATTCAGTGGTACAAGGAGTGCACCATCTGGATATTTTTATGAATATTTACATCCAGAGTGGTTTTCCTTGGCACCAAGCAGAAGGTGTGATCAGTAATGCACAGACTTCATCTAGAATACCAGTCTGAGGATGCATGGTCTTCAGCAGAACAAGCTAGGGCAGGAGCCTTTCTCAATGATTTGCATACTCAGTGAATCCATTTTGTTGTTCATTACAATGAGAGTAATTGAAATGACTATGAGAACCTTTGGGAGAGAAATCGAAAATAGAAGATACGGTTATGGACTGCCTGTATCAGGTATCTCTGAAGCAGCATTCAGAGAGCTCAGTATCTGTGCTGAGACTTCACAATGAAAAAGAAACTGCTGTTGAGACACGGGGTAAAGATAGAAAAGAACTATGACATAAAAACTCTGAATGGATAAAAGCAGGGTTTACATTTACAAAGGTGCAGTAATAGTCATGCATCACAAATCAGCATAATGAAATATAGTGTATGAGACATCATGATGGAGATAGCTGTTAGAAAATAGTATATACAAAAAGAACAGAAAAGTAGAAACGAATAGAATAGATAAACCATAGGGCTGAAAACTGTTCCTGCATTCTTTCTCTTACATTTAGGTACAAATGTTGTACAAATGTTACATAGAGGTGCGTAACCTCTGTGTAATAATTCTATATCATGTGTCTGTAATAACTACATTATTAATGGTCAGTAGAGGCTGGTGAAGCGCAAATATTGTGAGAAGGTGCAAATAATGTGCCAAATGCATGCACATGCACACTGTTTCAATTCCTTCTTCTTATTTCTTCTGGTAACATGAGGACTTTAGTGGCATATGGGTGAGGTTGGTGAGTGCACAAGTGCACAGTTTTCTGCTGAAAAGGTGAGTGGCTGTAGCCAGAGGATGTAAAAGGAAATTTTATTTTTTCTAGAAAATAATGTACTGTGTTCTGCTTTGAGTTGTTCTAAACATACAGAATACTTTAATGTGTCATCATCACAGTCTAATTCTTTTCTTAAGCTGTAGAATATTAAAATATCTTTTATATTAAGCACTACTGAAACTCAGCTATTCCAGCACACACTTTGTGAATAATAAAATCAGCATTTCTTTTTCAATTTTTTTTCACCCATTATGCTATGCTATGTATCTAGTATTTAATTACCCCCTCCTTCTTCCTTTTCCTCTGTGCCTACATGTACAGGTATACATTTTAATCTAGCCTTGGGTCAGCCAGATCGAGCATGGGTGTAAACCCAAGGACACATCCAGAGGCAGTCTGGACATAATATGGATGACTTGGTTTGTCCTGGCTTGTTCACTGTCTTGCCATGACTCTTGCAAGGTGCCTGTTAAAAGGGTCCTAAGGTGCTCCTTGGCCCAGTGCCACACGTCACATGCCTGTGTTGGTCTGTCAAGGGTTGTCACAGTGTGTAGTTGAGAAAATTCTTCCACTTGCTCCCTAAGAGGACAAAAGCCATAACTCTTTAAACTGAACTACTTTAAAAATACCTGACCTTCCTTACAACCTTCTTTTTATATTACATTTAAATATGTGCTTCATAATTAGATATAATTTACTTGGAAATGCTGCAAGCATTCACATCAAAATTAACTCTCGAACGCAATTAAGTATTGTGGAAAACATTTCCCTTTGTTTACTCTGTCATTGTAACGTTTCCTCATACGAGGTCAAATGAGCAAATAACTTTTAGACATAAAGCCTGCAAGAAAAATGTGCTTGTCTGTAACTTTGAAAAGCACATTGTGTTCTTCTGCAAAGCTCTGATTTCCCTAGTTCTTTAATCACAGATGTGCATATTGGTCTACATATCTTCCCTCTTAAACCGATACCAATATTTCCACTGAATTCCACAATGTGAATCGAGAACTATTCTCATGATTTCTTTAAAACAAGACAAATGTGTAGCAGTTGCTTTTTCATTTGTTAATGGAGGTAGTTTTTTGTGTTTTTCCTCTCTGTTAGAAGCTAAAAAAGAATTGCTGGTGTCATACTCATAATACATTCAAACTTTAGCTTATTCCTAGCAAGAAATTTACAGTTAAGAAGTCTTTATCATTAATTTGGAGAATTTAGTTGCATCTGTCTAAAAAACACTTGTCAGCCAAGTTTTTAATAAAACTAGTAAGAAAATTTATTAAGAATGATAAGAATTCACTGGAAGTGGTGCTCACATATGAAGTCTCTAAGTTATGTAATAGCTGGAGTCATAATTTGTGACTGACAATTGGGAACAATGTTGATTATTACAAAATAACACCCAGTTTGGAGAGCACTTTCCTAGATAAAGTGCTATAGAAATACCACATTCAGAAAGGGAAATTAAGCCTCAGGTAAAATCTTATTTTTCAAAGAGTTCTTTAGACTTCTTCCCTTACACAAAAGAATAATATATTCTAGTGTTAACAAAACTTTTGTCTGAGTTTTTTTGTGGTTTTTCTTTTTTCTTTTTTTTGCAATTGGTCAAAGATTTCATATTTCTGTAAGAAAGATTTCCTTTTTATACAAGAAATATCTTTGTTGGGTACATTTTCATAATTCTCACTTTTTCTAATTTGTAGTAAAATGGAGTGACTAACACATCAGGGAAGTTATAAAAATCAGAAGATTAGACAAAATTCAAATTGAATGTAACTTCAAATTTTAATAGAAGTCTGCTTCTGTCAGTGTGTATATTTTGCCACTTAAGTTCTTTTCACACATAAATAACATATAGTTGTTTCTAAGAATTTCCTGTGAGGGAAGGGGGAATGATAAAATGATTGAACTTTTATTACATTAGAAATTTTCCATTGAATTGTATTCATATTGAAAATTTCAGTATATTTTTTTCAAGAAATAAACCAATAAAACTTGGTTATCTTTGAAAAATATAAAATCAGCGTGACCTTGATTTTTTATGCTTTTTAAAATCAGAGCTCTATTTTTTAAACAACATGAGACAGCATAAAGACATAAAACAACATAAAGAAGACCAAAATAAATGAACTACAAATTTACTCAATTTACCCTGTGGATCATTCGTAAGTCATGCTCATTTGGCCCAAAGAATTAAGCAACATTAATAAAACAGTAAAACGATGTACCGAGAAAATAGAATCACACTCATAGCATGATATTTACAAACCCACATTATACCATGACTTATAGACAAGTACGTTCTTAATAGCTACAATACAACTCAAAAAAGAATAAAGAAAAAAATACATAAAGTAGTTGGTGTATCTCATCAAATTATGGTTGAAAAATTAATTTAAAAATGGACAAAAGACGAAAAATCACATATGACATGGTTTTAATTTGAGGGTTGAATGTTTGTTGTCCTCAAAGTGAGCAAGATGATTTTTTAAAAAATTATTTAAAACTGCAGTAAATCACAGTCAACAAAACAAGAACTTGTTTCCTACGTACCAGTGACATATCTAGAAAAAATAATTGCCCTCATTAACTAAAGAACATTTTCATTTTATGCCTATTACATGACAGAAGAGGTTGAAAGGTGGGTTGGATTTGATATGGATATTTATGCCACAATAACAGTTAATATAGGAGCAGAACAGAAGGAGCACCCAGTTTGTGCAAGGACACTGTGCCTTTTCTAATTGTGATATTGAAATAGAATGGCTCACCACACTGAACTGAGTGGAGCTTTGCCTATTTATGGCAGATGAGGATTTGTCACAGTGATTCTTCCTTCCATGTATTTACTAGATATAATTTTTCTTGGGTTTTTTATCTACTTACTGTTAATAAAGAATAGAATTACTTATACTTTGTGCTTTGAAACAGTATAAACAAATAATAGAAAATTCCCAACTTCCCATAGTACTGCAATTCTCAGAGCAGTTTTTCCTTCTATTTAACCAGTGACAGGCAATTTCAGTGAGATATTTTTTTAAGAAATGTGTAGTTCATTGATATATATTAGTCTATCTAAGCAACATGAAGCTCGACTGACAATATGCAGAGAAACAAGGAGCTTTTTTTTCCTTCCACTTTTTTCATGGTACAAAGTCAGTCTAATCAGACATATAAGAACTTTGCCACATATTTTTTCTCTTCAATTAGCAGCAGGTTTGGGTTTTTTTTTCACTGGTACATGGCTATTCTGCTAAGTTGTAATTGGCAGAATGAATGATATACTAATGGAGGCTTTTTATTTGGTTGGATTTTATTTCGTTGGGTTTTTGTTTCTTTGTTTTTTTTTTTCTTAAGGAGGCTGTTTCCCAAGTTGTTACTTTAGTGCTATTTCAGCAACTTTTCAGTGAATTTTCACTCTTTAAAATCAGTTTATGTCAGGTGTGAAACACATCATGTCTTCTACAAGCCCTTCAATTGCCTTGGTATTTGGCGTCAAATTAGGTTTCCAGCAAAACATAAGATCATAGTAGGAAACAAAAAAAGGTCATGACTTTTGTCATATCAAGCTGTAGATATCTGCTAAATAACCATCCATTCTCCAAGCAACCTGCTTTGAGGGTAGAAGGAGATAAATATTTGTATCTGAATAGAATTAATTGCTCTCTTTGTTCTCCAGTCCTTCTCTACATCTAAGTTTCAGGTTGAACAGTTCTCAGGACTTACAGTCCTGCCTCAAAGCAGAGGAGTCTTTCCTAATAAAACACTCATACTCAGCTTTTTAGGGAAGCGTATATTCTACTTGACTCTTTGCTACAGACTGTTCCTGCAGGATCCACAGAATCCCAGGATCGTAGAAAGGCTGAGGTTGACCTGACTTGGTTAACCTGGCACCTTCACTCTTTTAAGAAAAGCCAAAGATTCATGGTAATGTTTCCTCTTTTCCATCCTACTGAGAAGTTGTTTTTTTTTTAAATAAATTAGAATTAATTCCCATTTGAGACCTACAAGATGTTTTGGAAATATCAGCTCTCCTGGATTTCTTAAACTGTTAAAAGGAGAAGGAAGGCTGCCTGGCTTGCCTTCAGGGTTGTGTGCTTTGTAGTAGAATACAGAGAAGGATAGGCGTGAAAAGCAGGTAGAAAAATTTGTTCGTTTCTGTAGAAATCTCTTTCAGCTTTCTTCACAAATACTTTTACTTCATCTTCCCCAGAAGGAAAGAGATCAAGCTACTTTACTTGTAGGTGCTAAATAATGGCATTTCTACACTGTACTTTGAGGCAGACACCACCCGAGGCTGAGTGAAAAAAACCCCACCAAAATAAGCAATAAGAGTGAATAAACCATGAATTTCAGTGTAATTCCCTTGATTTTTTTGCATCACCTTTCTCAATCATGTACTACAGCATATTTTATGATTTGGTCCATTACTTATAAAGGATTTCTCTCTTTCCTCTCCAAAGCTTGTCTTAGAGTCTCTGAAGGAAAGTGATGACCTTTTTCCTCTAAAAGAGTTTTTCAATTATCTGAACAAATAAATCTTATGCTATGTTATCCTGCTGCTAATTTTTACTAAGGACAAGTTCATTGGCAGATAGAATTTGGGAAAGCAACACCCTGACCTAGTTCTCAAATATGTCCCGTGCTTTTTCCTTAAGAATTTACAGTGACTATTTCTTATGTTACTGCTAGAGTCTCCTACAAGTCTGAGATCGAGAAGCTCTAATTCCTAGCAAGGAATTGAGTTTTCTTGTACCATTAAAACTTGTATCTTAAGATAAGGCCGGTAATGAAGCAAAGCCATGCAATCTAGCCTTGTTATTAAACTGCATAATTTTTTATCCCCAAAGAGCCCATTGTCCTTATTAAAGGACTTAGATAAATTTATGATAATTGTGAAAGAAAGAAATAAAGGGATTTCTGCATCTACTGCATTCTATTTATTTTCTTCCTCTCAAGTGATTCAAATTAGCAATACCATCCACTACAGATTTCGGCCTCACATGCTGTGTTATATTAATGAAATTTGTTAAATTGTTGTAATGCCCTGACAATAACAGCTGGGCAGATCAGTTGTGATGGCAAAATAAGGACAGCAACAGGAGTTTCCTCCTTTCAACTGACAAATTCCATTAATCCCGTGAGCCGTCATTCCTCATATTTGAACAAGACAAAAAGGTCTTCACAACCTAATGTCATCATTTACCCATAGATGAGAAGCAGTCATTTTACAGTTAAACTGTTATTTTCTTTTTCATCTCCATGCCTCTCAGCTCCTTAACTTTCTTGAAAGGACATCAAGCCACCCTTTTTATATTGGACTTCCATATCTATAAATGATGTTGATTTACTTTGAGGAAAATAATGCTGGAATAGTGTCAAGCAGATCTCTAATCTACAACTTGTCAGAATTGCTGAAAACTTAAAATATGTAAAAAGCAAGTAGCATTTTTGAAGTATACTGATGTTACAGGACTGTAACTTTTGCTGAATTTTGGAGACATTATAAACTCATCTAGGAGTTTATCTCAGAAATTCTTTCTTTTCATGATATTGTTGTTCTCTGAAATATTGCCCATGATTTGAAAATGCAATCCATATCTTTCTTTTACAGTAATACAAGACACTCCTTATAATCTGACTTAAAAGTTTGAATTTAAATAGACTGGACATGGACCTTGCTTCTGTGGAACTACATAGCAATAGCCCCAGAGTTTTAATATACATTCACAGAATATCCTTCAGCTGTTCAGCCATACAAGATATATTAAAAAATCATGAATAAATTAAAAAATTAAAAGGGTTTTCCTCTCTTGTTTCTTATTGTATTCTTCAAATCAAAAGAAGTAAACAAAGGAATTGAAATGTGCCAGCTATTGAAGAAAGTAAAAGTATTGTGTTTTTTACTCCCTCTGTTTTTTGTGTTAAAAAAAATTATTAGGCAAAGGAAACACAAAGATAAGGAAAATTCTCAGTAATTCTGTCAAACTTGTAGATTCTGTTTCTGTCTTTTGCATGAGGAAAAACATTTTTTAAAATAAAGGCAGCCTCATAGATTGTAAGGAGAAAAGTTCTATTATTCTGTTAAACAAATAATTTGCAATGAGTGTTCCATTTGTGAACTGTTGAAGTATAAAACCAAAAATAATCTTGTTAGATCCCCTAGGGAATCCATTCTGCATTATTTCTCATATACTATTTAATAACATATTGTCAAATTGAATATCATGTGGCTTGATCAATGAGACTTTAGTCTCATTTCTTTGGGAATTCAAAGATTAACGATAGATCTCATCATTGTTGTCTCATCATAGGATGTCTTGCTTTGTCATTTCCCTTGCACATAACTACATTTACCATTTCACTTGTCACTGCAGTTTCTCATAATTTGTCCTTACATGGCGATGAATACCTACCTCTCTGGAGATGTCTGTGTTAAAGTATTAACGTGCTCCTACAAAAACAATCCAAACTTGTGTTGGGTTTCTGCTGCGGAATCGTGCCAGTTTACATTGCAAGCTACTAGCATGATGTAATACAAACTCCACTACTGCTGCTCAGGGTAAAGAAAACAGAAGAAATGTCACAGAAATTAATAAATTACCTTCTGCTAAATAAAGATGCAAATCACTCAAGTTATTGCTTTTTATAAAAAATTATCTTTGGGACTTCAAAAACTGAAATTCTTAAAAAATGTTCTGAATTAAATGGATAAACACCTGACCCCTCATCTTCTCTCTCATCTCATTCCAGACTGAATAATTTTTTTCCAAGTGTTGTGATGGAAAGATAAGAAGTAAAAAAAAAAAATGTTTCAAAGTACAGGATTTTATAGTTTTATTTTTTGGTTTGCTATTTTGAAATCATGATGTAGCAATTGTGGACATAAAGTATTTCTGATTAAAAAAAGAAGGATCTTACAAATATAAAAAATATGATATCTTGCAATTTACACTGTTTCTCCATTAGAAAGACCATTCAATAGGGCTTTACCACTATTCCTGAGTAAATAAAAATAATTTTAATACATTTTTTCAGCAGAAGAACCAAAAAATATTAAATGTTCATACAGTATTGATTTAGTGATATGCAGCATACTTACACAACACCACAATACTGTATTTTTAGTTGCTTTTTTCACCCCTGTTAAATATATATTTTCATAGTAAATTTCTTAACACAGCAGCTTGTTTTTAACTTAATCATAAATCATGTTATGAGTCATTCTTGTTTCTAATCTTTGTGTAAAAATATATTGCTGGGAAATCAGCAATTGAAAGCATGCAACTTTTTCTAATGGATTAATACTTTTAAATCCTATTTAGCAGACATTAATTTTTCATACTGTCATTTATTTTAGGGGTCAGTCTGTCGTGTACCTCCAAAATATGTCCAAAATCAGACCTCCCATTTTGTCATGATTCATACCTGCTCTTTTCTTCATGATGATCAGGCACTTGATGAGCTTATTATGGAAAGGTCTGACAATTTTTCCAACCTGATTCCGCTCCAGCAAGCCCTTCCCACTCCATTTGGCTAGTAATCCTTGCAGGAACATTAATTTCTGTTCAATATGGTTTATCCCCCAGCAGACAGGTGGTGGAATGAATTTATCATCTGAGAGTCAAGAGCAACACGACTATTAATGCTGAGAGGATAACACAGGTAAACACCATGTTTTCAATAAAACTTCTGACCAGCATGCCTACGTAGACGTGCTGTGAGGCTGAGATGAGCATTCAGATATACTGTAGGTAAGGATGATAAGAAACTGTTTTAAAGCACTTTTTATCAATACATAGAATGGAGCCTTGGGACGGAGCTGCGAGTTTTTGAATGTATTTTTGCCAAACTGAAACTATTTGAAAACATTCTTTCCTGGCAAATTCTTTTTGTGCTTGTCTTACACTGATTTCTTCTCCTTCATATCCCTGTTTCCACAAATATGTTCCTCTTAATTTATACTTTTTTCACGCAGAATTCAGTCTAAGCTTCCATATTGCTTTGTGGCTATTGTAGATCATAAACCTATGGTTAGAATAAGGACAAGGTGAAAAAAAAAAGCCTTCATGAGGGAAGGAAAGTGAGTTTTAGAGGAGAAAATGGAAACAGCATTAGCTGGGCAGGTTAAATATGACAGGGACAGCTTGGAGTCAAACATGGTGAAAATCATCACTAGAGCAGAATGTGTTTCCTCCATATCGCAGAAAAGAGCCCTTAAAAGCTGAGTTATGTGCACCTCTGGAGCAAGCAAACAGCTGTACCTCCTTTTCTCTTTCTAAAAGGGATTTCGGGAAAAAGACTGTATTTTCCAACCACGTGGCATGTTCATTCTGGAAGTGTGATGCTTTCCAGTATATCTTGTCCTACATACTCCAGCCTCGTAGGCACAGCGGTATATTAAGTATCAAGAGGCATTAAGCAGGAATATTCAGGATATAGAATCCAATCGTGTGTTTCTGTGATCTGCTGTGCAAGGCTTTGACAGTGTTGCATGTTCTGCAAACATCCTTTGAGAACAAGTGACAAAAGGGAGAGAAATTCTCCTTCGGATTCAGATACTTAAATGTAGATGCTTGTAATATCAGGTTCCACGGTACACTGTAGCATGCATGTCTAGGCTATTGTCTAGGAATTAGTCAGCTGAATTTACAGAACCAGTGTTTTCACCCTAAAAAAGCTGTCTAGTCAGCTAAGGAGCTTTTTTAGTCTTCATTGATAGTATTGCATATGCCTTTGATTATAACATTTACAGAGCCATTTTACCTGTAAACTTAGGCTCCAGAACCCTGGCTCTGAGTCTTATCCCTGGTGTTTAGGACGATACGGAGCCACACTCCTAGCAGATCAGAACACCTCCAATGTTTCCAACATCTTATAGTAAATGGCAGGTCATAGTGCTATCTCAGCAACATATCTTAAAATAGGTGAAATCTTGCATTTTAAAGTAAGTTGAAGACAATAAATTTATAAATTGTTAGCTTGTTGCTATTTACTTTCTCCTTTTTATTGTCTATTTTTTCCATTCACAACTGAAATATTTATTTATTCTTGTTTAATCCCTATTTCCCATTGCTTCTCCTTTGATTTTGTGTCTTTACCTAATTAACATTTCACATCTATCAATTTCTTTCCTGGGTTTGAGCAATTTAGTTTTATAAACACTTCAAAAATCAGTGAGAACTTTGAGAAGATTGCTTAATTATGTGAGTAGTTAATTTGCCATTATGTAGAAATTCATACACAATAAGTGGTCTTTAAATTTTTAAATTCCATATGAAGTTTACAGCACGAAAGAATTTTTTTCATTTTGCTATTTGTTCTTACACTGTTCTGAAATTAGTTATAAGAAGGAGTTAAATAATGTATTTTATGCTTGTTTTTTTAAATGTTTTCTAAACGAGTAATATGCCACAGGTCCCTTAACACTTTATCTCTTCATCTGATATTCTCTGAAATCAGAGCTATTTATCAGAGTCTCAGCTTGAAAAGAGACAATCTCTATAAGGATGTTCCAAGTCAGTTCATAAACTTGGCACTATCTTTTTTATATTCCTTGGGAAACGCCTTGTCAAATGTCTAACCTAAAACTGGATAACAAATGACAGACAGTGTTTTGTCTCCTCTTGGAGCTTTTACTTCGTAGTTGGCTGATTTTAATTTTACAAGGAGATTGTGATAAGGTCCTACGCATCCAGATACCGACTCTCTATTCTCGCATCTTTCAAAGGAGTAATGTATGAGTGCAGTTACCAAACAAAACGTGGTAGAGGTGACCTTAAGTCGTAGAAAGCCTTTACTCCTGTAAATTAACCCATCCAGTCCAGTGAACAGTTTCAAGACTTGATGTTTTCCTACACAAGGATAGGGGGTGTGAGAAAATTCTAAGCTGGAAAAAAATGCTTAGTTTAACTAGAGTCCAGTGTTACAGGTATTTAAATTACAGAGCTGTGCAGACTTCTGCGGTCTGAAGACCAGACTGTGGATGCGTGTAAGTACATCCCACTGTAATCCACGGGAATATTTAACTAAACATCTTTGAAATGTCGGTTCAATGGCTCTAACTCACAAAAAAAGTGCTGTTGAAAATCCAGCTAGTGTACAAGTCACTGTGTCTCCAATTATCCTCTCTTCTCTTGGGTTCTTCCACCTTGTTTGCTGCATAGACTGATCAGTTTTATCTGAGAGAGATCCTGAATGAGCACAGTTTACAGCCTGAGATACTAGTTAAGACAGAAATCTGTGCATGCTTCTTTTTAAAAAGGTGGGATGATTCAGTAACATCTTTGGAAGTCAGCTAGTGATAAGAATAGGAATCTCTGCGGGAAGAGACTACAGTAAAAGCACAAACCCTTACCTCAAATCAGGTTATCTCCACTAAGGAAACAAATATGTATATCCCAATTTGATAATGTAATTTAGTATGAAGAGTTTGTAATACACTCTTCAGTAAACTATTTTTTTTTAAAAAAATTAAATCTGCAGAGACTGAAACAGTTCATCAATAGAGTCAGTAAAAAAATATATTTTGATTGCAGGTTTCATACCGACATTTTCAAAGTGAAATGTTTATCTTTTTTCAACATATTTTTCTGTTTAAAACTCTTTAAATTACTAAAAAATAATGTTTCTCTTTCCCCTTATACAATGAGAATTATATTCAGGGCAAATGCAATGCTTTGTTTAACCTTTGATATTTCTGTGAAAATTAGCACGGATACGTTTCTGATCATCCCACTTTTTCCTCTTTTATTCCTAACTAAAAAATTCAGTGGAACAACCAAAGAATCAGTTTCTTGTACAGCCCTACTTAGGATTCTAAGTCCCATTGAGTTTCAATGGGTCTTTGTGTTTGATACTGTCCCACTGAAGTCAATGGGTGCAGGATGAATCCCTTTATCCCTCATACACTTTGCAAATGCATGAGTCACACACCATGCAGCCAGGGAAGTGAGGCCACCAGCCAGAATCCTCAGGACTGAAGCCAACACTGCTTTGTTGATCTGCTCGTAGGAAGAGCCGTAGAAGAATGCAAATTAGTCCTTGCCCTTTGCCTAAATGAAAAGCACTACTTAATACTTCTAGATGCCTCAATTCCAGACAAACAACCCCAAAATGCCGCTACATTCTAATTTCCCAGACTATGTTTTATAATAACTGCAAACACACTTCAGTAGAAGTTCTGCTTTGTTTTTATTAGCATCTTTGGCAGCTGAAAAAAAAAAAGAAGAAAAAAAAAAGAAAAAATATTTCTAATTATTTATATATGGCAGTTTTGATATATAAATTTATACAAGGCCTTCATTGGTTCCCCACTAGTTTAGATATAATATTTGATAATTCTTGATAAATAAAACACATATACAAAAAAACACCCCAAACACCCAAACAAAAAAACTAAAACAAAACAAAACAAAAATCTATGAATGTATTAGGCTTAAAATTTATTATAGTAGTTATTGACAGAACCTAGCTATACTGACAGGTGTTATTACAGTGCTTTTGGAAGTATTGCTGAAAACAAGTGGAATCATATTACAGATGCTCACCTCTGTCAAGACACTTTCATCTTCTCCTTGTACAGTCAGAATATGTAGAGGACATTTGAAAACCAAAAACTTTGCCTTTAAAAATTATATTGCTACAGATAGTGCTACTGTAGATGTATTTACCAATTAAAAAACCTCAGCAGTAGAAATTATGAGATCAAACTTGTTTAATGAAAATTAATAATTTAGGAAGTATATGGCCTGATTGTACAAGGTTTCTATTTCCTAACCAATAAGGAAGGAACATTTCCCCATAATGAGCATCTCCATTGCCATGGAGCATTTTCCTTGACTCTGTTGGATCAAAAATGAGCTTTTTAGTTACAGAGGAGCATTGTGTTCAGTGTTTAGAATTAATCCAGCTCTGAACTGGATTAACTGGTCTGCAGATTCTTTGGGCAGACCACCAGAGTGCAGAGGACAATGTGTATAATGGAACTTTCTGAAATTATTTCCGGTCCAGATATATTCCCTTGTCCGTTCACACTTACCAACAACAAAAGGGAGGGCTTCAAGCCTGCTGGCAAGTTAGCAAGCTCCTTGCAATAGTCATGAGTACCAAATAATGATGAGGTTACATGGACATCTTGCTCCTGCATTTAGAATTGCCTGCTCCTCAAAGCTAATTATTTATTTCTTCCATCTCCATAAAACTGCTGAATTACAAACTCCTGCAATCAAACACTTCATTAATCCCTTTAAGCCAATTAAAAATATAAAATTAAATGACAAGTAAACAAAGAGGTTGAGGAAGCTGATTTTTTCCTACGTTTTCAATTCAATTTAATAATTTGAGTAGCTGTACATACTAGAACACATGCTCGGCATTTTACAGGTAGATGAGAGTGATGCCATCAGGACAGTACCTTCTTAGTGCCAGTCTTCTGCTGTTTCACCACAGGATAAGGAAAGTAGGATTAAATTAATTCTGACTTGCAAATTGGCAGAGACAGCCCTTCATTCTTTACCGTATCTCATCTTCTCTTAGAGCTCTGAATCCCCAGGGGGCTGAGAGGAGGATCACCATGCCTGAGGATAGGGAGACAGCTAAAGACACTGCATGACAACCCTCCTGTGGGGTAGGCAAATTAATATTGTCAGTGCTTCTTTAAATTCATTTCTCCTTGCTATTTGAAAACTTCTTTTTGAGTAAGAGACATGTAGAAAAATAGTTTTCAAGGTGCTTCTGACAGCATGGTTGCCACTTGAGAGACTGTGAATGAAACGAGCCATACGCAGGCTCTGAAATAGTCAACCTCATTTCATCATGAACCCCTGTAGCAGAGTGGGTCATTCTTTGTTGTATTTCAATATGTGGGGTAGTGCTAAAATTACAGATTCTGTGTGTTGGTGTAAAAGCCAGCTGGGAAAAATACAGAGCAACATTAATCATAGAATAAAAAAACCCACACCAGTGTTAAATAGTAGTTTTTACACAGGGTTCTATCTTGTTAGTGATTTGTCTTCAGTGAAAGATAGGAATAAAGGAAAAATTTTCAATTTCTCTTGTTCACCCTTCCAGGATTCATGCAAATGTGATTAAGATCTTTAAAATAACGCATAAAAAAGTTTACAAAATGAATTAACTGAGGAAGAGCAACACTTACTAAATTGCACCACAATTTTCTGGTTGGTAAATTGCTCTTGGAGAAGATTCTGTTAAATCTAATAGAAGATGTCTGATAGAAAGAAGAAAAAATGGAAAGCATCCTCAGCCAGTGTGATTTCTTTAGCCCTTCTTGGCACCATAGTAATAAATTACTTGGTTCAGATAGAAGGGGGCCCTGTGCACTGTCTTGTCTGCACTACAAATTCCTAGGCAAAGATTGTTTTCTACTGTTCCTTCATTAGGATTTCCTGACAACAGAGAAAAATAAATCTTGACCTAGAAGTTGAGTTATGTTAACACTTAAATTGTTTGCTTGCCACAACACACATTGTAAAGTGTGTGGTATTTATTCTAACCACTTAAATTGCCTGTCCACTTTAATCCAGTGTAATTTTAGAACTGTGAGTAAAACCGCATCAGTCAGGCTTATTCGGGCAAATATTAAACAGAACTCATCTGAGAAAAGAAACCACAACAAAAAAAAGAAAGAAACAAAAGGTTAAATGAATGGGATTCTTTTTTTGATTTCCAGCTGTATCAAAGACTGCAAGAAATACGCTATTAAATGCTGAAGTCTGTTTCGGAGGTACAATTAATTGTACAAAATGTAAACATTAATGGATAGACCAATGCAGTAGAAAAGTATTTTCTAAATCTTCCACTGAAATGTGGATTTGGAGTTTTGTTGTGGTTTGGGGGTATTTTTGTTTTGTTTATTTGTTTCGTTTTATGACTTCTGTTTTATGTCTAGAGAATGAGTACAAACATACAATATACTTATTATAAAATCAGATCTATCTGTCTTTCTAATGAAATATCTATTTCAAAACTGAAATAAAGGTGTTATATTCCAGCTGTGGCTTATGAATAAAGAGTGGGCACACAGGAGGAATGAGAACTGGCAGAGAATTCTAGTGCTTTCATTACCAAAATTTCTAAGACAAGAGTTTCTGAGATAAAAGTCGAGCTTGAGAATTTCATATACGTCTGATCAGTAAATACTGTGCAGAAGGAAGCTTTTTTCATAATAAGAACTTGATGAACCTTCCTTCTTTCTAGAAATAGACCAATGGAAGATGGTCTCAATTTCTTTAGAGTATTCATAAACTGATCTAAGTTGAAAACATGCTATGGTATGTCCTAGAGTCCTTGTTTTACTGGTTGCCTGTACCGGGATCTTGGTTGGTGCCTTTGTAGTCTTCCTAGCTGCATACATAAATTCCATGCAAACCCAGAAATCGGATGATAAAGCATACGTAGAGACCAGGAGTCTGAAAGTGATGGTGTTATTCACCTGGACTTACAGACCTTGTTCATAGTATTTCTGTGAAACTTTAAAAGAAACCCAACAACATAGTCTACCCCAAGTGGCTCTATTCAAAAGGGAAATACTAAAGGCTCCCGAAAGGAAAGAAAGAAAAGAATAAGCATTTAAAATAACACAAGAAGTGTTTGAGAATTGTAATCAATCTTGACACATTTTAAATATAAATTTTCAAGAAAAATAGATTAACTTTAGGCTATTATACAATGTATTTTGCAAGAACCATAAAAAAAGAGAAATATTAACTGCTTAAAAGATTTGCAATATGATTAGATGTAAACAAAAGAAATAGAAAAGAAAAAACCCAAAAGAACAACGACAACAAAATAACTTCGGAAAGAAATCTTAATGGATAAAAATGGTTGTACGTAATTTAGCAAACTTCTGTTGCAAAACATTATGTACCTAAAATCAGTAAACAGTGGGAATAAATACATTAGAGAAAAATGAAACTCTAAGAGAAACTTTGTAACAAGAATATGGTCCTTCCTCTGAGCTGAAAAGAAAGAATACAATATGTTTTCCTTATCTGATCTCAATCTGTGTTAAGAAACATGGAAAAAAACCTGTAAAAAACCTTTATATATTTTAACATTATTTAGCTCACTTTTAAATTCCACTTCTCTGACAAAATAGATCCTTAATGAGTAACTTATACATGGTAAAGCTATTTATTGATATCATAATGATGTATAATTCATCATGTATCAGGAACAGATTTTTTAACAAAATAGCATAATTTGCTAGTTATTATAGAAGTAGCAAAAATTTTTATTCCCACTGCTCCCATAGTTTTGAAGGCTTTCAACAGGAAGGGGTAATACTGGCACAACTGGGACACTGTTTATTTATTTTATTGGTATTTGCTTTTATCTTGTTCTTCTCTTATTATGATGATAAATGAAATGTTATTATTTGTATGTCTCCTTAGTATTGCATAATTCCCCGATTAGTAATCAGATTTTACCTTTAAAACGTCAGCTCATTCCTCCTACAGTTTAACTGCCACATTCTTTAAACCACATTTCCTTTAAAAGACATTTCAGGTGCTAAAAATTTAAAACCAATTTCAATAAGCATGCATTTCTCTGTATCCAAGGAATTTTTTGGTATGGATGTACACTGTTAATGGCAAAAGAATATAATAATATTGAGAGAAAAGCTAAAGATAATTACTACCACCAAAAAAAAAACCAAACATGCATTTCTCAAAGAGTTGGTATCCTTTAGAAATCTAAAGGAAGACCAGAACACCCTCACACAAACAGCTGCCTAAAATACCCAGAAAGCAACTCTCTCCATTTTCTCTTCCATGTAAAATGTGTAAACATTTTGTATTATACATATCTGTCAACATTCATGAACAGAAAAATCTTTCTGGGGTCAATGCTCTCAGAAACAGAATATTTAAAGCCCACCAGTTACTCCAGTAAACAGGAAAACAGAGTTTCTCAGGGCAGAATGGATAAATATATCCTGGAAAGAGTACAGTTGCAGGAATTGTATTAGGTAAGTGATCCCTAGAGCTACTATTTTTAATTTTTCTTTAAGTGACACCTGTACCATGTCTAGCCATGAACTACAAACTAGAAAATTCAAGTAGCTTTGAAGAAAGAAATTGGGTTTTATAGGTTAATGCTGGTGTGTCAGAAATCTTTAAAACAGGTAGGTGAGAAATTTCAGAAGTGAAAGCTGAAAGATATGTTTAAGGCTGGTATTTTTACAGTTGAATTGAATGTTAGTTTCTAGCTCAACTTGATGAAAGATACTATTTACCCCTGTGTAACAGGTCTTGAAAGAAAACTTCAGAAGAGCTATGGATAAAAGCTTAATTATAACAACAAGTTATACAGCTTATCTAAAAGTGGATTTGAAAGAAGATTATTAGCTCAATTTGAGGGCACAATTCCTCCATGAAATTATTTAGGATTCAAGATCATGAACAAAATTAAATTAATTAAATTATGAAAAGCAGCATAAATATAGCAAAAGAAAAATATCAAGAAATACAAAAATGTAAACACCTCACAAAGTTGAAGATCTTTGTGCAGATATAATAGAAAAAAAAATTGCATGGCATGAATCAAGAATGCAATGATATTCTGGGGAAATAAAAAATAAAAAAAAAAGAGTAATGCAAAAGAACAGTTGTCTTGAACTTGGATGAGAATTCTCCAGAATTGATACAGACGCTATCCAACCAGAGAGCTACTTCTCAGATTTCACCACATTATCTCCGTGACCTCACTCTCCCATTCTTTCCTGTGGCTTTTCTGTCCTATTACCTTTGCCAGATCTGCCCCCTTTTTCTGACTCTGTTTTTCTAAATAAATACATTCGTGACACTTTTGTCCCTCACTCCTAGGCTTAATTTCTATATTAGTGACCTGGCTCCTGCAGAGACCTTCATCTCTTAATGACTGACACGAAAAGAGTTCCTGTAATCCTAGAATAGATTATGTTCAATGAGACAGAGCCTCAGGGCTTTTTTTGTTGCAGTTCACTGAGTCTCTGCTGAGATATTTTTTGAAGAATATAATCTAGCCAGATTTTTCTGTGTTCATTTTCAACAGACCTTCCATGCATTCTTGCCGAACTTCATGCCACTACATTAAGAAAACGGAAAAACTTCACTACATAATGCCCCTTATTTGTGCTGCTGCTGGTCCTGGAAATCAAGATCTGGAATCAGATAGCACCATACATCCTGAATATCACAGGCTGTTAGACAAAATAAGGTAACTTCCTGCCTTCTCTTGTGAGAAGTAAAACCTTGCCTCAACATGCTACCTGTCAGTTTCTAGTGGGTTATCTTACAGAAGGTGTTTTTGCTCTGCCATATAGTTCATACTGGTTGAGTTAAAGGACTTCATAGGAATGCAACAGGCTGAATTAAATTCTACTGGAACTACAGAAGCGGGAATGTAGACAGACGAAAATACATTTACTTCCTTTTAAATCAAGGGATCCTAATTCATCTCTAAGATAAGCATGGACGAGAGAGAGGGAGCAAATGAGAAGTCTCAGACCAGGCGAAAAAGGATATTTTAAACATTAAACAGGGCAAGGAATAGAGGGAAGACACTGAGGTCTGCTACAAGCAATAGGAGAAGAGAGCCTGTTCCTACAAATACTTCAAAAATACCAGTCCCAGTTCTTCACCCTTGTTTAGACACCACTTAAACACTACCTGTTTCACCCCTTGGATGTGTTCCCTCGGATTTTAGGATAAGAATGTGCATTTACTTTAGTATGTCTTTTTAGTACATCATGCTCCATGCTCAAGAGCTGTCCTTGAACTAATGTACATATAAATTTTGAAAAGAATTGGCTTTAAAAAAATCCACGGTCCTCTTCTTTGGGATGAAAATCAGATAGGTTAAATATAGTATCAGTGTGGATGGTGTCTTCTAGAATAACAGAGGAATAGTATGAGAAAAACAGGTAATCACTGTACCTATTTGTGTTGGCTATTTACAACTGCATGTCAAAAAGGGCAGTAGGCTGATATTTAGAAATTGCTTAGAAGAAAACCTGCTGCTGCTGACAGTCTATAACAAGAGATGATCAACAGGCTTCATGGACCTGTCGGTGATGATGCTTCCACAAATGACTGAGCACACTGAGAGGTTAAAGCACAAAGTGAAATAGCCTTAATGACAGCTCTGAGTGAGGACTGGAATCAGGAAACAGCAGATGGAGGTACTCAGGGATCAAGTACAGATTAAGAAGAAGAGTTGACTTTAGATCCGAATGAGACCCATTTAGACCCCAAAGCCCCTCACATGCCCTGCATTGTGGTGGGGTAGTGTAAAGACATGGGATCTCCAACTTCAGAAAGTTGCCCTCGATTTAATTCTGCTGGTTTTGCTCTATTGCAGTTGGGTGGTACTAGATGGTAGTGCTTTCATATTCAGTGAACTGCACAGGATACTATGCGATTTTCTTAGGAATAGTTTTGTGTCCTTGAATTTTCATGTAATTGTCTATTCCTCATTAGCCCTTTTATCTTCTCACTACTATTTTGGAATTTTAGTGACTTATTTTCATGGTACAGCCTTGTTATTTTTTGAGTGAGTGCTTAGAAAATAGATGTTCCATGTGACTTCTTCCATCTGTACATGTTTTTTTCTAAAAAACAACAGATTGCTTTGATGGTGATATTCAGGGGGAAAAAAAATCATCTGCCAATAACATTATTTTTCATTGCATGTACTCCAATATGATTTTCTTCTATCTGTTCGTGACAAACAACTCTTTTATCCCTAGTCCTTCATATTTTTGTACTTTAAAAATTATATAGAATCTCATTTGGTTTAAAAAAACCCCAGTCTTTATGGTAACCTTTTTGAGTTTTCCCCTTCAAATAATGCCACATGCCCATTTCTTGATGAAAGCTATTTACAACTTTTTAGTGAGCAAAGTATTAGGGGAAAAAAAAGTGTAAAGTATTCTAAAATAATCTGAATAATCAACTTAATTAGTTTTCAATGATCCATGAAATAGATGAATTATTCAGTCTTCGCAGCAAATCTAACCTCTTCAGATTCAGATAAAATAAATGCTCTCCAAAAGTACAAGATCAAATCTTGAATAAGTACATTCTATTTCAAAAACATGTGGATCATGGAATTATTCTTGAATTTCCATTGCATGGTAAGATGTGTCAAGAATGTAAATGTTGAAAAATACTGAAAACCCCCAAACATTTTTCCTTTCTTATTCCAGATCCAGAAGCTGATATCCCAATTTCTATTATGTTGAGGATTTTGAAAATCAACCGTATAAAATTAGGAAGAGTACTTGCATATCTGTATTGTCTAAAACAAAGCTCAATTTCACAGAAACTTAGGGAAGAAAGCAAAAAATATTTTCCTTTTACTTTTTAGTTATTTAGTGTAAAGGGTACTTGTGAATAAAAGGACAATTTATGGCCAAATTTATACCACTGCATTTTGATATTACATTACGGAGTTCTAAGCACCCAATCGCAGCAAGGCAGCGGATCTTAGAGGCTTCATATCTAGAAAACAGATCAGCTCTCTGGAAAGAGATCCAGATAGCTCAAAAAAATGAACCTCTGTTTGTCTACACATTTTGTGTAGACAAAATGTCTATTTTACGGGATTATTTTTGAGTTTTGTGAGGTTTGCACAGATTTACACATCAGGTGAAACCAAATCAATAAAAAACAGATATAACCTTATAGGCAAACAGTGACAGCAGTATGTCTGAAGAAATGCCTGTCTTCCTTGTAGAGTTTGTTTCTGAAAGTTCATCCTTAGCAGAGCAGGAAAATCACATCTTTGGATAAAAATCTCTTGACTACAGAATTCATGAAAGAAATACCTGCAATGCCCTTAATTCTCAGTAAGTGAGAATTTCAGGAAAACCTTCCTACTCCTCAGTCTCTAACCACTAGACAGAATGCAAGATGGGACTCTTCTGTACTTTTGGAAACTAAAACAACTGGGAATCTATGTTGGTAAGTTGCAACCTTGTGATGGCAAGGACAGTTCCAGTCCAAGATCTTCTCTCACCCTTGTGTGAATCAGACTAAATTCAGTGACCCTTAAAGCAAAAACACAAGAGTTGTACTTGTAAAAAAAGTAATAAAAGCTACGACATTTATCAATTATCTTAAAATGGCTTATATCTATCTTCACGTATAAATGTCTCAAAAAAGTTTTATATTCATTGTTGGAAGGTTTCATCTCCCATTTAATTTCAGACACATACAGTTAAACTGTGTCAAAGCTTTTAGGCTCTCTGAAGAAAGACTTTTTAAAAGCAGTTTCTCTTATCTTAGATATTCACATTGCAGTAGATGAATCTGGGTTTTTCTCCAAAAGCAACTTTACTACATCTAAAAAGCCATCTCAAGCAAAACAGTAACACCAGATATGTTTTTGTTTGGTTCTACCATTTCAAAGTATTACACCTTCTGGTAAATGGTCCGAATTGTACGGTGTTTTTTTAAGACAGTGAAGGGGCTGGTTGAGAAAAACATGAATTGGGCCCCTCGTTTATCTTGCACATGGCTCAAGCAAGGCCTAATAACAGAATAATGTCTGAAGAGAAGCAGCCATCTCACAGCCTGATGTTCCAGTGAGGCCCAGAAGAACACTGCGCCTCTGTACCAGCCAACAGCCCCACTCCCTTCACTGTGAAAAGCAAGCCTTATTATAAATCTGCTTCATTAAGGAGGTAAGCATGTGCACAAAGATCCGCTGATGAAGGTCAGAGAGACTTTACTGCCTTCTCAATACTAGGAGAAGGACCTGAGTGTTTATTCTACCTCATTGTCAACTACAAATTCTGACTGAGGCTCCCATTAAGCTCCATTAACATATTAAATTACACACCCGTTGGGATACAAATGAAGGAGAACATGGGCAATATAATGCATGTATGACAAAAGTCACCAAGCCCCACCAACATGTGATTGTTCACTCTCCTTGCGACCAGCCAATATTTATAGCATAAAAGAGGGGCTTCAGAAAAAGCTGGAGAACACCTCTGCTCTCTCATGAACAGTCAGTGGACTGTGTCTCTCCTCCTTTCCTGAAGGGTTGCCTTTAGGTGAGCTTTGCACTTCCAACTGTGTCGGAACATACTTGGGAATATTCATTTTTTGATATATTTATATACAAACATATCTATCTATCTTGTTACTAGATCACTCTTATTATACTTTCTGTCCCAACACATATTAATACATACTAATACTCTGCAGTTAGAGCATTTATCATGGGCAATCTGAACCTGCTTTTCTCTCGCTTCAGTGAAGTCTACTGTTTGTGAATCTGAATCACGTAAGCCCTCATTGAATACCAGGCAGGCCCACAGTGCTGGGTTGGTTTGAACTCAACCAGACTTGTAGTGCTAAATTGGCTATAATCAAAAATTAACCTCAGCCACACCTAGCCTCTCTCATCTTAGAGGATCAGCTGGAATCCAAGGGGGCTTATTTTCTGCTAAATACCTATACACTTAATACAACACTGCAGAAATTAGTGCTTTGCTTTTCTCAGGGTGTTGGGGTTTTTTTTTAATGTATTTTTGAATGTTATATATTTGTCCGTGTCTTGGAGAATACTCATATCCAATCTTAAAACTGAAAAATAAAATCAATCTGTTAGCACTTTTATCTTGTCTCTCTGCCAAATGCCAAGTTGTTTCCTACCTGATATGAGACCATCCTCAACCTGTGTACCTTTAAATATTTGAAATAATTACTTATCTTTTTTCTGCCTTCAGAGACAATTTCAATACCTGGCATGTTTGTTCTGTCCATTTTGCCATCTCCCATATGATCTTTGGCTTGTCCATAGTGCCATTAAACAGTATTGCTATTAAAATATGGCCATTTTCCAATATTGTGTTCACACAAGGTCATTTTGAGGGAAAATAACTTACTTTAGTATGTATGACAATGTCATTCCTGGCTGCATTAAAGAAATAGCAGTCCTGTCCCAGACTTGCCGTAATGGTAAGTACATCAAGTCTGACAACTTAGCACTGAAATCTGGATACTTCCCCTACTTTGCCACTGTCCAGTCTCTGGTCAAGAGTCTCACAGAGACAGCAAATGTTAATGAAAATTCTGTGTAAGTATCAGTATTTCTCCAAAGATACCTCTGTCTTGAAAGAAAGTTAAATATGTAGGCATGGCATTCACTAGCCTCCCAGGCTTTGATACTCAACGAGTTAATCATGTCTAAGGCCTTAAGCTGTTCTTTATGCAGTACCTCTGCTCTCCTCTCAGACTGACAGTCTAAAAGCACAAACCAGCCTGGTAAGTCACAGCACAGATGGCGCTGAAGCCTGAAGGCTGTACTGGAACTACAATAAACTACGCATATAGTTTGAGGACTATATAACAACTGGGACAATTGGTCTTAAAAGTTGCAGCAAAAGATGTGTTCTCTTGTGTTAAATTGGTGAGAATTGCCAGTATCATTTGCATCTTGGAGTGACATAAGATGGCCAGACATGGTTAATCAGATGGAACAAGTTTGAATTTGTCCGTAAGTATTTAGGTCCTTAGAGGTCCTGTACAGACAATGGCCAGAAACTGATAAAATTCAGGAAGCATAGTTTATGAATATTTTATTTTTTTTTTTAATATAAAACTAAGAAAAATATATTTGAAAAGGGTTCTGAGACACCTGATTTCGGCAGAGAAAGATATCATTGCTTTGAAACTTGGACCTCTATTTTTGCTCATCTAAACCGAAAAATTAAAATATAACATGTAATTCGGGTTTTGTCTCTGAGTTTCACAGAAAAGTAAATTTTGGAGGCTGGTTTAGGGCAATTTTTTCCAGCAAGAGAATGGAAGGAGGCATTGTAAGACAAATTCTTTTTCTGCATTCCACAAGCCGATGTAGTTAGGAACAGGTAGAGATTTAAGGCTACAAGATATGGTAACTTTCCATGCTAGGTAAAGAGTATGACATGAGGCAAAGGCTGCGAATGGTGTCTGTCCAGACTTCAGTAAACGGTCTGACAACTGTCTCCTGTAGCATTCTCCTGAAGTAACTGGCTGCTCATGCTTAGATGGGTGCACCCTTTGCTGCATGATAAACTATCTGGCTGGCCCAGCCCAGAGAGTGGTGATGGGTGGAACTGAATCCAATAAGCAGCCAGTCACTAGTAGGGTTCCACAGGGCTCAATGCTGGGTCTGGTCCCGTTAAATCATCTTTATCGATGATTTAAATGAGTAAGTTCAAATCGCTGAAAAAAGTTTGCAGGTGACACCAACTTTGGTGGGAGTGTTGATCTACTGGATGATAGCAATGCTCTTCAGAGGGATCTGGACAGGCAGGATCAATGGGTTGAGATTGACTGCATGATGTTCAAGGCGAAGTGCTGGGTCCTTCTCACAGGTCACGGCAACCCCGGGCAGCACTACAGGCTTGGGGAAGAGTGGCTCAAGAGCTGCTCAGCTGAAAGGGACTTTGGGGTGCTTATCGACTGCTGACTGAACAAGAGCCAGCAGTGCTCCCAGGTGGCCAAGAAGGCCAACAGCATTCTGGCCTGTATCAAGAATAATGTGGCCAGCAGGACCAGGGAAGTAATAGTCCCCCTAAATTTATCACCAGCGAGGCTGCACCTTGAAAGCTGTGTTCGGTTTCAGGCCCCTCACTACAAGGACATTAAGGTGCTGGAGCATGTCCAGAGAAGGGCAACAGAGGTGGTGAAAGGTCTAGAAAGTATGTCTTGTGAGGAGGGATTGAGGGAGCTGGGGTTGTCTAGTGTGGAAGAGGTTCAGGGGAGGCCTCATGCTCTCTACACCTACCTGAAAGGAGATAGTTTTAGAGAGTTGGTCTCTTCTGCTGTGTCATAAGTGAAAGAATGAGAGGAAATAGTCTTAAGTTGCACCAGGGGAGGTTTAGATTAGATATTAGAAAAAAATAGTCACTGAAAAAATGGTCAAGCACTGCAATAAGCTGCCTCGAGAGGTGTTGGAGTCACTGGAAGTGTTCAAGGATGTCCGGATGTGGCACTTGGGATATGGTTTAGGGGTGATTAGGTGGTGCTGAATTGATGGTTGGACTAGTTGATCTTGAAGGTCTTTTGCAAATTCGATGATTTTATGTATCTGTTTCTGAATATTTCATCAATCGTAATTTCAATTGAGAATCCTTCAAAGATATAAACTTACTTTTATGAAACACAATAAGTTCTTAAGTAAGTATTGGTACATTTAAACAGGATATTCTTTTTTCTCACATAAAACCTAAAGCACGAATCAACACTAATCCATTTAAATTCTTTGTTCAGGTTATAGTGGTACCTTTGTCTAAATGGGATTCTCTATTTCTATAGCTATTTAAAAAAGCTTTTGGCTAGCTTTGTGTTTCAAATACAGCTTAATTAGGGTGGGATTTACTAATTTAATCAAAGCAATCACACTGTTATCAACAAAAGAAAACTGTTTTCTCAATTACCATGTTAACATTAATAAACATGCTATAAATTTAACTTTAGGTATAACTTTTTGAAATATTGCAAACACGTAACTGGATAGATCAATGATACTCAGTAAAAAAAAAGCCTTTCGTGCAGGTTTTTTTGAGATCATAAGTGCTTATTTTCTCTCCTTGTTTTAAATTTGAGAAAAAAAAGGTGTTTATCATCCACTTTTGAAAGCATTCTTTAGGGACTATTACTTTACTCTCATTCTTGATTGTAGCTGAATTGAACACACCTTAATGCATTTAAGTAGGATTTGCACAAAAGAATGGAAAGTAGTTGGAGAATTTTATAATTATTACAATTTTAGTCACCTGTTCTCTCAAATTAATACATCAGACAAATATCAATTTAAATGCCCTGACATGAACCAGAAAGGTTTTAAATTATTCTTTAATGTTTCTTTTTAAAATATAGATGAGACTTTTGTAAGCTAGAGAGAACATAAAATACTTTACATGTCATCACTGGTAAAGGAGGACATTCGAAAAAGATGTACATATTTCTTGTTACTCCCTCAATCAAAGGATTGTCTCACTTTCAT
The DNA here is from genome assembly GCA_013397755.1 of Cnemophilus loriae. Classification (NCBI taxonomy): domain Eukaryota; kingdom Metazoa; phylum Chordata; class Aves; order Passeriformes; family Corvidae; genus Cnemophilus; species Cnemophilus loriae. The sequence continues at coordinate 366,487 of VZTF01005243.1, forward strand.
TTGTACGTAGAGAAATTAACTGGTTACCAAATATAAAGTAGAATTATACGTATCTATTATGCATAAATATTCACAACAGTATTAAAAAGATGTGTGTTCTTATATGTACTTTTATTTGTTCAGCAGTTGTTTGGCTCGATTTTGTTTTTTGGCCTGGTGAGAAAATGGAATTAAAGCAGAATTACAATTGCATCTCTAAGACTGTAATTCTGCCTTAAAGAAAATCTGAATATCAACTAATATGAATAGTTGATTTTTTTCCATTTTAAACTGAGGTATTAGAACAGCTAAACATGAATGTTGTAATTTTTTTGGTGCATAGAACCACCATTCAAAAAACACGGTAAAATTGAATGAAATATGCTTTACAAATAAATTAATTGCTCTGCACTGAAAGAGGTCACTTACAATAACATGAGCCAGCAGTCTTTGCACATTGGCACTAACAAGTTAAATCATTCAGACATAATGATGGGATTGTATCCTTCAGAGAGAAAATGGAGGCACCACAATAGGCCATTGAAAAACCCTATTGAGCAAACAACACTGAATTGAAAGCATGAACAGGATGTTGACACTGTTAAAAAAGAGACAAATGTCATACTGTGATATCAAAAATGTTAGTTTCATTATTATTTCAGTAATTCATCCATACATTAAATACCGCATGTAACATTTTAAAGTGGTATTTCAGAACTAGGCAAAATTTAGATAATAAATCAAATTTTCATTGGTAAGGAGGATAGAGTAAAGGATTTTATTTGGTGAAATGATGGAAAGGTTTAGATTATTTGATTTGGAGAAAGAAGGATGGAGATTAAATATGATAGTATAACATTAAAGTAAGGCTAATATAACTCCAGGATCAATTGTGTCAAATCTCTTTATCTGATGCTAACTTAATAATACTTTGTTAGTTTTCAATAGTGTTTCATACAACATTTACAGCACTGAATGGTGGAAAATAAAATTTGTGTTTGACGTTCTGTGAAAAAGGAATGTATGGATGTATATGAAAAGGAATGAGAATTAACATCTATTTTGATTGGATTCTCATCAGCATAGACAGTTACACAGAAAGAAGTGATGATTGACATATTTCTCTTATTTTGTAAGAAATGCATACTAGTAAATGGATACAACCAAGAAGCCTCATGACAAATTCCTCTTCTCATGTCAGCTAATGTAAAATCAGGTAAAGATTTGATAAAATCCTCTCCTTCTCAAATTAAAGATCAGCCAAACTTCCAATGACCTTCGTTCTTGCCTTTCTTATTTGTGAAACACTTTCCATATGAGTAAGAGCATTTGAAAGTGTTGTATTGCAAGAAATAAAAACAATTTATTGAATATTTTTCTTCTCCCAGTATTTACTAAAGGAAGCCTCATGAAATGTGGCATCTAGCAGATTTGCTTCACTGATGATGAATTCAAGAGTGAACTCCAGATTATCTAATTTGAAGTACCTCAAGACTGTGGGCTAGGCAGCACGTGTATTTTGATATATTCCACGTGTAATTTTTTCACATGTTGAAATAGCGGTAGTCTTTGTTTAATATAATTCCATCTATGAAAAATATAATGAAATTAGCTACATTTCTTAAACCAGGAGACTTATATAACAGGATATAAATTGAGAGTAGGCTGCCTCCTCTCCACTGGGTCTCTGGGTGAATAGATAAACTACATAGTGTGTGCTATACAGGAAAACACATGCATTCAGATATTCAGGTGTAATTTCATACTGACGGATTTTGTACACTGTTACTAATGTACGCCATAAGAGTGTGTAGAAGGACACTGGCTATTCCTTTGAGCCCATCTGGTCAAAGCCTTGCTTAATGGGCAAGGGTTTTTCAGTGGAAAAAGGAATGGAGGAAACAATAAGCAAGATCATACAGAAGCACAAAACTGGCTGAGAGATGGAAGGAGAAGTAGTGATGAGAACAAACCTGGTTAGATGCATTAACTGGTAAGGACACGTAGAGAGTGGAAATGTTTATTTTTCAGTTATATTATCTGACTAACAACCTTGTCAATTTAGGAGGATGTGGTAAACAAGGGGAACAAACACACAGAGACATAAAACCTGACCATGCTAGTACTTGTGACATCCTCGAGAGTTTGTGTGTGCTTGTGAGCAGAGAGTGCATGAATGTGTGTACGTGTGACTGCACTCGTGAACTGCTGTCTCTAACGGGAAAGACGAGGACATGGGAGGTGGCTGGCTGTGCTTGTGTCTGATGTGAGCCCTGTCCCCTGTCCATAGGTGCTGCTGAAGGCAGTGCCTTCAGTCTGTGTGACTAATCATGTCAATGTCCCAGATAAGTCTGTGTCTGGGTCTCTGTCTGTGTCTGTAATTGTGTCCCTGTTGCTGGGATATGTACACAGCTTTGATACTGGCTAAAACTGAAAAGAATGTGGCAGCCATATCTCCAGCCTGGACAGAGGTGCTGGGTCCTTGGGCACCAGGCTGTGCTCCAGCAATGGGCAGGAGCTGGCAGATCCTGGGTTCCTAAAGAAGGATATGTGACTTTAGAACTTATCTTTAGAAGATCGTGAGCCGTGCCCTTCCATCATGCCTCAGCAGATGCCATAGAGGAAAAGCTTCAAAAAATTAGTATTTCTTAACTTTTATCAAAGTAAATTTGTTTTCTTTGTGCTTTTAAGTTTTAGCCTTCTACTGTACTGCTATGAGATAAATGCCTCTTCTATAATCATGAAAACACTGTCATCTTCATTTGCATTTGGTTTCAACTGTGGGGCATTTAGTGCCTGCAGAATAGATGGTGACTCATTTACTAGTTGGACTGTTTTCCTATACATTTCACTAGATTGTTATTTGTTTTCACCTGTTTCCACCAGCTGATATACAAAGTCAAAGGACTGGCTCTGCATTGAAAGTGACCATTAAGTGTGCTTCACGTTTGCAGGGTGCCCTCTAAAGAAATTTGTAGGCATCAATATACATGCTGCATCTCACTTATTAACATTTTTGTAGATTGCAATTAAATTTAGTCTTTTTAGTAGATTGCAATTTAAAAAGAGTACGGTTTTCAGTCCACTGAATAGAAAGTTACCAAAGCTATATACTTCTACTTCTTTATTTAATCATTTAGTTATTCCATTGCTCATGTGTGAAGATTTAATTCCAAGGGGCTTTTCCTTTGTGAGTGGTAAGTATGCTTGCATATTAGTGCACCGAATAACTAACTAGCTTTGTTTCAGAGGGAATGTTTCATCTTTTCCCCTCAGGTCTTGTTTCCATTTCTGTGTCAAGAACATCTCATCATGACATTTTGAGGACTAAATTTATTTCTGAAACTGCTCCAGCAAAGCTCACCTGATTGTGTCCTATTGAGGACAATATGTTCCTTCTAGAGGATGTTAAAAAAAGGAAACAATTGCTATAGGTTTCCTATGAAGGAAAAAGGCTACAGTCGCTTAGGTTGTTTGTCATGGACTCACTGCACGGCAAGAACACCTTTTTCCATCTAGGTAAACATGGGGTTTTCTCTAATCAGACCAGGCGTCTGGACACAACAGCCAACCAGAAATGAAAACAATGTGCTACAGTTTATCCCTCTGTTGTAAGATTGCTTTTATAAGCATTTTGGGAGGCATTTTTCTGCCAGGAATCTTAATTCTTAATATCATGTCTTAGTCTGGAACACCAGCCTGGGTCAGCTTTTTGCAGGATCAAACCAAAACCGTCACTAACCAAATTCCTTCTAAAGTCACATCCTTTTCTTTTAAAAACATTGGGATTTTCATTCATCTCTTACCTTTGCTTGGAATTAACATTCATTTATCCTATTGGAATTATATTACATGCTCTTTGTCAAACTGCTCTGCTCCAAAAAAAGGAGATGGAAGGGAATACAAAGTTATGAAGTGATAATTATTTAGCTCTTACACTCATAGCTTTCTCATGAAAGAGAAGAAGAATCATAAAAATACGGCAGTAAATATTACTCGGCCTTCATATTCCAGTGATTATTTCTTTTTTTTTTTTCTTTTTAAATTTTGCTCCAGGCACCTTTAGAAACTGTGAATTGTCTGTTTTCCTTTAGCATCTTCAAAACCAATTCTTATATATATTGAGCTAATTAGACACATTCTTTGAAAAGAAAACTCTCTATGAAAACAGCTCTGGGCACTGATCACCAAGACAGATAGATCTTTAATTATTATTCCTTAAGTGCAAATATTTTTACTGGAAATTTCCAATTTACTGGCTACAGCAAGAAATTAAAAAGAAACTCTTTTGTAGAATGTTGGAAAAAGGAAAAAAAATTAGACCAATGTGAATGGCTAATATGAATGTGCCTCCAGTTAAAACCGAACTGAAATTACACCTACATTATCCAGGTTATATCCTAGGAGATCCTGCTCTGAATTGCTTCCTTTTTGCCTTTGTCATACTTTTTAAATGATCTAAAAAGAACCAGATTTTGCAAATGTTTTATGTGAAATGAATCAATATAACCTGCCAATATAGGATGTCATATTTTCAGAAGGTGAGTGGGTAATTAGAACTTTTGTCATTTTATGCTAAAGCATAAAATTTAACAATTTATTCCACCAAGGGGATTTACTATTCTGCACAGATAGATATGTCTTTGAAGAAGATGAGGGCAAAGATTCCCTGAAGGAAATTTATGAATCACTAAGTATCTTTTAAAGAGACAGCATAAGCTATAAAATATAGGTCAACAACAAAAGGCATATAAATCCCAAGCTTATCTAAAACAAATTCTCTGGCTCTCCATTTAAGGATTTATTCTCAGGCTGGTCTTCAATTCAACTTAAGAGTACAGGAATTCCTACTAATATAGGAAGTCAACCTAAGTACTGTCCTCTGTTGATGTCTCATATCAGCCCAAATGGAAAGGTTTAATATACATTTGTCTTTGTAACTGGTTCTGTGCATAAAAGTAAACTTCCTGCATGGAAGCAAATAAATTATTTTCTTTTGTCAATCCTTTGGAGGAAAAAAAAAACTTAATCAACCTGTACCAAAAAAGATAAACTTGTCTATCTCTTCCATTTAAGGTCGTAAGAACAGACAAAAAAGTTACCCAAGTACGCAGATTTTGGTTCATTTTTTGCCTGTCAAGAATTTGTATTTCCTTTAGAACTCACTGTATGAGATATTCAAAGCTTTCTATAGGACATAACCAATTATTTTTTGTATGTTGACTGCATTTGACCTTATGTAATCTGGACTGTGTTCTCCCTTATTTGAATTGCTCTGCTCTGAGCTATTAATTTACGTTTAATAACACTGAGAAAGCTTTCAGAACTGTGAGCAAATAGAAATATCAAGAGGTGATCTAAGCCACTTTGTAAAGACAATATAAAAATGTTAGGGTTTTGTAAAGATGTTCAGGGTGTCACAAAGTCTGATAATATAAATGAAAATAATTTTCCTTTCTTTGAGTTCTGTGCCCCATGTAAGACAGATTGTACTGTAAAGCGAAAGGCTAAACTTCATTTTACTCAATCTCCTAACACAACAGTAATTTCTCAAGGTATTAAGTTAACATAAAACATCAGCTGAAAAACTGTGTATGCCATTGGAGTCTGAAAATGAGAATACATGAGGAGATTGATTTTGCTTTTATGAAAGTAAAATGATTATTAATAATTTTCTTCCTTCTTCTGAGTGGACCACCCATATTACAGTAGTGCCAAGGTTTTTTTCCTATTTATAAACTGAGCTATATTCAGCTCCTCTTTATGGATACATTTGTAAAGATCATTAATCAGCCACAGTCTTAACCATGCATTAAAGCATACAGATAGTCCATTGAAGCATTCTTCTGAGACTCTCTGTTTTCATTCTGAAGTGTGTCTTCTCTACATACTTTTCATATGCCCTCTCTAGAGGGCACAGCCTGTCAATATGTCACACTGGTGCTAGATTTCATGAATTGACCCCACCAAATACTTCTGAACAATTTGGTAGGAAGCACCCCGTTGCATTGAGAGCACCGCATTCCCACGGATCTGACAGGAATTCCAGTCCAGCTTCTGTTCTTTCCTTGCACAAAACCGCTTTTCATGCCTCTCAAGCAGAATCACTCCTTCCTACCAGAAGTGCTTTCAGTACTTGCTGTTAACAAACTCTGCGCTTGCCACTGCAATGACTGTAGGAATGTAATGAGCTTCTGGCATTGCATGGTGCCACCAGGCACTCTGTTAATGGAGTTACAGCGAGTTGCACAAGAAGACGGCATTATTATGTCAGAGATTTTGTTTGCCTGTTAAAAAATCTAATTAGGCTCATGAAGGAGACAAGTCTGCTTTGCAATGGAAGGTCAGCTAAACCAATGTCTGAACAAAGAGATATCCTAAATGATGTGTCACAATTTTATAATAATAGTGTCATTCTGTAAACTGTGGATGGGAGTCCTTCATGGGCGCTGGCTGTTGCCGGCAGTGGGTAACATACTTGAATAAAGTGGAAGACCCACTAAGGGCTCATAAAGTGGGAAGACCTGCTGGGAAGTTTTCCTTTTGCTGTTGGTGTGTCCCTGAATAAGTCAGTCAAAGCACCATCCAATCCAGCAGGACTGCTCAGTGAGGTATCCTCCTAATGGGACACGGACAGACTGGTTGGGTACAGGGGTCTCAGCTTTCCTGGGACCTGACAGACAAATCAAACACTAAGGCTTGAGGAAATGTCCCACACTGAGGGTTGAGGAAACCTCCCCTTTTCACGTGACAAAAAATATTATTTAATATTATTAAATAAATCCTTGACCAATCTGCTCCAAACAGAACATCTTACTTTGAAATCATGCATATGTAGAAATCTTTAGTACTTTGCACATTTTTAATACTGAAGTATACTTAATGGATTAAAAATTACTCAAATTCAACATTAGTTTTTCTCCTGCTCTTATCTCACAAAAACAAAAAAGTAAGTCAATTTAATGGAAATCTTTGTTTACTGTTGCAAATATTCTAGCAAATTATCTTTCTTCCTCTAGTGCAGATGAACTTTGCAAAGGAATATGCACAAATTTAATATGTAAAAAACAGTTTGAAAGTAATTCCTCACAAATAGTGGGGCCCAGACAGTTTTGATCAGTGGAAGTAAAATGATTAAACCACGAAAATACCAAGAAGCATTAGTAGTCAAGGTGTTTTTGAAAAAAACTTATGAAAATGTGATTTTTATACAGCTCTAGAGATACATGAAGAAAAAGTAGAAAGAAAGAGAGCTTTGATACATTTAATACTCCACTTGCTGCCAATCTATTATAAACTTGTCCTTTTTCTTTTCGCATTTTGCTACAGCTCTCTTTCAGATATCCGATATTTTTCTGACTCCTACCTATTCTACAGAAATCTTCCTCTGAGCCCTGAAATCCACTAAAGGTCAAGCTTGTTGTCATCTAATTCATACAGAGGCTGACAGAAATACTGCTACACCTCCATCTTTTGAAGATTGGGTCTGAAGTAAATAGATATGAAGTAGATATCCTTCCTCAGCAGGAGAATGAAAAAAATATGTTTAAAATATTAGAAAGTTGATTCAATCTCTAACATCAGAGAATGAATCTCATTATAAGCTGAAATTATTTTGTGGGGTGTCTCATTAGGGAAAACTTGTATCACATAAGAACATACACAAAGCAGCAAAATGTTAAACACTCAGGATCAGAATCACTAATTAGGTTGGATATATATGCATTTCTCTAAAGTACAGAGGGATAGCAAACTGGAATTAAATTATCATCAGATAATTCCCTTTATATTAGATAATTCCCTCTGATTCTACACGTGGCAGATTGAGGCCATCTACCTGCTGTTTAGGAAAATAGCCAAATTAAAAAAAAAAGAAGGAGTTACAGTTGGCTCCTTTTGTATTCCAGCAGCTAAGAACATCTCATCACTGCTAGAATAGGATTTACATGAGGGCTAAATCTTTCCACTGGGTTCTCAGTGACCATTCCAAAGAGTTCCTGGAGAAGCACAAAGGCATTCTCCTCTTGCCTATTATTTGATAAGGAAGGAACCACTATCAAGGCAGGAGCATTTTATTTTAAGTACTATGTACTACGTCTTTGTAGTTACAAAAAAGAATCTTAACACAAAACTTTTAATGTACTGAGAGGAACAAGAATTCCATGCATATTTTAAAAATTAAGCAACACTTCAAATGTTAATGTCTGTGTTAAAAACTTCGTTTAATATCTTTATACCATGTTATTAGAACAAGGAGCAAAGACAGAAAATTGCAGAAAAAATTAACTCTTACCACTCTGATCATAGTTGGATCTAAAGCGAACTGTAATTTGGAGACTTTCCTGATTTAGTAGTGCCTAATTTGGGGATTATTACAACATGATAATTAAAATTTTGTAATAAAATTAATAATGAACACTCAGCTTTGAAGAAAGATTTTGCTAGGAACTCTCAATAATATATGCACTGTTTTGCATCTTCTATCACATCTATCTCTGTTTATGGTTTTATAGTTGCTTGGGAGAGAAAATATATATTTTCTTATCTCTTTCATTTTTATCTTTCATTCATCTTTCAGTTTTCTTTTTATTTTTTCTAATCTAATTCAGTAATTATTAAAAAATTAATTGATGAACTAGTGAGGGGAGACTAATTTCTAGTGTTGCTCTTTGTGAAACATAGTTGCTATGCAAGCTGAAATAAGACAGTCATAGAATAGTTATTTCACACCATACTGGACTCCACATAATGAGAGTTATGTCAGTGTTCTCCACATAATGAGAAAGTAATTAGCTTGAAGCATGAAGCATGAGCACTGCTGATGGCATGGCTTTGTAGTATGGATTTATTTTATTTATTTGTTTATTTTTTCTTCTTTGTAATTAAATTAAAGGTGATGGACACATCAATAAATACAAAACAGTAAATCACAATGGTGCTGGACAATTGAGTCAAAGAAAAAGTATAATTTTTTTTCACTTAGTACTAAAGTATTTACAAGAGCTAAAATAACTACAGTGATTAGTAGTTCAAGACATTCAAAAAGGTCTTTCGTGATTTCTGAAGGTGCTTTTATGCTTGTTTTCTTTACTCCTTGATAGTACTGCATCCAGAAGTCTGTGGTTTCTGTTTGGTAAGTTCATTTGGAGCTGCCTCTGAGACCAAAGACTTATGAAGAAATGAAAAGGCATACCTTTCTTATCTTTCTGTTTTTATCTGTGCAGGCCTGACCTCTTTAGTGAATTTAGGCTGAGAAAAGCTTCATTTCTTTCCAGGTGTGTTCCTCAGGTGAAGTTTTGTCCCTACCCATCATACTTACTTGCTCTTAGCCTTGGAAAAATATCATTTTATCTGAACTAACATCTGCTGTTGCTTATGCTGTTAAATCTCATACCTTCACTGTATAGGCACAGATGTGAAATGGCTGCTTCCAAAGTATTTATTCTTCCCAATGTTCTTTCTCTGAGCATTTTGGTGAAATAAAACAAATGAGTGGCGAGATTCTAACATTAAGAGTAGCATTCGGGCTGAATTCCCCAATCTGATACTTATCAGGTAAGAAAAAAGGTTAAACTTTTCATCCCTTCCTAAGCTATTTATGATATTTTCAAAGATCCAAATGCATACACTTTATCCATATTTCATTCAGAATCAGTTTTCTTTTCAAATGCTTGGAGTACTATTTCCCTCTCCCCTTGAAATGGCTTGGATTTTCTTTTGAATATCCTTTTATCTCTTACTTCGTGTCTTACATGGAAAATCTTTTGAGCTCTTTTCAAGGGCATACTAGGACAATAGCACTACTCAGAGAGAAGCATGAGTTTTTAAGGAGCTCATTCAGTTTTCTGTAATGTCACCTATGAATATAACGTGCATATGTCAAATGCATTTGCATGTAGGATATATACCCAAGTGGAAATTTAAGGGCATATGTATATACCAGAATATAGATGTACATGTTCATAAATATAAATATTAAGTTATATGGTTTGTATTTTAGACATACTTAAAAACAAAACGGAATTAAGTTTAATAGATTTTTGTATGCTCCTAGAGATAGAAGCAAGCATGCGTATATACATGAATAGAAGATAAACCCTGTCTTGAAAACACTGCATGTTATCCAAAATACAATAGCATCTACTCATGTATTTTCTTCATTCACTTGAGATTTAGATAACTGTTTCTTAGAGTACAATTATTTTTCCTCCGTTTCAAAGAAAAATACAGCTCATTAGCCTAATGCTATGTGGAAGCCCACTTCAGCTCTCCATTTAAGCTGGCTGATGAAAGCTGAAGTAGAGTTTGAACAGCTGACTACATTGCTCAGATGTGATATCTGGGTAATTTCACATTCATTGAAGAAGTGATTAAAACAAAATATGGTGACACAGGCTATAAATTCCTGAACTAAAAGAATATATCATGGACAGTTGATATTTGAGATAAGATATGTACTGAAATCGATTCTAATAACAGAAGACTTCATCCTTTACACATCAGTAAACATGAAAAGGTCAAGTATGGCTTGGAAAAACACTTCAAATATATTCAGCTCCAAATTTTTCTTGTTTATCTTCTTAATCCAAATTCCTTTGTGAAATTACAAATAATAGTTCTTCTAGCTAAAATAATAATGATAATAACATCAGTCTATGCTGCTGTTCAATACAAGAATATTCCTGCCACTTCCCTAGAAAAGTTAAACTTCTCAGGGAAAAGTGAATCTTTTTCTGTGTGTATTCTGTGTAGTCTACAAAGTACCACCAAATGCAAGATGTATTATGGTTTAGACATTGTTATTTGGAGAATACTCTGATGAAAAAGCAGCCAGAGAAGTGGTCTTTGAATGACCTGTGCTTAACCTTGAGGAGCTGGCACATAAGAACCTCATGAAGTTTGGCACGGCTGAGTGCAATATGCTGCACCAACGTGCTGCACCCAGGTCAGGGCAACTTCCTGTCCTGATTTCAGCTGGAATAGAATTAATTTTCTTCTTAGTAGCTGGTACAGTGGTGTGTTTTTTGTATTTAGTATGAGAATAATAGGAGAAACTGATATTTTGGCTGTTCCTAGAGAGTGCTTGTAGTAAATCGAAGACTTTTCAGTTTGCCATGCTCTGCCAGCAAGGAGGGGCACATAAAGGTGTGAGGGACCATGGTCAGTATAGGTGACATGAACTGGCCAAAGGGATATTCAATACCATAGAATGTCATGCTTAGCATATAAACTGGAGGAGTTGACCAGGAGGGGCTGATCGCTGGTCGGGGATGAGCTGGGAATTGAGCAGCTGTATTATGCTTCACTTGTTCCTCTTGGGTTCTGTTACTCTCTCTGCCCCTGTAACTGCAATTATTATTCCTATAAACACTATTATTAGCATATGTATTATTATGTTAGTGGTTTGTTTCTTTTTTTTGTTTTGTTTTCAAACAAATTCATAGGAAGCTCAAGTCCTTGTTTTTAATCACCTAAAGAAGAATTTTACCCATATCTTCCACTTCCATGTAGGAGATGTTTCACCATTAAGATGTGAGCCAACTGAATTTCTACTCTGCAGTCCTGGAAGACCTCTTGCACTTAGGAGCCTTTGGAAATTCTTAAAGCCTAAGCAAGTCTAAGGCAGTCACAGGCAGTTCAGAAATCCCTTTAACTGCTCTTCCTTCATTTATCAATAATGTTGAGCAAGAAAAATGCAAAATACATAGAATATTCTAGAAACAAAAGAGCATTCATAAAGGAAAAGACCTTATGTGAAGAAATTGACAATTAGAAAATGCAGAAAAGTCATTCAATTTCTCTTTTAATTTTGTAACTGAATGTTGTATCATGGTACATTAGAAATGTCAAAAATAAAGAAATAATTCCTTTCCTTGGAGCACTGCCATCAGAGTGGAACAGATTAAGGCTTGTGTGTGGTAAAGTTACTAAATGTAGAATTTGATCTTTGTGCTTTATAGGATTAAGTAAAAAAACTACAACAATGTGAAACTCACAAGAAAGACTGTTGTACAAGATATCCGTTGGTCTGGTATAAAGAGAAGAGTTTCACAGTCTTTTACCATAGAGCCTTAACAAGTCTAATACAGAGATAAATACTGTTAGACTCCCATTATCTACTAACTTTATACCAATTAAATGTAGTGACGATAAAGCACTTGTGTAGATCAGCGCTCTTCAAATATGGTTTAAAATCTTTCCCAGGTATAACACGCCTAGAGGCCTTTAGATGTTCACCATATAATCCATCATCTCCCATAACGCTCACCTGAATTCAAAGTCAGAATATGCTGTAATGTTCTTAATGACAACAGTACTGCCACACAGCATGATCAAAAGGGATTGGCATTGAAAACTGTATCTAACCTGCCCTTCAGGGTTGGAAGGAAAGTGAAAAGACAATGTCTGCGTTTTAGAAGGTCATGTTCACTGATTCAATAACAAATACAGAACTACACACGCACTGAATTTCACTCACTACTGATCTAATTATTATGCCCCAGCTTTTGTTCTGTGTGGAGAGCTGGGTACCTCTTCTTCACCGAGGCATTGTTGAATATATAACATATACTGGCTGGGACCTCCCTGGGAAACTGCCTTCAAGGATAAAGGAGCAGAACAGAGCTGGCAGGTATTTTAAGCACATTTTTTTTAGACCTGAGGAACTCTTTGATTATCCCGTGTAAGAAATCAGGTAAGGAAGGCAAAAGATCAGCATGGTCAACCCCCTGGACAAACTAAAGTAGGAGAAGGAAATGCACAGGCAAGGGAAACAGAGATATGCATTCTAGGAAAAATACGGGGACACTGTGCAATTATGTAGGGATGGGATCAGCAAAACAAAGAATAAGTTGGAGTGGAATTTGGCAAAAAATGTGAAGATTTAAAAGATGAGTTTCTGCAAATATATTTCTCAGTAAAGGAGGATTATTCTTCATAATAATTAAAACAGGAGAACTAGCTAAAAACATCATGGGGAAAACTTTTTGCCTGATTTCTCTGACAATCTGTCTTCTCTTAAATACTTTAACCTCAAGGCAGGGACTGGGGGAACAAAAATCTTTTCGTTGAGGAGGCCATCTGAGGAACCTGGACATACAAAAGACCGTGTGACCCAATAAGATGCAATATTTAAAGCAGTCAGTTCCTCTAAACTGATGAACAAGTTATTCAGCCACTTTACTGATGAATCTTTCCACATTGTTTCAGTGGCAGAAATTAGCTTCCGGCACTTTCAGAAGTCTCCATACAATAGCATATCTTTTAACTCTCTGGCATTTAGTTTCCTAGCAATTTCTGTGAATATCTCTTTAAAAGTTCATGGGTAGTAATTCTGAATAAAATGAAAAGTTATGATTCACCATCCTCTATATTGTTTATCCATTATTCTTCTTTATAATAATAGAGGTGAAACAAAGTCTTCTTTCAGCTCCCTCTAATGGCAAAAGCCCTTTTGAAGGAGATCTGTATGTAAGTTGGCAACAATTTTGACAGAAGAACCCAAGTGATGATATATGATAAAGTATTAGATGATTATAAACATCCCTGTTTATAAAAATTTGAGAGCATCAGTATTGTTGGCACTCTAAAATTCTGCTCCAGGACAGATTTCCTCAGCTCCCAGGGTTTTAGCATATTTTGGGTCTCTTCAGAAGCTAACTTTATCATATAGATTACATAAATGTTCTTTGATTTAAGAGTTCCTATTTGAGAATTTTACCATTACATCATCTGGTCACACTGCCATGACTTGGGAGTCAGTGCTGGAAATCCTTTGCTGCAATTGAGATCAGTGAAATAAGTGAGAAAAAGCATATATGTAGGGTCCTACCTGTCATTTGTTAGAGACAGACATTGTGACTTCAAGTATCAGTGATTGCTGTGGTGATTTACATAACTGCATATTTTATTCTAGATATACTAGGCCACTTGCTGACACGTCTGCATTAACTGAGTCTTTGATGTCTATTTTAAGTTATTAAGATTTGTTTGTAGAAAACACGTCATGTACGTGACAGTTGCTTCCCCTTTCCTTCCTTAATGTGGCACCATCTGTATTTATGAATGTACTCCAGAGCACTTATTCACTTTAAGTACAGAAAACCATAGCATGATTATATTTGTAGACTAACTGGAGTAGCTTCTGCTACTATTTCTTCTCTGTTCAGGATGATATAACACAGAACAGGCAGAACAGGCAGAATGTAGAATATAGACATCTTCAATAAAAGGGTACTTGTTTTATTTTGTCTTTCAGTTCTTCTCAGAGCATTTGCTTGCTGGCTATTTTAAGGTTACCAGTTAATTTTAACTTCATCTCACATACACACACACACACACACACACAAAAACACACAGATATAGATTAGGAGAATGAGCACCTTTTATTTATTCTATCTATCGATCATATGGATATTTATATAGATATATAGTTATAATGCCATAAAGTGTTTTAATTTCAAGAAATAATTGTAGCAAATAAACTTCCAATGCACACAAAATGCACACTTCACAATGGATAAAATTTGACAAATAGTACACCTTTTTAAAATGCCAGCTGTGGTTTATAATATTATCATAATTTCATCTGTGATTTTCAAATTAACCATAGCACTTTAAAGACCTATAAATGAGTAGTAGGAAGTAGAGTATTTTCACAGTTCATACAGCATGATCAGTGGGTGCCGTGAGTCCTGACCAAAATGTAATTCTTTTATTTTCAAAAATGGGATGAGCAGGGTGTTTGTAAGAATAGGATGGAAGATTCATTTAAAGCAAATACAGAAAGTGAAGTATAGAAACTTAATTTTAGAGCAAGTGTATCCACGTTAAACACTGCACCCCTCCTCTCTAAATATTTATTCACACAAACTCCAAGTAATTCAGGCTAAAAATACTTAAGAGATTCTTAAGGGATGACACAAAGAGAATAGAACTCCCTGGTTTTAAATATTTTTTGAAGAATGGATTAGAGAAAATATTATGAAAAAGTATTCTGGGTAAATTATATGTATAAATAGCAAAAGACATGCATTTATGTAGTTATTTTTTTTCAGTAGGTTTCAAAAACAAATTCATCTCTGGACATAAGGTCCAATTAAAATGTCACAGTGTCATGGGGTGAAGCTTACCCTAAAGCACTCCCCTGACAAAGAAGACCTTGACTACATCTGACCAGCTCTAACTGACTAGATTAATGTAGATGATCTGGAAAACAAAGAAACATCAGAAAAACTGTGCAATACATAACCTCACACTTTGGTAATAAATTTGAGAAGGAAAATGGGAGGATGACAAAAAGCCTGTTGACATCTGCTCTTTGGCTTTAGATACAGAGAAAGTCAAAGAAGTTATCCTAAGGCTACATGACTAGAAAATACTTTCCAGGCTTAGGCCATGAGTCTAATACAGAAAGTCAAAAATATATTTTAAAAAAAGTCCTTTGGTGGGAGACAGAATCATGTCCCTGTATGTCTACAGTGCAGCAAGCAGAGTCTGCAGTGGAGACGTTACAAAAAGATGCTGGGCCGGGCGCTTCCAGTCGTGGGAGTGAGCTCCCTGCTGCCCAGGGCCCATGTGGTAGGGAAAGGACAAAGGCCATCAATGGTCTCTGTGGTGTAGAATAGAAATTTTGATCTGCGGATACAGATCTCTATCAAAGAGAAATAACTTAGTGAGAAAAACAAGACTGGTGAATAATGATGGAAGTGGCAAGGAAATACAATGAGAAAATGCTTTTAATTTTTATTTGAGATCCATAATTTTTGCATACAAGTACCTACAATTCAAAATTGATGTTTCTTACCTTCCTTGAATATCTTTTCGCTCCACTATACCAGTTTATCTGAACTATTAACATCTTGATAATACTTACTTTATTCCTAGTTCTACCCCAGAGAAATTGCATTGACTCCAGACAGTTTCCTCTGATTTATGTAAGGATGAGGAAGATGACATTCAAACCGGTTTTTTTCCATTGTAACAGAATGAGGAAAATTATGTTATAGCCTTTTGACACAGTCCATTCTGTTGTAGCTTCAAGAAATTAATGCTGTAAAAAAGCCCTCTCTTTTCCATTTTTTAATGTCCGTTTTAACATTTTCAGCCACATTAACCTTTGTATTACTATTAGTGGTTCAATTATTTATAAATTCCTTATTCCTAAAATATTTTATATTAAGCATAATTTGTGGCCTGCACAACTTGAAATTTCTTATTAATTTACTTTTCCAAACTCTTGACCCTCGTAGAAAAGGCTATTTTCATTAGTGGGACTGTGATTATGTGACTTAGTTTTGACATGCAAAATTGCATTTTGTCTACTTGTTTGACAGAATACAGTAAATGGATGACTAATTTGAAGCTCTTTATACTAGTGACAGCTAGATCCCGTGATGGAAAAGAGTTTTGATTCCAGTGCTCTAGTTGGTGAGTTCCTTTGTTTCTGTTGGATAGGTAGTAAACCTTAGCTATTCCATGATCTGTGACTGATGTAGATGCCTAGAAGGTAAGAGGAAAATATGTATTCCTCAAACATAGATAGCCAGATAGCTGTGGATCCAACCAGGATTCTTGGCAAGGACCCACCGGAACAATGAACAGGATGTGGCTGGAGAAGGAGGCAGTACAGAGGTAGGGCAGCACTTTTCCATGACAAACATTCTTGTCCTGGGTCCTGGAGACAAGCACAACACAGTACAATGTAAGCACAGGCATGAGTCAAAAAGCTGCCATGGACTGTCAACCAAAAGGCTGAATAAGTAGAGGGCGGATCATGACAGCCAAAGACCCCTGAGGCCTCTGACACACTTCCCAAAAGGTCTAGAAGAATGGATTGTGCATGGTAGCTAATTTGCATAGAGAGAAATTTATCTCCTGGGTACCCCCATGAAGCCTGGGCGTACATTCCAGGATCCTGGACTTCCACAACAACTGGTTCGATGTTGGAGCCAGGACTGATGATCTTCTTCCCTTTCTCCGTGTTTCTCTTTCCCTCTCATTAATCTCTCTCCCTTCTCTTTCACCCTATCTCTTCTTCAAAACCCATTGCTCTGTGCTTATACTATAAGAAAAAGGAATATCTTATCTCAATTTCCATGCCAAGTGCTTGATTTACCAATAAAACTCCATAAGTTTTTGCAGACCTTCTGAGAGTTTCTGTTCCTTATCCATTACAAGCATCTACGTACCTGTATGTTCCCTTCCCCACTTGTGGTGGGATGCCACAAGTAATAATTCAACAATTAAAGTAAAATTTTTTTTCTAATAAGAGAAAAATAAAATACAACCAAAACAACAAAGAGCATAAAGAACAGCATGCGACTTTAACTATGGTATAATCCAAATGTAGTACTAAATATATTGCAGATTTGTATGATTGATAATTGCTTTTTCATTGTTTTTTCCTTATTAATTTTCCAGGACTTTCATGGAGTGGGACAGAGATATGGGCAGTGGGGCCACCTGTTGCACATACAGGGCACAATATACCACTGATAGTTTTATAGCTTCGTCATGGGAATAGGAGGAAAAAAACGTAGGAGTGGAAACTGAAGAGGAGAGAAGTTTTTTCTTTTAATGTCTTGTCCAATCACAGCACTACTGGAGGAATAGGAGGCAGGACAATTTTTTTCTCTGTCACTTCTTCTATTGTATTTATTATGATAATTTCAGGTTCTGTCAATGTAGGACTATGGGCGTGGTTCTGACTGCAATCACTAGTTTGCTAGCCATTGTTACCTTGGGCAGGGTGATTAAGAGGAAGAAGAGAACATGGGATGCGAGGGTTTCACTTTGGCATCCTACTTCTCTCTTCTATTTTCCACTGTATCTCGTGAGCTGGGCAGAAGAGAAAGTACTTTACAAATGACTCTGAAATTTCAGGGTAGATGAAATACAGCTGCTGGCCCCAGCTATTTCTCTTACACAAAACCTGTTTTTGACTGGGATAATTTTCTTCCTAGCAGCTGGAAAAGTGCTGGGTTTTCGATTTATTATGGGAATAACATTGACAACATACTGATGTTTCAGCTGTTGCTGAGCAATGCTTACCCTAAGTCAAGGACTTTTCAGTTTCCCATGTTCTGCCAGAGAGGAGCTGCACAAGGAGCCAGGAGGGAGCACAGCTGAGGTAGCTCAACCAAACTGGCCAAAGGGATATTCTACACCATAGAAAGTCACAGCTAGTATATGAACTGTGTGTATGTGTGTGCTGGCTGGGAGGAGCTGGCTGCTGCTCCAGGGCAGACTGGGCATCCTTCAGCAGGTGTTGAGCATCACTTGTCTTTCTTGGGTTTTAATCCTCTCTTTCTCTCTCTCTCTCTCTCTCCCCTTCCTACTCTCTCTCCATTGAAATTATTATTATTTGTAGTAGTAGTAATAGTACTAAGAATATGTTTTATTTTATTTCAATTATTAAACTGTTCTTACTTCAACCCATGAGTCTTACTTATTTCTCTGTTCTCCTCCCCATACCACCAGGAGAGCCAGGCGGAGGAAGTGAGACAATGGCTGCATGGCACTGAGTTGATGGCTGGGACAGCTTTGGTTAAGTGAAAGCTTATAGTTTTATTGATCTATGATTTCCTTAAGAAATAGCTTAAGATCACCTATTGCTTTCTTTTCCACGTTATTCTCTTTCACTCTCTAGGTCTTTCTAGTTATTGCTATTTCATGTGTAGAAAAGATTGAAAAAAGCTTGTGCATTTGTTTGCACTGAAAGGGAGACGTATAATCTGGAGAATACACATGAAAACCCTTTTTATCCCATATACAATGGTAGGAGATGCTTCAAAATAGGAAATTCAAAGTAGAAATGGATTCATGTTTCATTCATATAACAGCATGAATAAACTCATTCCAAAAGGAATTTGACATGACTGAGAATTTAATCACATTTTAAAGGTGTTATATAAATATCAAGGAAATCTATGGCTGCAGAAATAAACTAAGACAATAATGTATGTAAGTACTACAAAAACCACGTGTCTCAAGGCTCTGAATAATCCTTCTATTCCTGGCTAAAGTGTAGACAAGGAGAAGACAGTTATGAAATAATTTCTACATCTTGCTTTAAGGCAATTACACACCTCACTATCAGACACTAAACTGGATCAGGCTGTTGATAGAGGGCAGCAGATCTTCTGTTCTAATTTTATTGTGCCGTGAATACACACAACTGAAGTATCTCCCCAGCCATACTGCAGGATTTTATTTCAGGATTTTAGCGCATGTCTTCTGAGTCCCAGTTGCCAGGGCAAAAGTCATCAGAATGGGCATTGAAGGAAAACAGAAACCCTACCCTTAATATGAATATCATGCTTTTAGGACAAAAGCTGTTGAGATTTTCAAACATTCTTGATAAAATTTTGTAGAGCAACAAGCTTTTCAATAAGGTCTTTGAAGACCGAGTCTGCTAAATTTTGGGTTTAAGCTACGTGTAGTATCCATTCTCAATTGGATACAGTCATGATGTCTCTTCCTTACAAATTAAAAAAAACCAGAACCTTTGTTATTGCCTATTTCCGTCTGAGCTTCTCCCATACAGATTAATTGGAATGGTGGTATTCAGTTACATTTTTTCAAAATGAAATTATGTGCCAGCAATGTATGTGAGTGTTAATTGCCTAAGAACTTGTAATTGTCAATAGAAATTAAATCAGTACTACCAAACTTGCACGTAAACTCTGCTAGAGGAGCAGCTGGAGCATCTCAGGTGATACTTCTCAGGTCCCATGTCACATCTGCCCATCCTGGGCCAATGTACGTGATATTTTGTATCTTCAGAGCTGAATCCTGTCCCTATTGACTGAAACATCTCATTGACCTCCATTCTCTTTCCTCAGGCATCATTTCTTGGATGTCAGCATCTTTTCTTGAACATGAAAGTCCAGGCAGTGGCTTGTAGAGTAAAATAGCAGAGGATTACAGAGCAAATCTTCACTTTGGGGAATGGCTTTCCTGTGCTAAATGCAAAAAGATATTTGTAATATCCTATGTTAAGACTTAGGAATCATAAAATTCTTGCAGGCACAATAAACAAAAGTGAATTTTATCTGTTGTACACCATATGACAAATACCTAACAAGATTCTTTTTCTACTCTTTTAGTCATATGAGATAAGATTTAGTCTTAGTCTTAGTTCACATCACACATTTCAAAATACAGATATTTATAAACAAGTAATTCTACCTTCTTTCCAGTTCTTACGTAGTTTACAGTTACTAGACATGGGTAAGAATAGATTCACCACTTTCAGAAATAGGAGTTTTAAATATAAGGCACGAAAAAGCATCCTGGGTTTTGGTTGTGGTTTTTTGTTTGTTTGTTTATAAAACTGTTTTTTTTTAATATTGTAACTATTTTAAAATCTCCTTTATATCAGTGATCTACCCTTATGTATCCAGAAAATTTACTGGTTAAAAGAGCAATTTCGGTTATGAACACCTCTTGTGGCAGTGCACTCAACATGTCAAAGTTAAAGATATATTTTCTGCCTATGAACAAGTAACCTTTTAATATAACCAAGAAACTACTGAATTTTCTGCCCTATATGTCTTGAGACTTCATTTGAATCTTACAAATTACTCTGACTCCGACCTTTTCATGCAAGATAAGTCAAATGTGGTGACATTATCAAAATCTGTATTTTATTATTTTTATATTCATCATTTCTTAACACTGTGGAGAATATATGTCATCTTTTTTCTTCAATTGCAATAAAATTTTGTTTTATTTGACTTTTCAAACAATTATTAAGACTCTACAAGGCATGTCTGAGAAGAAAACATGTTTTAATATTTTTTCAACTGTTTCCTATTTCTACTTTACTAATACAAACACAGTAACAGAGGTTACTGTGGATTTTTATCTGAATTTCACGTATTGAATGATAGAGCTGCTAAAGCTGTACCAATCTCACTAATTTGATATTTTCCCACATAAATGGGGAACGTTAGATGTGCATGTAAAAAATCAAAGTTGAATTTTTGCTATTTCCTGACAGATAACACTTTTAGATTTTTAGGTATGCCTGAAAAAACATAGAACAGAAATATTTAGATGCAAGTACATATCACAGCAATTTTCAAGAGATTTCCAAGATCATAAAAGAAATATATTAATAAAATTTTTTTGGCTGTCAAGCTATGATTTTGTTTTTCTTTTGCTCTTCTTTGAACATGTACATACTCTGTTCAATGTGAATGAAGGTCACAGACTAGTCGTTCTTGTATGTCAAAGAAGTGAAGTGAAAAAGAATCCTCTTTATGAAATTATAAGTTAACATCCTTTTATCAGCATTTTGCCTTCTTGTCTGGTCTATTCAGTTCTCCCTATTGCCTTGTATACAGAAATAAATATAAAGAAGGAAAAGAGATGGATTGACTTTTTTGTCTAATATCAAGATTAGATTGTCTGTACGTCATAATCTAATTTCATTTTAAATGTTGACCATGAAATTTTGTATGAAAGAAAATGAGTGAAAGTTCTTTGGAATACTTCAGTGAAGTCAGAACAGAACATAAATACTACTGTAATCATTATAATATTGATCTCTTTATTTTTACTCTTTCTCTGTTTATTTAAATTCTAGTTTAACTCAAATTTTACAGAGTATTCTTCACAGATAACAAAATGTATCATTTTTTTCCTACATTCGTGAACGATTTATTGGCAAATGCAATTTCAGTTATATAAAAAAGTTTCTAAAAAAAAAAAATAGCTAAAAATAATGAAAAAAGAAAACTTTTCTGCTAAAAATTCATTTAATGCAAACATAACAGGCTTTGACTCCGAGTTTAAGGTGATAATAAATATGATGAATAAAATTTTAAATAGTTTGATATTTACATATTGAATATACACTTTTATGCAGTATACTTGCACCTCTTCTTTTTGATTAAAATCTCTCTCCTTTGGGAAAGCTACACTGTGCCATGCACACATAATGGGAGTGTGCATAAAGGAAATCCAAATCTCAAAGATTCAGTTTTCATAGAATCATAGATTGGTTAAGATTGCAAAAGATCTCTGAGATCATCAAGTCCAAGCCTCAACTGTGCACCACCACCATGTTCAAGAAACCATATCCTTAGGTGCCTTACCCCCATGCTTTTTGAATATTTCCAGGGCTGATGACTCCACCACTTTCCTGGGCAGTCTGTTCCAATGTTTTACAACCCTCTCCACGAAAAAAAAAAATTCTCAATATCTAATCTGAACCTCTTCTGGACCACAACTTGAGGTTGTTTCCTCTCAAACTGTCCCTTTTTCACTGGGAGAAGAGACTGACACCTACCTCACCAGAACTTCCATTCAGGAAGTGTGATAAGGTCTCTCCACAGCCTCTTTTTCTCCAGGCTAAACAACTCCTGCTCCCTCAATTGTTCCAGACCCTTTACTAGCTTCATTGCTCTTCTCTGGACATGCTCCAGCACTTCAATGTCTTTGCTGTAGTAAGGAGCTCAAAACCGAACACAGGACTCGAGGTGTGGCCTCACCAGCACCACGTATAAGGGAATGAAAACTGCCCTAGTCCCGCTGGCCATGCTGTTCTTGATAGAAGCCAAGATGCCACTGGCCTTCTTGGCCACTTGGGCACTGCTGGCTCATGTTCAGCTGGCTGTTGATCAGCCCCCCAGGCCTTTCTCCACGACAGCTTTCCAGCCACTCTGCCCCGGCCTGTAGCTCTGCCTGGGGTTGTTGTCACCCAAGTGTGGGACTTGACACTTTGCCTTATAGAACCTCATACTGCTGGCAAGTCTTGTAAATACTGAAAGGTTTAGGTTTTGTGATGGGTTGGGTTTTTTCTTTTCAGTATAGGGGAATTTTTTTAAACTTGGGGATGTTTTTTGGGTTGGGTTTGGTTGGTTTTTTTCATGTAGGGGAATTGTTTTTATTTCATGGGCTTGCTATAATCTTCTTAATATATTCCCATCAATTGTTTCCCCATTAGGCTTTTTATAGGAAACTTCTGTTCTAATGGTGACTCACAAAATTTACCTTTCAGCTTCGTGCATGACTGTTTCCAAACTAAGTATTTATTTCAGAGAATGTGAGGGATTAACATTTTCTTTTAAAATTTATTTTGATAAAGTATGAATTAAACAGTTTTTCGTGCTGCCATTACCCCAACCTCACTGCTTTCAAATATTTTTCTTACAGGATTCTCCTTGTGACAAGGACAATGTAATCATGCAAGCTTGTCTTTGGAAGCAGCCCGATGCTTGATCAAGAGTCATGATAACGAGAAGAAACTAACACCTATCTGTGTGGTCAGCTGAGTCCAAAAGATCAGGGAGATGTATTTTGACGAATCAATTTTGTTTTAATTTTTTTCTCAACATTGTTTGACCAGAGGAATGTGGGGGAGGAGGCTGCACACAGCACATGCCACGGGCAGGAGGCAGGTAGGAGAAGACAGAGGAAAGCCCTGTCTCTAGGGAGACTTTGTCTGACAGCCATTTCATGTCTCGCGTGCTAGTGCCTCAAACTCGCTACAGTTTACTGTTCTATCATAGAAAATATAGTTTACACTCTGTGAAATACTTAGCAAAAGAAGAGATTGATGGACTCCAACCCTTCTGACTATCTCCAGACACCCAGATCCCTTTGGAAAGCTTTGGGAAGACAGAGGAAATCTCTGAAATGCTTCAGGATATGTTTTCTCATCGGTGTTTTCCATTCGACTTACTCTGTTGCCTACTAAAAGGAAAACACGCAGTGTGCAGTGGTCTTCCATTAAATGTTCGCTGCTGAAACACTGAGGGAACACATTCCGTTGTTGCTGTTGTGTATATATGCGTGTTCCTCGAATATGGTTCTAGCTAAAAGGGTAGTTGTTGACCCTCACAGCTAAATACCTCCAGATCATCCCCCAAAGCAACTGACAGCAGAATTGTTAATTTTGAATTGCATTGGTTCTTATAATACAAATAAAACATAACAAAAATAAGGTCACATGATTTTAAAGAATGTTAAAGTTATTGTTTTAGTGAGAAATGTTGACTACTTCTAGCGAAAAATGCGGTAAGACTGAGACATTATCAAGGTTTTTCTTCATACTAGAAAGACAGATTGTAGATTTTTTTTTACCATATAAATTACTTCAGTAGTTTTATTTTTCTTCCTAGGTGCATGAAACACCCTGAACCCACGCCAAAACTAACATTAGCAAAATTCAAGTAGTGTCCTAAATTAGTGATAGAGTTGACTCCATCTGTAGAAGACCCAAAAGCTGCATAAATGCTGAATGAAGAGAACTTCTTATTTTGAGAGTGAAAGCTATAAATTAGCTATGATGTTTCCTTCTGGGAATGAAAAGACACTCTATAATATTTTCCCAGGGAGGGTGTCTTTTAGGTGATAAAACAAGCTTTTTTTTTTTTTTTTTGGAGTAGTAGTAGTGAAAATCAGATTTTTCATTCTTATTCATATTTTGTAATGAAAAAGTAAAGAAATCTTTCCTTGAAATGAATGCTTTGGGTTTATTTCCTCAAAAAATATTGAGTCTGTTTAACTTAAGCTTCATTATATTCATATTTATTACAACCCCAATGAGTGTACCTGTTACGAGGAAGATTAACATCTCAGACATTAGCCATATTTACTGTCTAAGGAACTAAGTAAATCTGGTGCAGCTTTTCCAAGTAGATCATGTTTTTCCATATATACAAAACTTGAGTATGTTTGGGAGGTTAGGGTAGGGAAGGGAAGATGGTAAAATTTTTACTTTATTGTCTATTACCTATCGATCTAATTTTACTCAGTAGAAAAAAAAGGAACATTACTAACATGCTTTAAAAGATGTCATTGATCTATCTAACAAGAAATTGTCAGCAACAGGTTCATAAGGACAGATATTAATTTCATCAACATAAATTTAAAATACCTCATCTTGAATATCTTGTGACATAAATAATTTTATTTGTATGAAGTTTTCTGTAGAAATCTCTTGAAATAAATATATATCTTTTAAAATTTGAGATGGCTCCCATTAATTAAATTAACTATAGGTAAAAATAAGTTCTTATTTATCACGCATGTGAATTTCATAAAATGATTTATACTTATCCTAAAAAAGTGCTGACACCCAGGAGCAAGTTCTTTGGATACTCAGTCCACTAACATCTTTTTATCGCGGTGAATAGACAGCATTTTCTGGCCCTTATCCACTGTCCTCAAACCAGGAGGCGTAACCCAGAACTACAGGATGGCTGAGGCTGGAAGGGATCTATTAGGATCATATAGTCCAAGATTCCACTCAAGCTGGAGTCAGCAAGAGGAGGTTTGTCAGGATCATGCTCACTTGGATTTTGCATCCGAGGATGGAAGCTCCACCACCTCTCTGGGTAACCTGTGCAAGTGCTCAATCACCCTCCCAGGAAGAAGTGAGTGTTCCCTAACATTCAGAGGAAATGTCCTGTGTTTCATTGTGAGCCCATTGCCTCTGGTCCTGACACTGGGCACCACTGAAAAGAATCTGGCTTCTTTTTCTTCACCCCCCTACTGGGAATTTACATACATGAATAAGACATATCTCATCAACTGAACCTTTTTCTCTTCAGGCAAGAGTCCCGGTTGTCTCAGTCTTCCCTCATGTGAAAGAAGTTTCAGTGTTTAGTCCTCTGTGTGGCCTTAATTTCACTGACTTCCTATGGACTTGTAGCAAAGTACTTCAGCAGACTTTTTTACCCACTTCTTCTATTCTTATACTGGGCCTTCAATTAAATTCCTCAGTGCTTAGTGCTTTCAGTTTTTTTCAATGGTAGGCTGTATATTTTGTTTTCTGGTCTTACTTTGGTCGGTTACCTGGCTTGAAATAGAAAGGAATAGTCATCTAACAAGATAAAGCTAAAGATTTAATTCATGCAGGTGAGTAGTCTCACTGGACTGTCAGTTGCATAGTCACTTTGGGGTGCTGCAGCCTTTCAGCTTCACTCTGATAAGAAGGCAGTACTTTAAATGCAACTGCGGAAAGATAAAACAGTGATTTATAGTATATAAGATTTTGTTATTTGAGAATTCAGATCATGCTTAATTTTAGTCTCTCATTGCTGCAGCTGGGAGAACTTAGTACTCAAACCAGTTAGTTGCATGACTAGGCAGTGAATTTTGTTTTGCTTATTTTTATCCCAGTACGTGCAAGTGACCGTTACGACAAGTAGTGCTGGGTTTGAAATCTTCATTGTATTTTTGCATTCTTACAGGTATAACAGCATGCACTCTGTTAAACTTTCCTTTGCACTGATATCCTCAAAATCAAGCGGAAATCTTCTTAGCATTAGATGTAATGGCACTTTCATGCAGGACTATGATAACTCAGAAAATGGTAAAGCCTGCTGAACATAAGTTTCCTTTGATTTTTTCCTCTCTTTTTCTAGTAGGAATATGGTCTCTGTTTTTATTTCTATGCCTTCAGCAATATTTCCGGCAATCCCGTGCTGTCCTAAAGTCCTTATGAACTTCATGCAAATATCTACGTGGGCAGTTCTTGAAAGGCAAACTACTTAACAAAGTGAGCTTTTATCAAAGCATTAAGCTGTTAATAAATGAAGAATGTTTATCCTCAGAAGAGCTTCAAAGAGTGTTTTGATGAAGATGAGCTTTCTTTCTATCTCGCAGCTGTCCTTGCTTGTGGATGGGAGCTGGCAGGCCAGATCAGGCCTGCTGCCAGAGAAGAATAAGTAGGAGGAGGTGGGCAAGGTTTCAGTGCAGGTGTTCCTTTAGAGCTTGCTGTTTGATTACATCCTAAACTGTGTCTGTGAAAGTGAGGCTGCTTTGTTCTTTTATGTCTGCACTGTGCTATTTTTAAACATGATAAAACCCCCCGAAAACATTTGCATTTTTTTAAGTTACTAATTAGAAAAGAAAAATCCAAGTGAACAAAGACACTGACCAGCAATAACCTATAACAGATTCAATGAATTTTCTATCTTTTCAATCATGCTACTAAAGTAATTATTTTCTTTAAATTGAAAATAATAATACTGAGTGAGGAGATTCATCTGCAAACATAACTAAATAAAGATGGACAGAAAGACATTAAATTAAAAAAAATTCTCATAGAAATGAAGCTTAACAATCTTAATTGTTCTATGTTGATAGGAGTTTTTCAGTACATGGATGTTTACACCCCTAAAGAGAAATTGAATGCTTATTATTCTCCAGTGCCTGCTCTTTCAGATTTTGTTAAGAATATAGCTCTTGAAATGAGGTCCTTATTCTCTCTTTATTTTTTTAAATTTATTTATTTATTTTTTAATTTTATTTTTTTGTAGTGGTGGTGGTGGTGTTATTATTTTGTTTGCTAGTGATTAATGTTTTTGCTCTTTGTCCCACCTACTCTACGCATCTATTTCAATCTGGCTGAAATTCCAAGGCAAGCCTTTGGAAAAACATTTTTCAAGCTTGAATAGTAATCATTCCCTTTGTTATTTATAGATTTGATAGACAGAAGAGAAAGACAGCACGGCCTGGATATACCACATACAAGGACTTAGATGTGTAATAAATCCAGTTGCCAATAAAATCTTATTAACTCCATAAACCATATCACAACATCCACATAAAATAATGTTTTAATATTAGATATTTCAAATCTGAATATTTGGAAGTACTGAATATCATCACAAAATGTGCAAAATGCAATCCAAAATATAGCACCAGGAGTATTATGAACATTATGGTATGCATCTGGATGCATAATTTTCTAGCTCTGTTTTCTCATTGTGGTGCCAAACAGTTTTTACAGAGAGCAGAAATTGCTCATGCCCTTAAAGCTGCATATTGGTCTGCTCTAATGAGATACCTGCATGGCATAAAAGAGGTATTGGACTCTCTTTTTTTTTTTTTTTNNNAAAAAAGATGTTTTGGGCTTTTTTTTTTTTTTTTTTTTTTTGTGAGCAGTGGCAGAAAAAAACATACTGGTAATACAGAGAAGGGATTCAAGTACTTAGTCTACTTGATTGTAATTTGTTCTTTAAGTTCTTGCAAAATCATAAGGCTGAGAGGAAAATTCATGTAGGATGACTTATATTCCTTTCTTTTTGTCTGGGAAATTTTTTTTGTCCAATATGTTCCTTTCCATTCTTTCTGGCAATAAATATTGAACCTAAAACACTTGAAATAAAACCAAAGGACATGAAAAATAAGATCCACAAAGCTGAAAGCAAAAGCTTTCATTTTCAGGCAGTGGACAGACACAAGGGGGAAAAGTTCAGTATCTAATTCAGCATCATCAGACTCAATACTGCATTTCCCAGTGTCAGAGTATATCCTAATTTTAGGCCATCTGGAAATAAGACTTTTAACTCTGTATAGATTAGCAAGCAGTCTTTAAGTAGGGACTGAAAGCCAGATGTTGGTATCCTGACAACTAAGTCTCTAATTCTACATTCTGGAAGCTAGCAAAGGTGCATGCTACAGTGCCTTGCAAACTTCTCCACATTTTATGAGAAGATACTAGAGAACAAAAAAAAGCCAATTTGTTGTACCTCATATGACCTATGCTTTATATTAAAGAACAAGTTTGGCTCTTGAGGACCACTTCAGTACTCCAAAAAGAAGTAAAGCTGTCATGACAGAAGAGACTGAAAGAAGCCTTCCTTGAAATATTGTGTCTTCTGCTAGAAAGTACATACAGTAAAATTTCATTTGTGGTCTCTCTCCAATGAATCTTTGTCTACAGGAAAACGTCAATAGAAATTATTTCATTAATTCAGCTTATTTCAGGAAAGCCTCAGATGGCTTATAAATTTTGCCTTCGCTATACACAGGCAATCTTTTTAATGCTGGGTTCATTTTCCTAAACCACTTTCCACACATATTTTTCACCATTTGTTTTTAGGGAAGCTTTAATTTTTTTCATTTTTTTGTTATCACCAGTTCTGTCATTAGATTATAGAAGTCAAATGATAGAATGAATATATTGTCACTGACACATGCATCTAAAACCAGTAAAGGCAAAAAAGGATCTTCCCTTTGGTGATATTTCTATACCAGTCTAGTTTGCGTTTGTACAGATAAATGTGATCTCCATGTTATTATGTTGAAAAGATGATTCCTCTTAAGAGATGTTAATGGCTTTTTTTGCTCTTGGTGAAAAAGATAATAACAAAAATAAATAGAACAGCATTGTAACAGAAATTATTTTCTGCCTTTTTCAGCAGAACAATTAAGCACAGAATGCTAAATAAGTTTCCTTCTGAAATGTGCTTGTTTGTCGGTATGGATATACTGCAAATACTGTCTGTTATACTCTACATCATTTGCATCTGTTAGCTTCAGTGATAGAGCTAAACAAGTTGATATTCTTTTTGAGAGCTGACAAAAGGCAGCAGATGAAGGTTATGTGTTGCCATGGCCATAGATTGTAAATGTTTCAGAGAAGAGAATTCAAATAATAGAAGAATCTTCAATGTGAGAAATTCCAATGGCTGCAATATGAAACTAGACAATTGCAGAGAGAAACTGAGCACACATTACTTAACAAGGAAGAAAACTGTTAGACAAATCTACAGTACCCTTCCAGTGACTACTGCAGTGCAGTCAAATTTTAAATTACAACCAGATACAAAAGTTAGAGGTACTTCCTGTCCATAATTGGAACTATGTGAATAATGATATTTTCACTCTGATAAAAATCTACCTCGTCTGGAAATTTTCTATTTAGTTGCCTGAAGAGATTTTTTCCTTTATTTCTATTTTCAGAAAAAGCACACCAACAGGTAAAACAGTTAGATTTAACTACTTATCATAGATTTGATCTTGTTTAAAGCAAAAAAATCCAGGAGTTAAACCATTATTTTGAAACTGGAAGAAATAGAAAGGTCAGGTAGAAAGTAGCTTAGAAACTGGGTTTTCTCAGTCAGAGCTGTGCTGTTGAGTATTCTGAAATGAGCTTCTCATGGTCAAATTTCATTAATTAACAGATAGAATAATTTCAGTGGAAATACAGTAAGGAAAATATTAGGCCAGCTTTTGTCCTGCCTTTACAGAGTTCAAAACTCTATATTATGTTTTGTTCTCGTAATGAAACAAAATATGAATCTGTGGGCAAATATATAAACCCCTTTCATTATTGTTTAAATTTATTGGAAGGATAGGCTGAACTGAAATGAAATTAGGGAAGAAGTTGATAGTGCAAATAGTCCCACTGCTCACCAGCTGGTTAGCAGACAGAACAGGGAGAAATAGAGAACAGGGCAAAAACCTCTGTTCAGACTCCTTAAAATCCACGTGCTTGCCTATATTTTATGAGCACCAGGAAGAGAGAAATACATTAGAAAGTCCGGCCACCCAAGCATGCACGTGATTCCTAAGTTTCCTCTGACTCATGAGATGTAAAAAATGCCATTTATATTTTAATGACTGTTTGAGATGTGCAATGTACACATTTAGCGGGTTGTTCAAGCATCACAACAGCCTTTTAAGGGAGGCAAATTAATAACAGTTTAGTCATACTTTCCACTTTTCCTGCTTTGACTCTCCACCTTAAACTCAGCCAATTAAAGAGCCCGGCAGGTACCTTTTTAGAGAGGCTTTCAGCCTGAAAGTAATGCGTCTTAGGGAAAAGTCAGCAGGAGGTGAGTAAGGGTCAGAAGAAACAGTGTGTCAGTAATAATGGGACCTTTAATAATAGGTCTTATCTAAAACTTTAAATTCTGATGTTATGTGTTGAAGAAGTCATACTTTATCCCTATCTTTTTTGAAAGAATTCCTATCTACGTTTTTTTCTTCGAAAGTGTAGTAAGTTAAGAAAGGAAGCCTAGAAATATATAATTCCACTTCCAGGCTGTATAATCACAATGGACCACTTAGATATTTCTTCTCTCTTTATCTCATCTCTCTTAGCGCCTTTGAACACACAGATCTTTAAGATCTTAAAAAAAATAATTGCATGAAGATAAAAGGGAAACTCATTAGTGCCCTGAGGAAGAAAATATGGTTGCCTCATCTTTAGCTCCTATAACCTGGCTGACAATTAACTATGTTCATTTTGGTTTTGACTACATCACAGTACAGTGGATGGTTTTTCAGTGTCTAGAACAGTGCAGTGTAAAAGCAGCAGTAAGGCATCCATGTACTGAAATAAACCACCCGACTTGCAGGAACTTTGCAAGTGTTTATACCCAAACAATATCTCTATACCTTTGCTTTTCTGTTTTTCTGCTGAAAAGCTGACATCAGTGATGAAAATGCTAATATTTTACAGAATACATCTGTACAGTTAATACACCATTGGAAAAAAAAAACCAAAACCCTACAAGGTTCTAAACCTGGGTAATTTGTGTGTTTGTGCCTTGTGGACTGACATCCTGACTAATTTATCATTCCCTTGACCATTGTATAATTTTCAGCTCCAACATAAAACATTGGAATACAACAGAAGACTGAATAGGATCCACATAAGATATACATACTGTAGGAAATGCATTGCTGCATTTTAAATATTTAGTTAAGACCATTTTATTTGTACAAACATCAGTTAAGAGTACAAATTCATAGACACAAACTGCACAGCTGGATGATCAGTGGCCAGCAGTAAAAGTCTCTAAATCTCGAAATAATTAATTAGCAGGATAAAATTCTAATCTTACAGAGTAAAATTGTCTTTGATTTCCCTCCCTCTGCGCAGAGGGACTGCATAAGAGCTAGAAATCAGTGCCATTTAAGCTCTAATTTAACAGTTTAGATAGCACCTCAGTGGGGCTTAGACTTTGTGTTAGTTGTATTGGGGAGGTAGGATGACATACTTAATATGGGTAAAGAAGATAAAATAATACTATTTTTTAAATTATTAAGTGGGAAGAGATAACATAAATAAGACAGAAAAATACAAAAATGTCTCAGGAATTCTTGTGTATTTTAATGAAGCTCTTCTTTCACCATACACAGTAAAGAAATGAACAGCTAAACTTCAATCAGCAGAAGTCATTTGCTGTAGTATACTAATTGATTTCTTCTTTTTGTCTCTAAACCATGGGAACAACTATTCACAATGTATTCTTAATAAAAAAACATGGCCAATAAGCTTCATTTGCTTGACTGCTAACTGCTAACGTACAGACTAATTTCTTATTAGTATAAACTAAAAGTAAGAAACTTCATTTTGATGTTAATGCATGTTCTTGATTGCTTCCACATTTGACACTCTTTCTGACTTTTGATTAGAAGTCTGTATTCTTACAGAAATTGAGAGTTTGATTCTTTCTGGAAGAAGGTAGGAAATGGAGATAGAAATATGCATTCCTTTTTCTTTGCCATTTGAATGCAACTCATAGCAATGCAACCAGTTTAAGTAAGAGAGAAACATTATGAGTCATTGGTTAATTCAGGATGTTACCAATATTATAAACAGATATAACAAATATACTTCCCTGTAAAAAGGCCACAAAAACCTTCCACACCCTGTATTTATATGTTTTGGTACATATTTCTAAGTGTCTTAAATTTTGCAAAAAGCATAAACAATCCTTCACATTTTGTTTTTATATTTCCTTTTAAAGCCAGGAATTAGTCTTTTCAGTGTTAAAGAAAAATCATCCTCTGTGCTCAGCTTCTGAATGTTCTGAATGCATGTCCTGGCTTGGTCCCTGTAAATGTAATTTTAATTAGTTCCCTTAAATTTTTCACACCTGAAACTTTTAAAGCAAAAATGCATTGAAATATATATATTTTGTTTCTTCTATCTAGGTCAGCCGTGTTAGTGTCTAGGCTGATATCGCTCACTCCTGACTTGAAAACTAATGTAATGGGACAGAATTGATGGTTTCTTTTCTGACAGATTTCAGTGGTGCTCACATGTTGCCTACTTATACAGGTGGACATAGATAAGGAAAGAGTTTTTTGTGGAGAAACAAAGATGAGAGGCCTCACCTGGTTTCACCTGGATTCTGTGATTCTTCACCTCAGCTCACTGCTACCCAGCAGGGAGCTCTGTGTTGTATACCTGATTTCAGATGGTTTAGGGATAAGATGAGAGACACTTTTGCTTTGTCCAGTGCCTTCACTGACTTCCGGCATTGAATGGCTCCTTATCTTCCTGGGATTATAGTTATCCTGGGGACCAGGTCTTTGCTCACAGTACTATGCAGACCAAGAGAGAGTGAAGAAGTTTCCTCCTGATTCTCTGTAAAAATGAAATGTATGCCACTTGATGCAACATGTTTTTTCCTGTGATTCAGGCACCCAAAGAAATGTCTTCATACAGAGGTTGTCACCTCCCTGTTGCTCCTGATGTGGAAGCAGCATGTCCAAGAAAAGTCTGTTTCCTTCCCATCTGCACTGCATCCCTGAGCATAGGTACAGCTGAGGTCAGATTGCACTCAGCACCTCTAAGTGTCAGCTGTGGAGCACTGAGGGGTCTAAGAGACGATCCTAGGAACCTAAGGAGAAAAGCAGTGGGCATCAGAAGAGAAAATGTGAGTGACCCATCTCTTCCTACTTATATTCAAAAGGATGGAAGTGGCGACAGGTCTTAAGGAGGTGGAAATATTATCTAGCAAGGCAGAATAAGGTGAACTATTGTCAACAACAGGAAAGAATGACAGCCCAAAAGTTTAATCCTTCATTTAGTCATATACTATTCGATGTGGGATAAAAGCAAACAATAGATGCTATTGAATAATTTACTAGTGGATGTCTCTGAGACCTGTGCCGAGGCAGTTCAGGATAGGTGAACTATTCTTGTAACCTTAAGATATGACCTAACAGCACAGCATATTGGAGACAATAGTTAAGTAGAAAACAGTGAAAAGCAGGTATAATACCTTATATTGCACCAGACGTAGAGAGAAGACAAGCGAAGATTGATTGTGTGCAACACATTATTTTGAGAAATGCTGCTGCATAAATAGCTGGGCAAGCAGGCTACATTTGATTGCCTCCACATAGGCTGCAAAGCCACTTGGGAGACCTTAAATAGCCAAAGTGCTCACATGGAATATGAATAAAAGATTTAGCACCTGTGGGAGACCCAGCTTCTTCTGAAATGAAAGCAAATGCCTATGTATATGGTAACTGAATCCTGCCCTGTATTCTGAAGTGAAAACTATTCACCAGCTGAAACACAAGTCAAATCCCTTCATTATATTAGTTTGAAATTAGATTTACCTAACAAATCTTTATTTTGGTTATCTGAGTGTTGTTTTTTGTTGGTTAGTTTCTTTTTGTAAACTCCTTCCAGAAAACTCCCAAAACCAAACAGAAAGATGTTTCGAGTGCTGGACTAAGAATGGTTCTTCAGGTTGTACCATTCTTCAACACCAAGGGCCATTTCTGTGATAGGCAGGAGGGCAATCTGAACATCCTTTGGGTTAATATCCCATCACAGAACAGAGAGGCCTTATCTATACAGGGTGAGTAGCCTCTGGTATGTGCTGTCCCTCACTCTGCCTTCACCCTGCTTTTTGTGGGAGAGAGCTGTTGAATGGAGCCAGACAGCAAGAAACTTTCTGACAAATTGATATTAGGGCTGATTGCCGGTGCCTAAGACTGTGCCCCAGCCTCCTTCACTGTCCAAACACATGCAGTCTCAAAGAAAAATACTGCAGGTTTACCTCTGGTCTTCTCAACTCCTTCTGCTGGTTTTAGTCATGAAGTGTTTTGTCCTAAAATCTGCTCTGGAGATAAAGTAGGTTGGTGAGGTTATCCACGTATATGTTGTGTTTTGTGCTAAAAAGTCTAACTTTTCCTAATGTAGTTTTTTTTGTCCATCTAAGTTCAGCAGCTTGTTATTATGCAACCTAAAGTTAGGTCATTTTCTTATGAGTCAAAACATGAAGTTAGTGCAGGAATTAGGACAGACTGGTGTTTTCATAAGCTTTTCTTTTTTGCATGCTAAGTCAAGAATACTGTTGGTCAAATGAATGATCCATAGCTTCTTCAGTGACTACTGAGAATACTCTTCACTATATATAGTGGTGCTTGTTTTCAGGGGTAAGTGTTATGCCTTTAGCTACCCAGGTAATTTGTGTCTATATTTAAATAACAGGCTGTGTATTGTAAGTCTTGCTCTTAGGAAATAATTGACTTTTTTTTTTTATTTCTAAAATGAATAGACATTATAACCCATAATCCTTCCTTTCTTGTATTTAAACTTCTTGTTATCTCCAGTTAAATCTGAGCATTTCATTATTTTTCACTTGTTAAAACTTGTGGAGCAAAACAAGGGTCATAACACAGAATACAGAGACAGATCTAGAGAGATCAAAATCCATAATATGTCAAAAGTGCTTCCACTCTAGATAGCTGCAGGAACATCACTGCTAATACACAGAAAATCACTCTGGAAACCTGATTGTCACTGTTACTAACAGACAGATTGATCAGACCAGGCACTGTCCTCTCAGCTGCTGCCCAGAAACAGACAGGTGCTGCTTCTAGAACAGTGCAAATTGCTGCTGGCTGTCATTTTTATTGGGATATTCTCTTTTTTATTTTTCAGGCAAGACCATATGAAAAGGAACTAGAGATATAATACTTGATTTTACAAATATTTACTTCTTCCAAGGAAAGAAATTCTCTGTTAAAAAATTATTATTTCATCATGCAGCAGAAAATCTCTGGATTATTAGTTCGTTACCTCTGCACTGAGTGGTAAAGAGTCAAATATGCACGTTGTAGTACCCAAGTATTCTTAAGAATTTAATTCTAAGTTGTTGATTTAGACCTTATATACAGAGTAAGACTTCCAATCTCCCCCCAAGCTTTTTCCGTATCCTAGATATTTTGTCCCATCTCTGCTGTTATTCACCACCCAAAGGTAGTGCTGTTTTCCAGAAAACAACATAGCAGACTTAGACTCATAACCAAATTTACTGCATTCGACTTGAGCTTTACATATAAGGAATTATATTGCATCTCTCTGATATATTTTGTTTTTTAAAATAATTAGCATTTCTTTATCCAAATAATGCTTTCTGCACTCAACTGGTTTGTTACTCAAGTGGCAGAGTCTTTCAATATCTAAATGTAGCAGTAAATAATTGCATCCCTTTCTGACTGACACTTTCCAGCATTCCAAGCTCCCCTTGAAAAGCAATTGGACTGAAAGAGAAAATTTAAGCAGATACCTTCAGAGTTATGGGTACGTCCTGGATTTCTTCTGAACAGAGTTTTGAATTTAATGTTAAATTTTTTTGACCTTTCAAGACCTAACCAATTGTTACTTCTGAAAAGTGAGATAGCAATCCAGAACAATCCCCATACAAATTGTGGCCCCAATTATGTATAGGTGTGCAGTAGTGCTATGGTCTTACATCAACAAGAGCATGCTTCCACTTAGCACTGAAAGAGCAGCTAAATGTCACAGTTGGGTTTTAAATAGATTTTCTTGACAGATTAGTCAATTACTTCCACTTTCAGGTTAGAGTACATTCATATAAAGTTTAAGTAACAAATCTGTCTACATCTCCCTCTGTCCCAATATTTTGGATTAAGGATTAAATGTAAAAGCACTAGTTATGTTTGATTCAAATTTTAAGATAACGTGCATAGCACATTCTCAATGTACCATTTTCAGAAGAAATCATGAACACTTGTTTTTTCAAGCCTCCTGCTCTCACAGTTATTGGATGTTTCTACCTACATTCAGGCTGACACTACTTAACAATCAATTAAGGTTTAATTTATCTTCCTTCTTTTTTTTTTTTTCCCTGCCAAAATCCCTATTACAAATTTGAGGTTTTAATCTCTCTTCTTGACAATTTAGCTTTTTCTAAAAACATTTTCTGAATCAAATGAGCTTCAGCATGCATGTGAATTTTTATTTGTAGCTTTGGCCATCTTTCTCATAATGCTGTATGACTTCATCTGTGAGGATGTAGGAATAAAGTAATCAAATCCAGACTCTTATACAATGTAGACGTGTGCAAAAAATAAGTTATTTTATAAATGTCTACAAGTTAAGGCTTATTTTGCATGAAAACACTACCATTTTCTTAGTAAAATGTCTTAGGAGACACATTCTGCAGTACCTGCAGCTATGCACTGTTAATCTTTCAACATATGTATGATACATCCCTTTACAGGGAGCTGTTGAGAAAGTAAGGTAATTAATAATGAGCTTACACAGAAAAAGGAAAATAATTTTATTTAGACACATTTTTGCATTGCCTATTTTGTTTACTGTTTGAAGTAGGAAAAGCAACCTTTAATTCCTTTTGAGTGTTCATTTATCCACTGATTCTTCTTGCCTGAAGACGCATACCTCTCCTTTATCTCTGAGCTCAGTAAAGGGGCCACCTTGTTACTTAATCCTTAAATCATCAGCCATGATTCTCAGATTCTCCCAAACTGAGGTCTAAAGGTAATCTCCCCAAAACAGACACATACACAGACAAAAATATCTCTTTTTCTAACACCGGTAATAACCATTTGGTAATAAGTAATAAGACTATAAAAATATAAGCTATCAAGAAAATACAGTTTTTTACACGCTCACAGGCTATGTATTTCAAAGTAACTAAAAGGAAACACAACAAACTTTGTGGTCTGGTTTCCTTTTTTTTTATTTCCTTTTTTTGGTTTTATTTTACTGATACTTTTTACACGGGCATTGATCTGGAGAATCAGTCCACAAATACTGCATCTGCACAGACATAGGTTTGTGAGGCTATGTCTTTCTTTCTGAAATATCTGGTCATTTCATTTTCGCTGGATATTGTTTTAATATCACGGAAAGAGGAATTTTACAGAAAGCATTGTCAGTGGTAACAGGAAAACATTTATGTTTTCCTGCAAATTTTTCAGTCAAGAAGGACTGAAAGGCAAGAAAGAAACTAGTTAAAATTTTTTATTTTCAACTCTTAGAATATTTTTTATCTTTATTTTTTCCTTCCTCTGATCCCCAAACCCACTTTATTTTAGTTGTTTAAGATATGTTCTCTGAAGAATCATTTGCAGAGTTGACTAAATTCGTTGCTGTGAGCAATGAGACAGTATGTCAGGGAAGAAAGGCATTTGCCATCATGCTGATGTCAGAGTGTGACTGATTTGGTTGCACAAGATTTTGCCTAATGAAGTTTTAACTGTCTGAAGAAAAAATAAACCCTCTCACAGTATAGTGAAAAAATGTTGTCTTTCCCACCACGAAAATATTTGGTGGTAACTCTTTATTTTGAAAAACAAAATAATTTTTTCCTTAATGTGTAAAGTGTAATTTTTTCCTTAGATATGTACCAGAACTTAATTACTAGTTGCATTAAACTGTTGTAGTTTGACAAAGAAATTACAGTCTGATCAGCCAAATCACTATATTTTGTGTGTGTTTGTTTGCTTGTTTTAAACTTAATAACAAACTGTGAAATATTTTCATTAGAAGAGCCTTGTTTCAAGAAAGAATAGAATTTTAGTACCTAATGTTAGTGAGTTTTCAATCAAGAAAAAATACAGCAAAGCCAAATTTTGAACTGTGCTGGGTTTTTTGTTGTTTTTTTCTTTAAGCCAATTCTTTTCTTAGAGCAGTATCAACAGCAGTTTTATTACATTGCTGTCAGCAGTAGAGAAGCTAGAGGACTTTTGGTCTTATGGACATATTCAGGTAAGTTTAATTCTGAGCATATACTGAATATAATATATGTAAGTCTGAGACTACTTCATAGCTTTCAGAGTTAAATCATTAACTAAGCACAAGTTCCATTAGGTAGAACTAACGAAGAAGGTGGTTATTCAACACTTTTGTAGTGTACTGATCACATAGTGTTCTTAGACTGACTCAGAATAGAGAACTTCAGTGTTGTGATATAGTGACACTATTCACCTGTACTAACAGTTCCAGTCATTTAGGAATTTAAGAAATTATTAGGAGAACCTTAATCTTTGTCTCTCAATAACAAAAGGACTCACTGAGCCTGATATATTGAGAAGAAAAGTGTCTGCATCTATTCTCGGCACCTGCAGTGCTGTCTTCAACAACCACACATTGTTGTTCCATGCACCTGCTGCTGTCAAAGCCATCTGTGACCACAGCACCAGATGGGATCCACACCAATTGCTGAGTTAAAAAAAAAAAAAAAGTTCATAAATTCTTGAGATCTTAAAGATAAAATCTTGAAATGGCAATCTTATACCTATTGATGGCTGGGGAACAAGACATTCCAAGACATTCATGTTTTATACATACATATATGAAGTAGTGTAACAAGGAATATGGCTTTGTGTCATATGGGAATACAAGGCCAGCTCTGCTCACTGCAGTTTTGATTACAGGCAGTAAAAGGTGGCACATTTTGTCTGAACCTTTGCATACATTTTTAAACATGTTTTGCAAAATACTTTATCATTTGAAACTGCTAGCTTAGCTTGGCATGGCTGGCAGCTATCTTGTCACATTGCATTACCCCCAAATCAAAGGAAAACTGTTCAAGAAGATGTAGAAAAATGGAAGGGAGATGCAGTTCAGTCAAAATACAAAGCAATTCTTGTTATCTCTTGTTGCTTGGTATTTTAAAGATTTTCAGGCAAATACGTACAAGTAAACATGAACATATTCTAGTCTTTTTTTCCTTTTTGCTTTGAGTATGTAGTTCTGGTACAGTACAGATAAAGTAAGGTGTAACATCATTTAAAATATAATCATTTGCCCCAGCAATAAAATCCGTGTCAACTCAAATAAATGCCTAATCTTGCCTGTGGTAAATGGAAAGAAGCCCAAATCCTAGGCAACCAAAAATGTTATATATGCATGTTTGTTTGAGTGCATATTTTGTATCTGTACTTTCTGTCTGGCTTGGTGAGAAAATTAAATGTTTCCATCTATTGCAGATGTAAGCTTAGCATATTTTTTTATGAAAAACACATAAAATATATTTAAATCAGAATCACATAATTCCATCCTTAGGCAAGATTTAGAATTTTGTAAGCCTGCACTCCCTTGCTCCTACAACTTTTATATTCCTGTCTGCATGTTAGCTGAACAACAGGAACGAGGTAGAAAGTACCTCAGTTGTCTGGGGTATAATTTAATGGCAAATACAGACAGTTGAAAAAAGCCAGTTTGAAGGAAGAGATGGAAGATATGTCAGTGGTGGCTCCCCTTGAAGAACTCCCAATGCATCTCACTCCTTTGGATTTGGTCAGGCTTTTAAATTGAGCCTGCTATCCTGAATCCCCATATGAGCTCTGTTACCACTACATACCAGCTCTGGTCACGGGTCCTGTGGACCCTGGTTCCAGTCCACAGAAATTGTTCTTGTCCGAACCTTGGCACTGCCCTCTCCCCACAGCCTTGCCAAGAAATCACTGGCCTCCAGACTGGCCCTGGTCAATGCCCCCAGCCCAGCTCCAGCCCTGTTGCCTTGCTAGATGCTGTGGGATAGGTGTCCTGGAGTGAGGACTTACCGCAGCTGCCCTTAGTGACTGCACTTGAGGGCAGCAGGCCCTTGCGGTGCCCTGACATGGATGTCCCCAGCCATGTCCACATGAGATAGTAGTCTACATATCCAGATCCAGGTTCTGAGCCCAAGGAATTCAGAGACCTTTTCAGCTGAGATGCTTTTGGGTTTTTTTAGTTTTTCACGAGATCTGCTAACTTCTCCAACTACTCCATGCTGATATTAATATAAGCTTAGGCACTATCTTACCTGTAGATATCCACACGTCTTTATTATTGAGCTGAAACCCAGTTTTCTATTGTAAACAACTGAATCTGGAATTGATTTAACCTTTAAAAGCAGTGGCAGAAGACAGAATGTAATGTTCCTTCTTTCTGAGGAAGATAATAGAGTCAAGGAATTCCTTAATTATTTTTGGCAAGTTGTCCTCGTGAACATTATAACCAGGACATTGCTCAAATGCTGAGGAGCACCAAGGAACACCAAACAGGGTTTTAGAGTTCTAACTTGCAGTTTTCAAACAGTCTCAATTCAGTTGCTCCTAAGTAGATATCTAGGCTTACCTAAAGTGGTGTTCACGTGTCTGGTGGCAGCTCAACATAAATGTCTGAGGTAATCTCTAACATCCCAAATGGCAATGGTGTTGATGAGTGGAAAACTTTTTCTCTGCAAACATGGAATATTCTCCATACTCAGGTGGTGCTTCCTCTGACGAATCAAGAGGATAATTATCACCCTACGAGTCACTAAGTTCTCCTGTTTCCCCATGTCCTAACTGTTTACAGTTTCCATGATTCAAAACACTGTGAGAATTGGGAGAATACGTTTTCCTACTACAGTGCTAAAGTCTGAGCAACGTAAATAATGTGCTTTGTAGTTTGCAAAAAGAGGAAAATGACTTTTAACATAAAATTTCAGGTATGAAAGTTTTCTACCTAATTTGTTTGAGGTAAACCTCCTCTGTACAAAACTGAACTACTGTAAGATGAAGTGAGAAATGTACTACAGAACTACTTGCAAAATATCTAACAGTCCTTAGTAAAACTTGCAAACTAAAAAGAAATTTCCAACAATAAAAACAGCTAAAAAAATCATATGTTTAAACTGGTACCACCAAACTGTGGTTGGCTGTCAGTTAGGTAATTTCTACTTACATCATAAAGGCTTGTTCATTGCTTGATACAGCTGTAAATGCTACTGCAGCTGCAACAGACTTAAGTCTTTCCTGTCCTGTAAGTATTCATACTGTCTGTCTGGAGTATTTTCTTGTAACTTGATGTCCTAGGTTAAAAAATAGGTTTATTCTATTACCACCTCCACAGCCGTTAAAACAGCTGGGGCACTGTTATCCTCCTGCTATCTGGGGGCCTAATTGTCTCTGCTAATAGGCCATTAAGAACCCACCACATGACTCATGAGTTATCTCATCCCATTGTAAGAGGCTCCACCCAGGGGGAAGGAGCCAAGCAGTCCCACCTGAATATAAGCTGGACTCTGGGACTGTATAGCAGCTCCGGCCCACTGGATCTCCAGAGGACAAGAGCTTTCACTGGACCATCAGGACCTTTCTTTCTACCCGATCAGCGCTTCAGAGAACCATTTCATCTGGACTGCTACCACCACCCTGAACAGGGTGTCAGGTTGTATTCTGACTCTGTCAGTGGTTACCGTTGTTGTTTATATTAATAAAGAACTGTTATTTTTTTTTCCTTTTTCTCATATAATTGCCTAAAAGCTCCTTAATTTCAGAATTATATTAATTCAGAGGGAAGGGGAGTGCATTTTCTCTTCCAAGGGAGGCTCCTGCCTTCCTTAAGCAGACTCCTGTCTTTTCAAACCAGGACACTTGATTAATGTTTGTATGAAGACATTTGGGTAACTTCTTTTAGCGGCTTTGAAATCATATCCACTCTTTAATGACTTTTTATGAGAGTAAAGGAGTATCTTTTGGAATGTGTGATAGTAAAGTCCTATGCTAAGAGGGTGTTTACCAGTTTGAAATACTTGGTATTGTTGATTACAGTTCTAAATCTTTGGTTACTGCAGAATGGCTGGTTTCCTTCAAAGAGAATTCCAAGCCAAAGAGGCACAGGAGTGCAATGTCAGTTTCTTACAATCGGTAAAGTTTTGAGGCATATACTCTGGTAAGAGGAAAAACAAGTAAGCCCTGATTTTTAGCAAGAGAACTATACAATGAATCTAGATCTGCCTGTTAGGATCTGCTTATTCAGAGATGCCTCTACCCAAATTAAGGTGTGAATGAGACCATATGTCAAAGCCGATAGTACAGATTTTATTTAACAGTAAATGTAAGGGAGGGGAGAGAAAGAGGGAGAGAGAGAGAGAGGGAGAGAGGAATAGAAAGGGTAGGGCAGGGGGGAGGAAGAGAGAGTAAAAGAGACAGAGAAAAACAGCTATTAAGCGAAAGATATCACTGCCATATGGATTCTTGCAACATCCCACTAGTCCTTCACTCTGATCTATTCAGTGGTGGGGGCTCCCAAATGTTCTTCAGGAAGTACCACTTTTATACAGTCCAAGTCCTGGATATCCATGAGGCATAGGTGCAATTCCCATAAGTTGGAATGGCATGTGCGTAAGCAGCTGCTTCTTTTGTCAAAATTTGCCATGGTGGGGATTTATGTCCAGCTAGGTCACCCAGATCTGCCTCACCGGCCTGGAACCTTCCTGTTGTTGCATCTGCACTTTTCTCAGTCTTCACAGTGGAATCTTATCCCGTGTGCTAATTCCAAACCTTCCCCTCCATTTAGGTCTGGAATTAATGTCTTCCTGGTTGCCATCTCCACTTATCTTAAGTTCCTCCGATGGGTACTTGCTTCTTTGAC
This sequence comes from Cnemophilus loriae, assembly GCA_013397755.1. NCBI lineage: Eukaryota > Metazoa > Chordata > Aves > Passeriformes > Corvidae > Cnemophilus > Cnemophilus loriae. The sequence continues at coordinate 409,646 of VZTF01005243.1, forward strand.
AGTGTTTGAGACAGTTCGTCGTTCTCCTTAAGTCCTCACAGTACCTGCTTTGAAACGAGTTTAGCTTTGGGGATGCCTGAAGGTCTCTCACCTTTCACAGAACATACTTATTCCATGGAAATACATAGAAATGAAATGAATTTACTGAAGCGGGAAAAAAAAGGCAGGAAATTGCGTCAAACCAGCTTTGCTTAAAATGTATAAAAGCTGATGTTTTCACACGCTTTCATTTGAAAGACAGGGTATCAATAAGTTAAGATATAAGAATAATAAATTTTAGACAATTTAAAAAAGGATATTTTAGAGTTTAAACTAACATCTAAAGTATCTCCTAAAGATAGTTTAGTGCTAAAGATAATTGTAACTAAGTAACATTGAACTCAACCTAATTTTAATTCACATTGGCATTAGCAATAATAAACATTTAGAACACAGAAAAAAACTTTTATTTTGTATATGTGTATATATGTACTATATACACAGTACATATGTACATATACATACATGTATAAATAATATACCTTGTACATATGTACTCAAAAAAGTAGATACGTAAAGCTGATTGGACAGCAAATTTTGTAGATTATATGCCACCTGCAATTAATAAAATGTTTTAATAAAAGAAGCAGAAATTTCAGCAGATATTTGTTTACTTTTTTCACAGTTTTTCTAGTCAATGATAACCACATCATGCTGAGGCTAACTTTCCAATGGAATCAGAAACGAGCACTGTGATGCAAACCTATGCTAGTTTACTCTGTATGGACTATTGAAACCCTGATTGTCCAGTATTTTCTTTTTCTGTTCTGTTTTCCACTTTTGAGGTACAGTTATTCAGAATTTTGTAAAAATTTCTCGTATGAATGTTCTAAAATTGTGCTGGGCTATAAGTCAGTGAATGTAGGTTGATCGATATTTTGCATTCATATCTTTGTAGGTAGAGTCTAAACCACTGTTGTAAACCAGATACTTTTCAAATATTATTTTCTTTTTTTTTTGTTAGAATCATTTCTGAGTTTTCTTCACCTGTGATGAGTTGATTTTGGCCAACAGTCAAACACCCACTGAGGTGCTTGCTCACTCTCCCTCCTTGGTTGTAGAAAGGGAGAAAGTAAGATGTGAAAACTACTATGTTGAGATAAAGTTAGGGAGATAACTTACAAATTGTTATTGCAGACAAGCCACATTTAACTTGAAGAAAAATAATTTAATTTTGCACTGATTAAAATAGATTTGGGTCATGAGAAACAAAGATCAGCATTAAAATAATAACTTTCCAAATGTCCTCTCACTTCTTCCAGGATCAACTTTTTTATTCCACATGACTCTGCCTCCACCCAGAGGTGCAGGAGGGCCTGGGGAGCTACAGTCAGCATACAGCAGTTTCTCTGTTTCTTTTTAGATGTCACAGTTTAATCCCAGACAACAACTAATACACACAGAGCCACTTGCTCAGTCTTCCAGCTGGTGGGATGGGAGAGAGAATCAGAAGCATAAAAGTGAGAAAACTCGTGGGTAGAAATAAAGACAGTTTAATGGGTAAAGCAAAAGCTGTGCATGTAAGCTAAGCAAAACAAGAAATTAATTTCCCACTTCACATCACCAGGCAGGTTTTTAGCCATCTTCAGTAAAGCCTGGCTCCATCGCATGTAACAATGACTTGGGAAAAAAAATACCGTCATTCTGAACATCCGTCTACCCTTTCCTTTTCTTCCTTCCTCCAGCTTTATATGCCGAACATGATGCGATATGGTGTGGGATATCCCAGGGGTCTGTTGGGGTCAGCTGTCCCAGCTATGTGATCTCTCAACTCCTTGTGCACTCTCAGTCTCCTCGCTGGTGGGGTGGGGTGAGAGGCTGAAAAGGCCCCAGTGCTGTGAAAAAATGGCTCAGCAATAACAAAAATATTTCAATATTATCAACACTGTTTTCAGGGCAAATTCCAAATCCAGCCCCATACTAGCTACTGTGAATAAAATTAACTCTACCCCAGGCAAAACCAGAACATTGTCTCACACTTTCCCCCCTCTCTGGCAATGGTTTTCCATGGGCCGCTGTTCCTCCAAGAATATCCACCCACCTGCTCTGCTGTGGCATTCTCTGTGGACTGCAGTGTAGGTATTTGCTTTGTCATGGTCTGCCGTGAGCTGCAGGGGGACAACCTGCTCCGCTGTAATCTTCTCCATGGTCTTCTCCAGTGCCTGAAGCACCTTCTCCTACTATGACTTTGGTGTTTCCTCTGTTGTTTCTCACTCTATTTGTTCTTTCTGGTGACATTGCTTAAATGTATTTTCCCAGAGGTGCCACCAGTTTGGCTGAAGTGCTCAGCAGTACCCTGCAAGCCATCCGGAAACATCTGTGTCTCGCATGGGGCAGTCCTGGCCTTTACTCAGACCAGGCCTTAGACTCCCACTACCAGCACCAGGTAACTTAGACCTAATACACTTCCCTAAGTTAACGTAGTCTGATAAATATTAGTGAATTTATAGAAGTTTTTAGGCTTCCAGTTCATGTAAAATACAAATTTCTTGAACATTGTAAAGGAAGATGCAAATCAGTGGGATGAAAGTAAATAAAAAATACTGCTAGTATGTCTAACCACATAAGTATAAATTACCACCTTTCTAAGATGCAATTTGCACAGGAATCTTCCAGCTTAGGAGCAGGACACAGAAGCTTATCTGTGTGTTTTCCCCAGTGTCCTTGTTACTGCTCCTATGAAATTCTTACAGGCACAAGTTGATGTTTTTCTTGACTTGACATGAAGCTATATGATATATAATAAAACTAAATCTGAAAAAGTCTTTGATCTGGACAAACTGCTGAAGTGTTCCAGAATCCATTACAAACCAGCCCCTAGGAGAGAACTAGAGAATCAAAGCAAGAGTTTAAAAGAAATGCTTGTTGAATATTTTGAAATTCTAAAAGCACAACATAGGTTGAAGAAGCACAGCTGATTCCCATAATCATAAATGGAAATAACAGAGGATGTGGTACATAAATTAGAAACTCAATTGTGTAAATCAGGCTTATTATCTACTTTCAAACCAACATTTCCCTAGAAAGCATACTTGGGAAAGCAACAGTTCTAGGGTAACAAGACTGGAATATTTATGAAGCTCCAAGGATTTTCATGCTGCAGAAGAGATCTGATTATAATAGATAAAAACTGCTATGTGGGGTTTCGAATCGCATTTTTAAGCACTTTTGCTGGTTGGGTATCTATCTATCTATCTATCTGTCTGTCTGTCTGTCTATCTATTTCTGACATTGGTATACTGCAGTTGAGACAGCATTCCATTTTGTGTGTAAGTGTAAGAATAGTCCCAACTTTGTAACTTATGTCAAGCAGAATTCAGCTTTCAGAAGCCAGGTGCAAATCTGGCTCAGTAGTAATCACTGAAGATCAAAATTTGAAGTCCAGATTGGGAGCAAATAGACATCTCTGTATTTAGCTGAAGTGTAAAATCCTGTTTCTATATTCACTGGTATCCATATATGTATTTAGGTGTCATATATAACTACATTGACTACCATGATACCCTCCAAACTAGAAATATTTTAATTCTTACCTGCTTTGTTTTATCTTTTGTTTAACGTTGTACAGTGCAGTGTAACATATAAGGCAAGATAAATTTCCTTAGCCAAAAATAGTGAGAGGAATAACGAATAGCTATTCTGTATAAAACTAATTATCCTTAAAAAAAAAAAATCTGAAATAAAACCCACTTGTTCAGTAAGATATGTAAAAAGTTTTTCTGATATTCAGTGTGTGTTCTAGAAGCAAAGGTGTTGTACGAGTAGCTGTTGACCTTGTCCTGTGCACACTAAGCAGCTCAGTCTGCAACATAATTCCTAAGCTTGTATTTCTTTTGCAAATGCAGCAGACTCTGAACTGGTCAAGTTTGGATAAATTCCTATATTTCATCTTAGATTGTGCGTACACCAAAGGTGAGGAAATGAAACAGCATCCTTCTGGTTAGCCTGGAGACATCTGGAGAGTAAACAACACTTGAAAAGTAATAAATAATTAAGTCCTCAATTCTCTTCCTATTTCTCTCTTTTGTACTTTGTGAGAGAGTCTTTAATACTGTTTTGCTATAATTTGCTCTGACTTACACACCAAAATATTATCTCTTGGGTCCATATGATCTCCTATTTCAAACTCTGTTCCCCAGTCCATGGCCAGTTAAAAACCTCCATCTTGAAAACCAACTGTGTTGCCAACTCCCTTTTGTTTATATGCAAATAGGTATTGAATAAAACCATATTCATTTTTTATGTTATTCTAAACTATCAAGGGCCTTGTTAAATGTGGGTTCGAGAGCTGGAAAAACAGGAAAGAAGCCAGCAACTGAAAGCTGGTGAGTTTGCTTTTATTGCTGCTTCACTATTGGTTCCGTCTTCTCCTTCTGTTTCCTTGGAAACAGACACTGGGCGAGCGAAAACAAGGTAAGAGTTTTAAAATATTGACTTTAAAATCTGCTGCTTATTCTGTTTCTGTTGGATCCTGCTCTATGGAACAAGAATGGAAATACTTAGCAAACCACCACTCTATGTTAACATGCCCATCGCTTCTGCAGCGTGGGTACCAGAGAGATCTTTGGTGAGTCCTTTTGCCTTGTTTGCTTATATCTTTCTAAAACACAACTGTATTATTAAAAAGAGAGAAAGAGAAGAGCATGGGAAGACAGCCAAAGCCAACACTGGAGTGCAAGATCTCTCTATCAGATTCAGCTGCTGTATGAGCAACACAATTGCCACCGTAGAAGAATTGCCAACAGGGACTTGGAGGCGCTGGTTTCCGACACACTGAACTGAACATTTCAATTGTGTCTTTACCAGAAACAGCAGAACAAAGCCAGAAACCCCCAAAACTTATTTGTCTGTAACACAAGAAAACAGATCCTTAAGAGATGCTCTTTAAAAGATTAGATACCTTTCTTTCACCTGAGATCAATGTGACTGGAGAATAATAAATGCCTCAGTGTTTCAGTTCTATTATTGCACTATATATGATTATCAGAAACTTATCTGAACCTTGATTCAACAGCTCTAACTGGAGAACCTGCAATAAACAAAATTTTTAGCACTTTCGGTTTTGATGCCCATCAGAAATACTGAAACAAGATTATTTTTGGCAATAGCTTAAGTCCTGGCCGGAACTAAAACCACATTATACTGAAAAGGGGTAAATTTATTTAAAATACATTAACATATTAAATATATTTCTATGATCAAACATGAACAAGTTGAATGCTAATGCTTGAGGATGCTAATTTTATTTTTGGATGTGTAGACTTGTGTGTGCCAATTATAAGTTGACAGATACCCATCTTATTGACCTTTCATTTAGGATTATTTTTTTAGACGGACATAAAGGAGAATCACCTGCTGCTTTATAGCAAGTAAGGTTGGAATCTTGAAGACAATGTTTTACAGTGGAGGGCAGTCTTTCTTGTTTAAGCTGTGTTAGTGGAGAGTGCAAACTCTGATAAGTACTGGTTTTTACACATAGCATAAGTTGCTGCTGCATAAATGTACAGCATGTTTACCTTCCAGAGAGAATTGCTCAGGAATAGCAATAACAGGAAACAGGGAGATCTCCTCCTCTGACTTCTGTGCCTATGCTTACATTATTTCTAGGTGACTTTTATCTTGCTGTATCTATTTGGATTTTTTTTTACATACAATTGTCCGTACAGTTTTTTTCAAGTTTGGGTTTTGATTTTGATTTTATCTTACTTTGCAATAGTGTCACAGTGCTAAAAATCACCAGTTTCATAGTAAATCAGCTTAATCTATCCATTTCGATGTTCCTTAGGAAGTGAGAGAACTTTAGTGCCTTAGAGGGGCTGCTGGTTGAAAGAGGCAACGCAATAGAAGATCTTGCATTAAAAGACATGACAGAGTAAGAGGTATATGAGACTGTGAAACAAAAAAAATGTTCATGAAATGCAAGTCAAAAAGCTTATCTGGCTATCCTTTGGTCCTTTCCCTTCTCACTGTGCTACCAACTCTACTACTTGAGAAAATTCAAGCCCTCATGAACATCATTCTTTAAAGAAAGTGTGCAAACAACTACTAAAGTATGCTGCATTCCTCATCTTTGAGTTTTTGTATTTTGTTTTTCTTATATGCAATATAGTAAGGTGCAATACCGCGAGATTTCTTTTATCTCTATCACTTTCCCTCTTCCTCTGCTTTTCTGAGTATCTGTCTTAAAAATAAATAAGTGTGCCTGAGTTTTCAAGTCGCAAAATGGTCCTTTGATCATGAATATTATTCCTTTAGTCATCTACGTCACCAATATCAGCTTCTGCTCTCATCAGAATACAGAGGGGAAAAAACCGAAAAAGAACCTGCATGAAAGGTAATGTTAACAGAAAATCTTAGAAAACCTTCCGACAATGGCATTTTTAATAAACAATTCCAAAAATTATTTTGGGAGCAAAAGCCCAAGGTGCTTCGAACTGTCTGACAAAGCTTAGATATAGTCTCACTGTTTTCTGTTTCAGAAATAATTCTGCATTCTTAAGGACAATTTCTTTCTATATTTCAGATTTTAAATTCCATATCCAGAAGGAACATGAAAATAATGTGCTGGATTGACCATAATGTTCAGGAAGTTAACTTTACTTTGTCCATGAAGTCTTCTTGAATCCATGTTCTTGTTTCCACTGTCAACATTTTCTGTTCCTCTTCTGAAAGAATGCCTCTTTATTCTTTAGGCTAAAAAGTTAAATTGCTTGGGCTTACCTTTCCTGTTCTTGTTTGACTCTCAGTAGTTAAATACACTGCTTCGTGGTATTTCAATCCACAGACCCATATTTTCACAACTACTAAAATAGATCTTGGTTCAGAAAAGAGGGATTTGGGATTGAACTCCTTTTCTTTTTTTTTCGCTTGGAAAGCAGATCACTGAGCTAAAAATCATATTTTTGCAATGATAAAAAAGCATATTTTAAAATTCATACCAGACTCTAATAGCACCTAAGACCATAAATGCTTCAAATGGGAAAAAACAGTATTCAGAACCAATAGAGAGAGCTACAATATCCAGATGGAAGGACAATGATTCTCCTGCAATGAATGAATTTATAGCACAAAACAAAAGTCTTCCATTTCTATTATTCTTGTGGATGTAAAAGCATTAATCAAGTGTTTGATAGCTTCAGGCACAACCACTGTGTTAATGTTCTGCCTGAGACCTGAAACCTTTATTGATATAACACAAGCTGCAGATCTGGGCATGTTTATCTGATCTAGAATTAACTTCAAAAGTAAAGGATGATTGACTAAGTAGCACTGAGGCATAATAGTCAAAGCACACTTGTCATATTCAATGCAAATTCTGAAAAAAACAAATAGATACTTGTCAAAACTTGTCATTTGTGTGCTATTCCATGATGATAAAATGCATGGTGTTTTAGGTGCCTCTTGTCAACAGGATATAATTAACTGTGGCTACATTTAGGTAGTGTTTTCGCTGAGAAGATCAACAGCTCTGATTCTCTCTGCAGGGAGTGTGTTTGTTTAGAAAAGTTCTTAGCTTTTCTGAAACTCTGTCATCTGGTTCTCTCCAGGGGCTTCAAAGCAATCATCCCTCTATTCCAAGATCTGGTAACAAACCCCAAGCATAACATACCAAAAATCAACACCTGCACAAACTCACTGAAACATATTTGGGGTTTTCTACTTGTAAAAGCATCTGCTGTTTAATGCAGCTTAATCCCAGGGTTTGTTTACAGATTACCACTCTCTAGTTCATGCTGAAGCAAAATTAATAATCTCTATGCAAGAATATTTAATGTTTAGGTGAAATCCAACTAGGGAGAAAAAGCTGTTTTTTTTTCTTTGTTCTGTCAGTACTGATAATATGTGTAGGGAATAATAAAATTCTCACATGCCTCAATACAGTCTATTTCATGATTATTAAGAAATCTGACAACTGAAAACATACCTAGATTTTAGGCTTTGCCGGTCTGTAATGATAAACCAAATCTTAGTGAGTATAATGCTGCTTTAGGCACTACACCTCAGTATACGTTTTTTAAGATCTGTTTTTCTTCTGGAACTCAAACAGACACATTTTATCACATTTTACTCATCCCACTGTTTTCAACAGCCCAAAAGTCAGCCTCAAAGTGAAATTAGTGTGTGCTGTAGCTCCACTGTTTAACTCATATAAAACAGCCTTTTTTTTTAGGGTTTCCCATCAGTGAATGAGAATTTGCCTTGGGAGAAGTGTAAAGGAGTTCAGTATTTAAAAAGGCTAACTTTGAATGCACCAGGTTTGGTTCTCCATGCTTCCATGATAGTTGTGAGCAACATAGGTTTCTGTAGAGAGTAATTTAGGACATTTATTTAAAGTAAAGCAGTATGAACATACCCTCCAAATTTTGTATCTCTTCATTATCTCTGAAGCAGAACTTTTTAAAGCTCTGTGAAGCCATAATGATTACATCCCTACCTTTCATTGCTCATTTTGCTTTATCAGCTTAAGAAAAAACAGGTGCTGAACATTATTTTCAGATTCTTAATTAATGAACGAAACATTTGTAAAATCCAAGTAGATATCATGTGCTCCACTGATGTTTTTGTAAAAGGCTTATGAACATATTTTACAAAATTATTCTGCACTTTTATTTCTTTAAATCACTACTTTGCAAATATTTGTATTTTTTTCTATTGTTATCATGAAGTAGCACTAGAATTCAAAGCACTTTTTTTCAATAGTCAAAAAATAATTACCCCGGCTACTTCCTTAAGAAACTGTAAATATCACAATCCTTCCTCCTCAGCATCTTCTCATCAGGAATCTTCAAAAGAACAGACTTTCTTTTAACCAGAGGTGCCAAAGACACATAAAATAGGCTTTTAGAGAACAATTTTTGATTCTTGAAAGATTATAATAGCTTCCCAGAAGAAATGTTATTTATCAACAGAGAAAGTAGTCAATTGCAATTTGCAAGTAACTGTCCCAGCAACTTGCTCTCAAGAGAACATACCTTTCACCCAAAGCTACAGAGAATAGCTACATGTGTCACCAGTTTTATAATTTCATTTTACTCCATAAGAATGCTAAGGAGCTAACAATGAGTTTGAATAGTTTTCAGCATTTTGCTATTGTTGCTTTTTCTGAAGGAGTTGTATTTTTATCTTGCAACTATCTTAATGCCATATAATAACACCTATTTTCTTTTTTTCCAAAGTGTTATATTTATATTAAGAAACATGGAAAAAATTGTGTTTAATACTTTTGGAGTTTTGTTGAAAATTATTAAAATAGTTTCTCTGCTTTTATATTGATTTGCTTGCCTAATTCTGCATGACAGTGATAACAAAATGGCAGAATTAAATTATGCAATTTTTCCATCAGCATCTCATTTGTCAGTGTTTAATAACTCAAAACTCTTACTTCAACAAATCATACTAACCTGCCTATTTTGTCTCTAAAATGTGAAGAAAGAAGCAAAAGGGAATTGGAGGACATTGATATTTAACAAGAGAAGGTCAAACTATACGACCTCAACAAGTGACTGTTGCTCACAATTTATTTCGGTAAGGCCATGAATTTTTGTGTTAAAAGTATTACTTTGATCATCATACTTAAAACATTAACTTCCTGTGTGTGATCTTGGGGTGCTATTTTAATACTTTGAAAGACTGGTTTTGTGGAATGACTTGATTTTTCCATTTAAGTCTCTTAATATGAAAATATGAATGCTGCTTGTTTTTGTTCTGTCAGAACAAAAGGATGACTCACCAAAGCAATACATCATTAAAGGAGAGATTTATAGGAAAACTGATGTCACTTGAAGGAATTGTGTACTTACTAAATGTAGTTTTATAGCATTTTTCTTGTTCTATTTCTAATTTTTTTTTTTCATGTCCTATATATTCAGATACATAGTCCACTTCATGGCTCAGTTTGTATATTGGTAGAACCACTGTTTCTTTTTCTGCAGATCCCAGTCTGGAACATTTATTAAAAATAGGTTTAGTTGCAGAGCTAATGAGGTAAGGATTAAAAAATGTGAAAGGAAGAAATTTTGGATTTTTTTTTTTTTTTTGTGGCTGAGACAATACCCTTCAGTGAGTGCTGCTGATAAAATAAAGGCCCCAGCAAACTAGAAATTTTTCATTCAGTATTAGTTTTCTCTCTGTGAGGTTTCTGCATGGAGTATTTAATATAAAACAAAACAAAATAAAATAAAACAAAATAAATAAACTCTAGTGATGATAGGTAGTTTCAGAATTGGTAATCTTTCCTTGAATGCATTAAAAAAAATCTTAAATTTTATTATGATTAATAATAAAACACCTAATATTCTTAAGCATTTTCTAGATATCCATACAGTTTTCTAACTTCCCATTTTAATTTTATTAACTACACTATCACTCATACTTTAGCAGTCAACAGAAAAATTACTCTTGAAATTTAATTGCACTGTAGTTACAAATAGTTTTGGATTGGTTCTCGTAGTATTTTGTGGACTATTGCTTAGAAGAACAGATTTTTCTCTCAAATATATTAAACTCTCTTCAGAAATCAATGTCAGTATTAAACAGTAACGATACAAAAAACTTTTAATGGAACTTTTCAAGTGAAGAACTGAACAGGTGCAAACATGACAGAATTTTGTCATAATTTAATTTTTGTTAACATATTTGCAGACAAAATATAATAATTGTTGGTTGTTTTGTTTCTTGGCTCACTGGGAGTTCTTACGAAGTTCTTGGTCTCCACTTTCATGCTGAAGTAAGTTTAAAGCTGTCATGAGAGCATTGAGAAGAAGAAATGAAAATAATGTTCTGTTCTCAAGCTTGATAGACAGTAACAGATACTGTGAGCTGAGTACTATACTGCAGCTCAGGCATGATCTCTGCTTTTTAAATTTCCCATCAGTAATGCTTTGAGACATTTTTCAAAGAGAAGTAGTCCTGCCACAACCGTGCTCATTTCCTGTCAAGCACCTGCAGATCACAAATGAACACAAAAGACAGCATTCCACCCAGAGGAGTTTTTCACCTCGAAATGGACTTTGTCACGTTACTGAAAGATCACAATTTCCTGTGTTTGCTGGGAAATGAACAAAAGTCACCGATCACAGAAATAAATCAGACTTATGCCCATGGACAAAGCCAACTGAGATAATTTGGACTACATGGGAGTATGTTTGATTTATTTCATGTTATTATTTTAATTTCTAATTTCTTACTTAATTGTATTTATTCAGAAATTGGTTCGTTTCACTAACTCGAAGAGGGGGCACCTGTTGTGCACCAGGTAACACAGCTACTTCTTGTTCTAGGCGTACCAGAGAAAAACTAGCGTTGTATGTGTAGCCCTGAGTTGCAGATTAGCACTTTCATGGATTTTACGGTAGGGTTACTAATGCAATCGCTCTTGAATTCATTTCAGTTGGAATCAGTCAGGGTAGCTACTGCCTAAATTATTTAAGCTAGCCCATTTCTTTTTGATTGAAATAGATTGGAGGACATTTCCACACACACCTCACATAATATTTGAGGACATGGGTAGTAACTTTTTCATTTAGAAAAGCTAGAAGAAGAGTAGAATTTGGGTACACTGTGATAAAAACTAACAAAGTAGTGTGTTCTTCATCTCCATAGTCATCTATTCTTTTTTGAGATGGAGGCTAACAGGAAAGGTAAAGTAGAGGAAGAACTCTACAATTATGAGATAAAAAAAACTTCCTTCCATGGATATGTAAAATTGAACGAACATTTAACATACATTTATCTTTCCACCAATGCATGTGTCACAGTTTGACAAATATTAATGTGTTTCTGCTTACTTAACCTAACCATTTTCAGGTTTGGTATGATCTACCTGTGTGTCACATGAAAATTGAGTGCTCAACTACAAGAGAAGAAATACCCAATAAGTAAAAAAGGCAGGCTGCAGGGATTAGCAAGACTGCTCTAAGAAAAGTGAAAACAAAACAATTAAAAACCCCAACCCAAGCCACCAACAAGACAAAACAACGTTAAATACACTAAAACGTGTTGAAGAGTGATTTTATAGTTATGTTTAAGGCATATACCAGCATATACATTCTGCAGAACGTGATCTTTCTACAGAAGAGAGCAGAGCTACTCATGAAATTGTTCCTGAATTCATTTCAGACAAAATCTCCCAGACTACCTAAATTATTTAAGTTATATCATTTCATTTTTGTCCTTTATCTCATTCATATTAAAGCGTTCTTTAAAAATAAAAAAAGTGCTGTGTGTCATTTATCAGGTGTAGTAATGCTTGCTTCCAAACCAAATCTTTATTCCATGGTGTTCTCCATAGCACAGATGTGGATGATAATAATATGTGTCTGGTTTGTGTATCTATGCCTCCTAGAAAAGGAAATGCTTCAAGCTCTAAGCTTTAGTAAATTGAAAAAAGTAAATTTAATGCAAAAATACAGTTGGATGTACACGATGGTCTGCTGCTGTGACTATCCTTAGATTCTTGCTAGAAACAGAATTTATATTATTGTGGGTGGTCTGTGGTTTTCTATGTGGTTTGTTTGTTTGTTTTGGTTTTTTTTAAATAGTCAAGTAGTAACATTTAAATAAGTATGACTTTATGGTTAAATTCCACATATAATCATGTATATTCATGTTAATTTTCTTATTTGCTTGACTTTATGGAACCATTTTCTGACTGACTGAAACCCTAGTTAACACAAAAGTCTCTCCCATCTTTCCTTATCATTGCTGTAAGATCCTTTAATACATTAAAGGTCAATTATTTCTTTTTTTTTTCCCCTTTGAAATGAAATATAGCCTGTAATAAAAATTACTATAAGTATGCTTATTTCTTTCTACAGTGCAATTAGATAACAAATGATATTTGAAATACTAAATATAGAAGACAACAATTAAAAGTAAAACAAAAGTTCTGTAGCAAAGGAAACATCTGTATTTTCTATGTATTTATTATCTGAGAAAAATTTAATTCTAATGCTCTTCAGGTACTTTTTCCTGTGTTCGTTAAATAGGCTTTCTTATTCTCCTGGACACTATAAGTGGGATCATGATCGATCCCCTGAACAATATTTCATTTTACGTGTATGTTACTTTGCATGAAATTTTTATTTGTGTGGCCTTAGTGTGTGTTCTGGTGATGTTCCAGTTCAGTTTTTTCATCTTACACAGTGATATTTCTCTTTTCCTATACTTTTGAATTGCACTTGATAACAAAAGGAGACTTAAAACATCATTTATTCATCCTCTTCTACAATTTCTCAGAAGCACAGCGTTTTATTTGACTATATATTGACTTCCTATGTGTTTGTGTGTGTGTATATAGATATCTATATTTTTTCTTCCATAGAAAATGTTTCAAAATATATCTCTCAGTTGTTGGTATTGTTAGCTGCAGTTTTTGAGCAAAAGCCTAGAATGTTTATTCTGGAGAAACCCTAAAAACAAGTGAAGATAGTATGAAATCAGATACCTATAAAAATATTGCAGAAAAGACCAAGAATTATCTATTACAGTATGTAAACATTAGGATTCCCATGGATTTGTACATTTCTGCATTCTCCTTTCTTAAGTTTCTGTCATTGGTACAATTTCATCCACAGGGAATCTCAAATGATTGTCACTGTTACCTCTGTTGGAGTAGTGTTGAAGCCTAAGTGTTTTACAGTTGTAAGCAAGGAAATTTCTTATTTCTTATACCTTATACTACATAGGGAAAAAAAAAAAAATAAGAAGAAGGAAGAGTTTTAAAAAGCCTTCTTTCTTGCCTTTTATAGGTACTCTCAGTAGTTTGCACTCCAGTTCTTTTCATTTCCCTATGGTTTTTCAAAACCCTATCCTGGCCATTTAAGATGAAATTTGTCTTGCTGTCTTACAAAGGGTAGCTGACCATGGCCATACATCCACACAGACCGTCAACCAGCTTGGTTCCCTCTCCCATGAGGTGGGGAGATAGTAGAAAGCAGCTGAGAAATCTTATGGATTGAGATAAAGTAGGTAAATAAGTGAGGCTAAAACTGTGCACAGAAGCAAAGCAAAATGCAATTAATTCTCTACTTCCCATCAGCAGACAGGTGATTAGCCAATTCTAGATAGCAGGACCTCAGCACATGAAATGGTTATTTGGGAAGACAAATAACATAACTACAAACACCTCCTTTTTCTCCTCTTTCCCTTTTATTGCTAAGGAAGACGCCATGATATGGAATATCCCGTTGTTCAGTTGGGGTCAGCTTTCCTGGGCTGAATCTCCTCTCTGTTTCTAGTGCATCCCCAGCCTAAATTCCTGCTGGGGAGGAGAAGGGTGGAGGCAAAGCCATGATACTGTAAAAGCAGGATTCAGTAACAGCCAAAATACTGGTACCTGGTTTTAGCCACACATCCAAAACGCAGGACCGTGCACATGGCTATGAAGGCAATCAGCTCCGTCCCAGTCAGACCCAGCAATTGTAAATGTGTAAATGCATTATTGGAGCTTAACTCAAGATGGGAATGATAATCAGTGTTGCAACCTAAAATCACATTTATGTCCTCATCTCAGGTAGTCCTCCAAATCAAAATAAGACACAAATGAAACTCCATAGAGAGCAAAAAATTTTACCACTGGACACATTCTCTTTTCTTTTGTATTTAAATATCATATATAACTTGCTGGCTCATCTTTCTATTAAAAATAAAAAATACTTCCCTTCATTAAAACACACAACATGATTTTTTCACATCGCTGTTAGGAATTATGGTTTCCAAAAAAAACTGGAAAGCAATCAGTAGAAAATTTACACCGAGAAATCAGGGAAAACTCTACAACTACTGTATTTTCAATGAGATACACTTGGCATATCCTCTGCAGGTTTTTCAGTTTGACTAATAAGCTCAGACTTTCACTGGTAGAACAACAGCTAAATGGTATGCAAAAATTTGTGCTTAGCTCTTCTGCAGGTATCAAGGGAAGCTCTACAAAATACAAACAAGAATCATGAAGTTTCGATGTGGCCCAGTTTAACAAACTAATTTCCAACATACTTATTTAAGCGCTCTGAAGAGAGTACGGCAAGCAATTCCATATAATTTCTATTTAAAATTCATACTTGGCAGAATTCCACTCCACAGATCATAACACATGACTGGAAGCAAAAGTCCTGCTTTTTCCTCTCTGTAATGCTTCAGAGGAGCTCAAAGTGATAAAAAGGGTGAAGTAAATCAAGAACAAAACAGTAAATAACAGTGATTGTCATCAAGGGGAAGAATGTATTAATGGATAATTTGTGGCACTTGATTTTGTGCCAGCATTGTCTTCTAGCTCAAACAGATTTTTGCCTCTGTGATATTATTCCAAATACCTTTTTTAAAGCTGAACAGTCATATCCTAACAAACTTTTCATTTTTCTGGACTGAACAAGCCAATTTTTAACACCTCCTCTTATACACAAGGCTGTCCACGCTTTTGACCATGCCAGTAGCATTTCTCTACATTTGTTTAAGTCTTCATTAATCTTCCTATCAGAAACAATCAAAACTACATGTAGTGTTCCAGATGAAGTCTTTCTAAGTCCTTATGCAATAATATTAGTTTTTGACCATCTCCACTGAACATATTTTATGACTTGGATATCTGATAGGCATCTGTTCCTTTTCCATAATCACACCAAACAGTCATCTTCTAGTCATGGTAGCCACAGGACTTTTCTTCTGCTAATTATCTTTGTGAAGATCAACCCCTTGAGTCAATCAGTTGAGCTTGAAGTTACTAAGGGAAAGGAAAAATTCAGAAAAATTATTTACTTGACATAAAATCTTAGTAAGGAATGCAACAGTCCAACCACTTCACCAGCTTTCTATTTTTTTACCTTCCCTATAGAATCACAGCCTGTGAGTTATGAATCTATATACACATGATAATAAGTCGTATCAGGAAGCACCTACAAAAGGAGGTTCTAGGAGTCTGTTCTTCTCCAACAATAAACAGTAGGATGTAAAGAATTTTTGTAGTTTAAAAATCATATATACATATTTTTGTATTTATAACCTCATTATCATACTTATGAATATTATACTATGTGTTTTATATATATGTCTATGTGTATAACTGTTTGTACTCGCATCTTCAAATTTAACAAATCCTTCATTTTACATTAAAACTACCTTTTTCTCCACACAAACAAAAAAAAACCAAAACAAATGAACAAACAGAAATCCTTTAACATACCTTCTCTCTAAAGATACACTAAGAAAGATAAGTGAATGATTGTAGGAAACACAGTAATATTTACTAGATCAAAGTGTAAGAGACTAAGGGCAAGATGTATACAAACTTGAAGCTTAGAGGTAGGAAAAATCTTCCATGCTTTTACTTTACCTTCTTCATTACCAGAGAGTGGCAATTATAAAACACAGGAACACAGGTATTGTACTGATCAGTCCTACAGCAGACAAGTATGCAGTGATTTTATGTTTTCACCCCTTCAGGTTTCATTTCAATCTTTTATAGTTAAAACCTAAACACTAAATCCTGGTGTTTAATTTTAAAGCATAGTATTGAGACATTAGGTTTAACCACACAACTTGTTATCTTGTTTTTCAGTACTAAGCGAAATAACAAGCAGTTAAGTTGAAAAGTGAATTCTTTTTAACCTGTATATTAGTCCTTCATGGCTATGGCAATGGATCAATTTCCAGTATTGGTAAGACCTTGTTGACCATTTGCAGCATAAGCATTTTTTTCTGTACCCAGTGAAAAGGATAGTCACAGGAGTTGGAGGAGTTCCAAAACAGTAAGTTGAAAGGGATATAACCTTTTTTATGGCTTTATCCAAAAGATCAGAGAAGCAATCTGCATTCCTGCTGTAGCTGTGCTGTAAGTAGGCCACAAAGCCAGCTGAGATTGTGTTATTTCTGCCTCATCAGTTAGCACCTTTGAATGAGAAGGCAGATATGATTTATGGTGGAACAGAGGCTGACAGAGCCCAGCTGGAAACGCTCATATTATGGTAGCTGAAATGCAAAAAATTGGGTTAGTGTTGAAATGCAAAATATAATCTAGGTCATAGAAAGGAAGATAAGTAATTCAGTCTCATAAAACTGACAGGCAAGAGCCCTAAACCAAAAATGTTTGTATCTTCTGTCTTTGATTAGCGATGCCACTAACACATTTTTACCATAAAAGTATACTTCCTTACCTGCCCTATCTGCACAGACTAAACTCAACTGCAAACAAAAATCTGTTGCTGCCTAAAGGTGATGACCTACGATAAACAAATTAGCAGTCTGTCCCAGGTGAGGGTGGACAGGTGTCTGAACACATAATCTTCACTGCTACTCTTTATTGTCAAGCTTATTGGCAAAATCAGCAAACAGAGCATTTCTATCATTCTGACATTTAGTACATATTTCTACAAAAAACAATAGCATTCAGAGCTAATGGTATAAAAAGTATTTGAGAAAATCCTGCTGCTTTTCCGTAGACAGTAAAAATTAGTCATGGTGATTGCGTGGATTTACATATGGTTTTCTGTTTGGTTCGTTTGGTGGTTTTGGGCTGGATTTTGGGTGTGGGTTTTTTGGCTTGTTATTCCTGTTACTCAGTTTCTTTTAAGGAGAAAAACGAAACTACTAAACTTCTGGCTAAAAAGTAAAGTGTATCATGTACTCCCATCCAGAACTAGAGTAGAATTTTGTGCATTGGATATATTTGCAATGCATCTTTGAAGTCTGAGCACATTTTGGTCCCCAATCTACTATTTACCCCGTTACCGTCTTGCGTGTATGCTCTAGTGCCTTCTGTCTCGGTTGATCACCCTCTTGTGTATGTCCTGGGTGTACAGAAGCTGTGGTGTGTTAACCTCAGTCTCCCTGGTGAGACTATATAAAGCTTCTCTCCTCCTCCACTCTGTTATAATACTGACCAAAAAAAAAAGAAAGACTTGGGTAGAAGACCAGATACTGACATTACTGGTGCACTGACTGTTTAAAACCAAATTTCTGGTCATAGTATAGATCAAATAATTTGAACCAAGCAGAAATTATGAGAGCGAATGTCCCAAAAGGCTCCAGAAACTAAAAAAAGTGTGATGGCAGCCATTGCAGTGCCAGTTGCCCTGAGGTGACACAGACTATTGCAATCCTGAATATACCATAACCCAGTTTTGATGTGTGAGGGGATGGATAACATTTATACTGAGAATACTCTCTTGCCTGATGCCTCCAGATCTATCTTGGAAGACTGGACTTGTGAATTTTCTTTTTTCCCTTTTTGAAGAAAATGTATCTCTTTGCCTTGCAAATGTGTGATGGAAAAGAGGAAAGAAAAATATAAAAAGTTACGATTTCCTCTCTTGATTTATTTTTTATTTTTACCCAAGAAAGGACTGTAAAAGCATATCGGGGAAAAGTTACAGCCTTGAACAACTGCAGATGATTATGGTAAAAGTAGTTCTGACTGAATAATAAAAAATGCAATTGAAGAGGGAGGGGAAAGTGAGGTTTGAATTAAAAACACATAATTCTGTTTCATAAGCCATAATCTACATTGAATTTATCCTTTTTCTTGTAACACACAATAAATATGCATGGTTACAATTTCAGAACTCTCATTTCAGGTTTAAAACTGAATTTTAAATGTGTATGCCAAAGTCTCCACTAGATGCTGGGTGAAGACTCCGCTGGCTCTTTTTGATCTCCTGTAGCACAGAAAGATGTCATCATATCCCTTGCATAGCATTACCACATCACTAGCTTCCCTTTCTTAAATCTTGCTTCTTCCTGATCTACTGATATCTTATTCTATTTGTGCTCTATTTTTCTATCTTGTATCAGTTTTTCATAGTACCTATATTTACTTAGAAATGCTTTGTTTTTCTTTTTAATGTCATCATAAGATAGCCTAATTTTAAAGGGTTTTGTCTATTTTTATTTATTTCTCTTCACTTTTCTGAAACTTGCATCTTTCTTGCCTGCTTTCCCTCATGTCTTCCTTATTGTTCCTCTATTCCTTCCAACAGGCTTCTTTTTTTCTTCTAATCATGTCCTCATGGGTCTCTTTGCTATCTGATTTGTGCTCAATATTTTTTCTTAAATTCCTCAGTTCTTATATTTGTCTCCATCCTTCTAATTTCCTGGTTAAATGAAGGTATGATGAGGATATTTCAATAAGGCAAGTTAATTATTAAAATTAAAAAAAGAAACTGAGGAAGGGTTTTTTGTTTGTTTTTTGCTTTGGGGGTTTTTTTTTAATATCTTCAAAATTTATAAATCCCATCTTGTAAAATTTATCATATGGTAAAGGCACCTTTCTCAAAAAAAATAAAAATATGTGGTGGTTTGCATAGTGTAGAAATACAGTCCAGATTTTTATTTATCAGGCAATACCTGTGTGCAAGATTTTTTTGTTCTCTATTGGAGCTGTAATATAGGCAAAATGTACAGATTTACCGTCAATTGTATTGTCACATTTATACTATATATTAATTATACTAAAATACTCAAAATATAACCTACTATTTTTAATACTTAGTATTGGAGACATAAAATGTACTTTAGAAGCAGTAGTGTTGGGTTATCAAATGCTAATAATCTAATTTAATTTCTTTGAACTCTGTTTAAGAGGTCAAGTATTACTTTATGAATTTCTTATTAATTTTTCTCATTCATAATAATTAAATTGTAGAAAAATTATGTATGTTAGATGACTTATTTAGTTTTTGTTCATATTTCGGAAAAAATTGAGAAAACTTAGAATTATTCTAGCTATTTTTAAAATGAATATCTACTAAAAATCTTCTTAAAATTTTGCTTTTTGTATTCTCTCTTAAAAAATACATTGCTGAAATCAGTGAAAGATTTCCTGTTGCTGGAATACTTTCAGAATCTCCTATGGCAGTTTCCAATTAGAGATTAGCAGACAAGTCATCGGAATCACGAGTGCAATGAAATCTCACTGATAATATTGGTAACCTTCCTCACTGATAACAGTTTTTAGGGCTCTTATTTGCTGTTTCTTTAGGGAAAGAGAATGGTGAAGAACACAAGAGTTAGAACTTGTGAAGCATAACAGCAGCAAACATACAGCACGTCTCTTCTAATCTATGAAGGGATGACATGCTGAGCTTATTTGAAGAACTGTAAAAATGGGAATTGCAACAGGAGATAGAAGGGAAATGGGGAAAAACACACTTCAACAACTACTTACTTTAGGCTATCATTTCTTTATAGAAAAAAGCAGCAGTAGGTTAAGATTTAATCTGAAAGTTTACAGAGATATTTCATAAAACGGACCTTTCTCTGCTCAAAGTGTATCACAGTATATTTCTCACTTTATTTCTGTAAAATCTTCGGGGTAACAGGCAGCTGAGATATATGGGCACCTACCAGGATTTGATTCTCTTGGAATAAATTTCATGAAACTTTTCCATGCTGCTCTTTGCCTATCTTTGAACCTGTGCTATTTACTTCGAAATCTTGCCAGCACCAAGGATCGGGATTTTTTTTCACCCCATTAAACTGAAAGGTTTTCAGGTCTAAGTACAAAATGAAGAGTTAAGAAAAGCAGAAATTGATGTAGCTTTTATAACACCA
Source organism: Cnemophilus loriae (assembly GCA_013397755.1). Classification (NCBI taxonomy): domain Eukaryota; kingdom Metazoa; phylum Chordata; class Aves; order Passeriformes; family Corvidae; genus Cnemophilus; species Cnemophilus loriae. The sequence goes on from VZTF01005243.1 coordinate 430,226, forward strand.
AACTCATTTTCAAAGCAAAATCTGACAAATGTAAGAACAAGAGTAGGTGGGATGTATGGCACACAACCATAAGGGACAGACAGATGCCACTTTTGCAGTAGAAGGATTATCATCATAGCAGCAATCGGATTAAGACAGCCTGTGTGTTTAGAAGCTCTGCTCTTCCCTGACCCCGCTCCCAATCCTGCCACAATGCACAATGGGACCAATAAATGTAAAAATTAGCATATATAGTTAATCTTTTTGTCTTTCACTGCACTCTCTATGTTTTGATTTTAACTCCGAATAATATGTTGATGAAACTATTTTTTTTTATAAACAAGCTTTTTAATGCCATTGATTTTCCTGAAGTACTTTATGTATGTGTGCGACTTTCCATGTCCACTATTAGTTAAAGTACTTAATAAGCCTGAAGTCTGACACCTTCGGTGAATATGATCAGACATGTAACTGAAATTACACAGACTTTTGAAATTTTAATTGTATGATGGGGTCAATACTACTGAAAAGTGTTGAACTACCTGGTTACAGTGCAGCATGTATTTTCAGTCATTAGTCTTTGTACTTGTAATCCTGGGAAACTAAAACAGTTATGACACTGGCAACTCTCTACGATCATTTTTTTTTAAAAGTTTCTTTAGAAAAGTTTAGATGCATTCTGCATAAATCCCTCCTAAAAAGACTTTTTTTTTTCAGACAAAAATCCAGACTACTTACTTTTCTTCACTTACTGATCTGTATTTGTGCCAACTCCCAAATTTTCCATCAAACATAGATGCAGTAAGATATCCTGGATAGATAGGCTTGCTTCTCACATTGCATCCCAACAACCGACAGCACTGCCTAAACTATTTCAAGACTTAGTAACTCTGACAATAAATAACGTCACCTGCTTGCTGTTATGGCCCTACAGAAAATCTTTATGCAGTAGTCTTATAAACAACCCACTTGCTCCGGGTTTTGAAGGCTTGAGTTTTATGTCCTCATTTTGAGAGTGAATGGTCACAGAACTCTAACTTGCAGAGTGCCTCAGTAACTAAGGTATTCATTTCAGGCGATATCATACCCATATCTTTCTGTGATGGAGTCATAAAACGAAAGATTATGGGTTATCTGTCTCCCTGTCTGAGCTTTGATACACTCAGTTTGAAAATGTAGAGTAACTAACCATGATCCACATTCATGTCTACTGTTTCCAGGAAAAAGTGAAACCTATTGGCTATACAAACCCATCTGCTGTTCAGTTTAATTAGATTGCTTTGCAGGCAGACCTTGTTAGTCCGTATATGATACACACCACACCTCAGAAACTGGCTGGTTTGGATTTCTGAGAACTCTATTGTCTATGAATTCTGTTCCATATCATCATACAGATGTATTGAAAAGCTATTTTAGCAATCCTTTAGCATTTAAAAAATTCTATTAAATGGGAAACTAGATCTGCAGGTTGTGCAGTCCACATATTCACTGAAAGATATTTCCTAGCAAGTCAGAGTGGTTTGCTTCTCATAAGCACCATTTTAATCCAAAAGTAATAATTTATTTCGTATATATGCCATAATTTTTATCAGTATTCCCATATTCTTGCAATTGACTATTTAAATAAAAGATATAAATAAAGGAGAATTATTTTCTTTGTGTTTGAAGATTGACATTTCTTAGATTCCTTACTTGTTCCTCCTGTCTACCTGAAACTGTCTACCTTTGAACAATCTGCTTGAGTTTCTATACATAAAAATTGAAAGAGTATATACCTGGATATCTGACCTGTCAGTCCAAAAACCTGTGAAAGTCACCTCTACTTTTCTAATGCAGTCCTCTAGCTTAAATCTTCACTTTCTTAATTATGTTTTTGGGTTACATAGCATGTAGTGTTAACAATGTACTTCTACCATGTTCATCTGACTAGTGCCAGGAATCAGATATGGGAGCAATTTTTGGTGCCAATTCTAAAATTTGGTTAGCTTATGTATTACTTGATTGTTTCTGTAGTCCCTAGGAATCTTTGAGAGTATGTTTATCTTTAAGTCTTTCTAAATACTTGTTTAGGACAGGTTTAGAATAGCCTAAGTCCAACAGAGTTGAATAACTTTTTTTCACACATGTATGTGCCTTCATAAAAATAAAAAAAATATTTTTTTAAATGTTTAGTTTTCACACCTGGCTTTTGGCACTGTCTAATTCTACTCTTACAGAACAGCCAAACAAAGCACAACAGTGCTGACTCTTTAGTACTAAAAATTTATTAGAACATTTGGCTAAGCATCTGCCTGCTAAAAGAATGTCCTACCACTTAAACTACAGCATCGTATTTCTTATAAATGTTTTTCTTTTTTGCCTAAAGTATGCTTAGCTCTTGAATAAATTGACTATCCTATCACCCAAGTGAGTAGGAACAAACAGGTGTGGCCATAAGCTGCAAAGTGAATTGAATCACTTTCCCCTACTGACCTACTGCGAACCAAGTGGGACACAAAAACAATTTATCTTAATAAAAAATAGCACTTACAAATATTTTGACTCCAGGACTCAGTCAGTGTATTCAGCACATGCATTAAGCAGAGGTACACTTTTGTGGAGGTCATTTTACTTCATGATAGAAATTGTATTTAGTTGTCTATATCTGAACTTCTCATATTAATTGACTTTATAGTCAATGGAGGAAACCAGCATTTTGAGGTGTAGATCATCAGACCTGATAAACTTGATTTTTAACTGAGCATGTGGTGACTCATAGCCTAATATTACCTATTTCCTTGAGCTGATTAAAAAAAAGGTTGAGATGACCATCTAAATTTCTTACTGGAGGAATTCTGCCAAATTTTCCCCACTCTTCATATAGTATGTAACATAACTTCTAATATACTAAATAAAATTACATTTGGGTTTCTTGAAGCTCAGTCCTTGAAGCCTACAGGAGTCATCAGAATTTTGAAGTGAAAAAATGTGGTCTAAATTCAGAAATTAAAGAATTGGGTTAAGGGTTTTAGTATATGTATTATTTACTGTGGAATTTTAAACAGCCTCAAAATTCCAGATAACTTCTCTTTTTGGTATAACAGACCCTTATTGGGTAAAAGTTCTGAATTTCTACAACTGTAGCTGCAACCATGGTAATAACCTTAAGTAGATTTTCAGCATATCATGCAGTTCAGTGATAATAATTTTTCAGGAAAAAAATAAAATAGGTGGAACACCATGAAGGAACACTAACACATTCTGTTTCAGAACGGTTTCAGCTTTGGTTTGGATCCTGAATTATAAGTGTGTCATTATGCCTGTACCTGCATCTTCATGGGGTTACTTAGGACAAATACAAGAATATTTTAATATTTCTAAATACCTTTTTGAGTCTGAATGTTTATCTCAGTTCCTGCAGAGAGCAGAATGGTAATTTCCAGCAATTACTCAACATGTAGAGCGCAGTGAGAGTAGAAGCTGGTCCTTTGTTTAGTGCTCTAACAGACAAAATATACTATGATACATTGAACTCAAGTGCATATATTTTTCATAGATTAAGGATCATCAGGACTCGTCTGTTTTCATATGCTATTACATGACCTTCAACTGAAAAAATATTGATAACGTAGATGGACTATTATTTTTCTCTTTTTTCATGCATACCAATAATTTGCCACTTCATTGGCTTCTTAGTAACACATTTTCAGTCAACCTTATAAATTGCCATTAAATCCTATCAAATTATTTTCTATCGAAGTAGTTTTACAAAACTGTTAAATTAATGGCTTTTGTTCAGTTATACACTCACCCTTAGTTGTACTTAAGGTTTTATGCACAGCTCATAGCCGGAAGAAGCCCCAAGAGCAAACCAAACAAACCCAAAACCCGCTAGGTAGTGATGGTAGAGAGATAAAGGAAAAGGCCACCGCTAAGGAATGTTTCAAGTACTCAAATTTTGTTGGCTTCAGGTTCTGAAAGGCAAAGGGGTTCCCTAGAGAGGCCCAACAGGGAGTTCTGAGTATAAATCCTGTCACATGAAAGCAGAGCCAGCAGAGCCGAACCCTGAGAGCCCAACTGAGAGGCCCCTTTTACCCAAGACCACCTCAAAAGAATGACAGGATTACTGGGGCAGACTTCGGGCTTTGCATGGCACAGGCGAACTTGTCTGCAAAAATGGAAAATTAGAACAAAATGCCAGCTTCAGAAGAATGTGTGCATGGGGACAATAAGGAAAAGACCTAAAGGGGATCCCAAAAAATATCACAGGAACCAGAAGAACTGGACAATGAGTCCATAAGCTACAAACTTCATCTCAAGATAAGTGTCACACAGGGCAGGAAGACAGTAGTTGCTGGGATCTCCCTTGCGCCATTGAATATATTTACTGATTTAAACAATAACCCTTTATTTTGAATACAGAAAAAGACTTAGATTAAAATTATGTTGGTATAAGCATCATTACAGCTCAACCTCTTGATACATGGAATTATCTCTGCTTCTACAAGTTGTGTTCTAAGAAAAAATATATAAATTGATCCAAGTTATTTCCAAATTTCAGTTAGGAGCCTCAAGCTTCATTGTCTTCTCTGTTTGAATCTGCAATATCTGTTAGCATAATTTTTCCTTTGGGCTTCAAGATAAACACCTTGTTAGCTTTTCATATTACTGGGTGGCCTACTACAAAAGATGGCTTGACTGAGTAGTATTAAAATAAAATATCAGTTTCATCTTTCAAATATTGACTGATCGGTTGGAAAATTCCTTCAAGGTAATGTTTTTGTTGCGATGAAATTTACGAACAAGGTAGTTTTACATATCAGATGACCAGAAAATACTTTAGCACCACACTATGCTAATATTTTCTAAATTACCTGTATTCCTATTCTAGACTACCTCTATTGAAAGAATCCACCAATACTTTCATTGCAGTCTTTTTATATCAATTTAAAGTGGCATGTCCGTGTAATTTGAGATTTCCTTCTCAGCGATGCATCGATGGACACAAATTGTTAATTATGCAGTTTGATAAACAAAAAATGATCTTCAGAATTTCTTTAAAAGTGCTGACATGCCATATTACTTTCCATGATGTCAGGAAATAATTCTGCTGATCAGCATAAACTATTGCTAAGTCTCCAAAATTTGGTTTTGCATAAACATTCTAGAGACAGTTATATGAGTAAGCTCCACTGATCTGTTCAAACACAGATCTGTTCAAAGATTTCACACTGGCAAGAGAAAGCAGGAAATTGGCCAAATGCTGCCTTTTTTTTTTTCTTTTGGACAGGTTCACATAAGAATTTAGTACCGATTCACAAAAAAAAAAAAAATCTTTCACATTCTAATTCTCTAGGTTATCACTATTTTCTAGGTGCTATGCCTTCCAGAAGTGTATACACCATGATCACAACGTCAGGTTGGCCTGGTATTGTGTGCTCTTTGTGGTACTGAGGTTTCTGGGATGCATCTATGGCTACCACAAGAGAAAGGGGAGATAAATTCTCTTTATCCTACAAGATCTTGCCCCCAGCTTCAATATGTAATAAAATGACTAGGAAAGAAATACAGAGGCACAAAGAGCGAAATGAGTGTCAATTAATTAGCCACTGATTTGATCTAGAAAGAAATACCATGCGTTTAGTTGTACATAAGATTTTATGTACAGCTCATAGCTGAAAAAAGCCCCAAGAGCAAACCAAACAAACCTAACACCTGGTAGGTAGTGATGGTAGAGAGATAAACGAAAAGGCCATCACTAAAGAGTGTTTCAAGTATTCAAATTTTGTTGGCTTCAGGTTCTGAAAGGCAAAGGGATTTCCCAGAGAGACCCAAAAGGGGATCCTCAGTACAAATCCTAGCAACTTTCTTTTCTTGGTGTAGCAGAATAAAAGGATGGGAACACCCTATAACAATAAAGATTCTCTGCATGATATAAGGGGTTGCTGAACAGAGCAGACTGAGCAGGCAAAGGCATGTTGCAGTAGTTTTGGATTTCTCAGAAGCAGAAAAGCAGGGCGGTGTGGGGTTGAATCTAAAACTGAATGCAAAGAGTAAGGTCACATTTATGTATTCATGTAACTGGCTCTTTTAACCAAATACGGCTTTTGATTAGTCTGTCACATCATTCTGATCTGTATCATGATAGCTATGACACGACAGACTTATTTGCCAGTTCTGGTACATTATTCTTCCACAAGAAACTATATTGATCTTTTGCATTTCACTAAGGGATCTAAAATAGGGAGACAAACGTTCTAAGAAGCATTTAAAATATCCAAAATGTGAAAGAAACAAAACCAAACTGACAACCAAACAACAAACCAACAAAAATCCCGCCGTCACCCCCCACCCTCAGATACTATGTAAATCATCAAAATTGTAGATAGTTCACAAAATTTAAATGTTCAATAATGGCCACTGAACTGTGGAAAAATTATTTTTGTACTGTACGTTTTAGAAAAACTAGGCAATTTTAAGAAAGACCATATTAGAAGGGAAGTTAAAAACCACTTTTTGGCTGTGTCTCTAACTCCTCCAAACCCAGGGATAAAATAACATTTTACCAATTTCAAGGATTATAAATATGTTCTGGCTCAGTTGTGAACAGCATTGGTAAACTGGGTTTTAGGTTTGATCTACTCTGCATTTTATATTTTGATTTAACTCATGGAAATATCTTATAACTATAAATCTTATATCAACCTTTTCATTAGTGTACATCTTGAGTTTTTCCATCCTGAAGTCAATTTTAATGGAAAATTTTATATTTTCTTGTTCAAAGTCCAATCAGAATTAAAATGGGATTGGACTGAATAAATGATAGGATAGAATGCAGCTGTTCTGCTTGAAAACTTTTGAAATGGATGTTTATATATCTAAATTACATCTGGTCTTCCTCAATTTTCCTGAATTTTCCAATGGTCGCGCACTTCAGAGGGACAGGAAATTAAATTCAGTTAAACATCCTGTTAAAGAATTTAATGTTTTAATGCAGGTGTTGTTTGAAAAACATCACCCTGCTCCTCCGAAGGAAGGTATTTTAACAGGTTGAAAAGTTGTATCAGCTTTCATTACAGACTGTTAGTACGCGTCACTGTGGTCACATATGTGTTTTACCATCAATGTTTATTTCCAGCCTTTAAGGGTACAAAAATAAAAAGTTGTCTTTCAGTTTTAAGCCCAACACACAAAGCAGTATTTCAGAGCTTCATAGAATCACAGTTAGATGACTAATGCATCTGTGAAATGTGAAAACTTCTGCCTTGGAGCAACTCAGATGTCTTATGAACAGCAGCTTTTTTAGTCTGAATGGTAGCCACAGTTCCAAACTAACACCGTTTTTTAAACAGGGATGCACTCGTATATAATCAACATTTTCCTTAGCTTTTTTCATGTTTACAGGTTGTAGAGGCCAATATTAACATGCAGAAATATGTGACTACCCGACTTTACTTTGAGAGATAGAATGAACCTGTACATAAGGTCAAGGTTTATAGCTAAGGCAGTGGAATAGGTTCTAAAAATGTGCCATTGGAAGAAATTCCATACAAGGTACAGCTTTGTTCCTTAGTGTCTTGAGAGAATAGATATCAAATATGTCTTTATTTCTTAAGGCTAAAGCCTCTGAGTTTTGTAGAAAAATTTGTATGGACAGTAAGCACTCCAGTCTGTTGGGAATGACTCCCCATCTGTGAGATGTTGGGTGTTTGAAATGTGTCGATACAGTTCTGGCTGTGCATGAAATCAACGTCTGTCTTTTTCTTTCTTTTAGCTAGCTTTACCAAGGTGTTGATTAAACTATGATGAGAACTGCTGTTGCAATTAACACTAAATGGGATTTGTTAATTGGCTTCTTTTGAGGCAAACTAGGGTTTTTCTTCTGCTACCCTCTGTGCTCCTTGTGAATTGATCTATGGAGTAAGGATAGTGAAAATTGACTGTGGAGGTAGTGACATTTCAAAATTCAATCTAATTATGACAACTACAGCTGGCATTAGGATTTAAATAAATGAACATCAAAAGATGTAAGAAATGGCACTTAAGCCAATGATTAGCCAAAACATCATTTGTTTATGTTTACTCTTTTATTATTACATATGTTTACTCTTTTATTATTTAGATTTATTAAAATTGGCATATGGCTTAAAGAAAAACAGACAATCAAACAAGGAAAAACAGAAAAACAAGAAACGCAGTGGTTCTTGAGGGCCCACATCTCAAGCTTGTCCAGATTTCTCTGGAGTTCTGGATGGCATCCCTTCCTTCTGCTGTGTCAACTGCACCACTCAGCTCCATGTTATCTGTAATCTTACTGAGGTGGCACTTGCCCTCTCTATGTCATTGATAAAGGTATTCAAGAGTACAGTCCCAAGAAAAAGCCCTGAGGGACACCAATTTTTATCAGTCTCCACCTGGACACAGAGTCACTGACCATCACTCTCGGGCTGCATTCAGCCAGCCAATTCCTTCTTGAACAGCTAGCCCACACTTCAAATCCATGTCTCAAATTTGGAGGCACGGATGCAGTGTGGGACCATGTTAAAGGCCTTATAGAAATCCAGTTAGGCGACATCAGTCAGTCTTACCTTGGCAACTGTTGCAGTCACTCCATCATGGAAGGCCGCCAGATCCATCAGAAACGACTTGCCCTTAGCAGAGCTGTGCTGACTGCCCCAGAACACCTCCTTGTCTTTTATGTGTCTTAGCATATCTTCTAGGAGGATCTGCTCCATGATCTCCCCAGAGGTGAGTCTTACCTCTCCGTAGTTCCCAAGCAATACTTGAGGAAGGAAGGAAGAAAGGAAGGAAGACTAAAGAGAAGCTAGAACTAAACTTGGCAAGGGGCACAAAGAACAACAAGGCCTTCTGTAGGTATGTCAACCAGAAGAGGAAGCTCAAAGAAAACATACCCCTCTGATGTACTTGCCAAGCCATTCTCCATGCTATTTGAAAAGTCAAGGCATTCAGGTGAAGTTCCCAATAACTGGATGATTAGCATTATGCCAGCTATAAAAGCGAAGAAAGGAGAACTCCGGGTACTAACAACCTGTCAGACTCATCTCCGTGCCTGGGAGGATCAAGGAACAGATTCTCCTAGAATGTGCTAAGACACATAGAAGACAGGGAGATGATTTGAGACAGCCAGCATTGCTTCACCAAAGGCAAGCTCTGTCTCATCAACCTAATGTCCTTCTACAACTGAGTGCCTATATCAAGTGATGCATGTTTAATTTGATTACCTTGAGCATTCAACAGTCCTCTTCCTTCCAGATGGCTCCGTGGGCATGGCTGCAGCAGCCGTGGAGGTGGGCAAGTTATGGCTACAGATGCCATTTATCTGGACTTCTGTAAGGCCTTTGACACAGTTCCCCACAACATCCTTCTCTCAAAATTGGAGAAAAAACTATTCCATGGGTGGATTGTTTGGTGGGTTAGGAATTGGTTGGAGGGTCACATCCAGAGGGTAGTGGTCAATGGCTCATTTTCCTGATGGACATCATTGGCGAGAGGTGTCCTTCAGAAGTCCCAAAGGACCAGTGTTATTTAATATCTTCGTTAATGACATAGATATGCTATGATTCTATATTTATGAAGGTGCTTATCTAATATAGTGGAGTTTCATATTTAGATTGCATTTCCACATTTTAGTCTTTTTTCTGCTGTGTTTATCTTAGCCATGTTAATCAAACATATTCCATTTGCAAAGCAATCAGTCACAGAATCACAGAATCACCGGGTTGGAAGAGACCTCTTAAGATCATCAAGTCCAACCCATGCCCTAACACCTCAACTAAACCATGACACCGAGTGCCACATCCAGTCTTTTTTTAAACACATCCAGGGATGGTGATTCCACCACCTCCCTGGCCAGACAATTTTAGTATTTAACCACTCTTTCCATGAAAAACTCTTTCTGAATATCCGACCTCTATTTCCCTTGGCGCAGCTTAAGACTGTGTCCTCTCATCCTGTCAGTTGCTGCCTGGAGAAAGAGACCAACCCCCACCTGACTACAACCACCTTTCAGGGAGTTGTAGAGAGTGATCTAGGGGGGGGAAGCATCATAGACCTTCAAGTTCTTCCTAAAGGAAGCAACTATAAAATCACAACCAATCTTTGTGACAAAAATTATTGGCTAGTATAATTGAAGTTGCTTAAAGTAAGATAAACTAATATAACTAATATAAACTAATATAACTAATAAACTAAGATTTGATAAACTAATAAATTGAAATCTGTCACAGACTGAACCTAGGCTCTCTCTCTCAAAGAAACATAACTGAGATTCTGAAAATTTAGTTAGTGCATATTGGTATGTGTTCCTGATTTCTCTTTCAGAAGTTAAGTTTTATATGAAAGCAAAGGAGCTCATAATTTTTACTTCTACTTCTGATATGCCTTATTACAAACCTAAAAAGAAGAAGAAAAGACAATCCAATAACAGAATAGAAATTACTGTCGACAACAGAAAAAAACCCAGTCCTTTCATTACAGAACTGCATTCAATTCATACCAAAAGTGTAGTCCAGTGTAATTCCTCAAATAAGGAATAGAGTCAAAAACTGTTAAAATACCAACCTAGATATTCTGTAAGAAAAGTGTTCTACATTTAAGGAATCTAAAATATATAGTAAAAGTCAGCCAAAGAATAGCTTGTTATGAAATGAGGTAACATGGAGTAGGTTTCTCTAATCTAGAGACAGTTAAGTGACTTTTTAAAATTAGTTTTCAGATAGAATGACTTTTTTATTGATTTTTCAGACAGAATAAAACTAAACAAACTATCAGGAGAGATTTCTCGGCTTAACAGTGATTTTGAGAGCTATGGTTCAGGTAGCTGCTAATCCCGTGTAGGTAGGTAACTATGTTTAAATTTCCTATAGCGGGAGGGGGAGGATCTGGCGGGGGGGAAGTGTCACCGACCTTCAAGTTCTGCCCTGGCCGCAAACACCACCTGTTCCTTGGGCTTGAGTGCCTCGCTCCTACCTTCCCTCTCCAACTCAGACTGTATGGCCCGGACCCAGCAACCTCTACCTCTCGTACCCCACCTTGAACGATGTGGCAGGATGGACTTTCTTCAGCTGTCTGTTGCTTTTGTTGATACAGACTGAGCAAGAGAAAGGCGATGCCATTTTAGTGATTTGTGCAGTCCTTCAGTTTAATTTTTCTTTGATTCTGGAGGCAAATGTTGTTGTCAGGAGACCACCAAGTAAGTTCAGATGAGTCAGTTGCCTATTCCTACCTCATTGTGCCCCTGGGAATAAACTGAAAGGACTAAGAAGGAAGAAAAGTAAATATAATTAGCCAAGGTGGGGATAATTTGCATTTTGTCAGATTTTGCTATCTTTAAACTTCCAACTTTCATGCTAATATAATAAAGATAAAGGTAAAAAAGAGAAGAAAGAGAAATGTATATTTATGCTACTGTGAGAAATACAGGGTAGGTGAAGAAAAGGCAGAAGAAAAATTGAAATCTACATTTAATTTTTCCCAAATCTGATACTGTTATTTATTCTGTATCAGAGCTACAGAAAATAAAAGTACATAAGTTTAAAATTAGCAACTGTCTTACCCTGTAAAATTCAGTTATTATACTGGTGCACATATTTATGAAGTAAACTACTTCCTAAAGTTTTTTTAAAAAGATTATATTCATGAAATGTAGTCTGCATCCTTTCCATATAAACGTCTTGATTTGCAAGTATACAGTATTTTTCTTATTCTCTGTGTTTTGTTACAGAAGTGGCTACCATGTGAGCTGGCTACTTATTCTAGTTCAGTGAGATCAGACAAGATTTGAAGGTGAATAGTAGAATAGTACAGAATAAAATTTCATTGGTTTAGATAGGAAGATAGTCCTAACGTGCATTATCAATTGAGAGTAGTGTATGCTACTGTCAGTGATTAGGAAACTAAGCAGTCTTCTTCAGTGAAATTGTGCTTTTTGCTTTTATCCCTGATGAGATTTTTGCCAGTTGTTTTTAGGGAAATTATCCAGGGAGTTGTGCGTTAGATATAAAAAAGATCCATAACAACTACAAGATGAAACAGGAACAGCAGTTTCTCAGCAAACAACAAATCAGCAGTCACTAACTTGAGCCATTTTAAATATATATAAACAAATAAAAAGGTTATTCTGTATAATTCTAGGAGTCAGGTATTTTTTCAAATTTTCACAATAGAACAATCCTTTGCAAGTGGGTCATATTATCGGAACAAAATGACTGAAAATTGCAGTTTTATTTGAGACTGAGATTTCTGAGTTCTGAAGTGATACCCTCTGTGATTAATTAAAAGAAGCAGCATTTTTGTTTTAAAAGAAAAAAGCCCAAAAATTCTTATATTAACATGAAAGACATCTTGAGCTCTGTTTTAAATAGATTAATGGCAATTCCAATTTGTTGATATTAGATAATTATTTCATAAATTTTATAAAGTTCAGGTTTTATGTTTTAAAAAGTGGGCTTTTGAAGTATGGAATGCAGTTGTTTCATCAAGGAAGCAAATAATGGCAATTGTTAACTGTGGTGGTAATCACCGAACCCTAAATCTTCTTGCCTTGAGATCATTGGACTGATCTTGATTCTTTTAGTGAGTCTTCACTAATAGTGAGCTGTATATGATTTATGAAATGCTGTAGAGTAAGATCAAGTACTCCAGCTGTGCATGTATTAGAGAGACAGCCACACTGTACTGTATCATTAATCTGCTTTGTTCAGTATTCTGTGTCAGACTAATCCCTCATATTGTTCAGGAAGGTAAGAAATGTTTCCAAAATGTGGGAATTCTGTGTAATCTGTCTAAACAGGGAAGCATCTTTTGGTTATCCTGAAGTCCTAGAGATTCAGGCTGAATCCTCTCTACAGAAGAATAGTAATTGTCACTGCAAATGCTAATGTTTGCTACACTTTTTAAAATGAATTAATTTTGTTTCTATATTCAGTGAGGTATCAAAACAAGAATTTTCACAATTCTATAGTACATTTTTAAGAGATGCTCCTGTCTTCCTGTTCACAACTGTGCTGCAGTGTTCTCTGTAATCATATTTTTGTTGTTGTTTCAGTGTTCTCTACAGCTTTTTGCCAATTTTTTTACCATTGTGGTATTACTTTTATTTTTAGATGCATCTGTTATTATTCCTAAGATTAAACATGATGGAATCCTCAAAGAAGAAAGATTTGAAAGCCTGTTTGTACACATTGACAGAAGTAACTGTAGAAACAAGGAAGCAGAATTTTAAGGTCAACCACATGAACTTAATCGTGTGTCATCAAAAGCGCTGTATAGTATGAAGTTAGCATATAGCCTAAATGTTTGTCCTGAAATTCTAACAACCATGGCTCAGAGTGAAACTTACTACTTCATAATAGATTTTTTCCTGTTTTTATCTTTTCTCAAAGACACTTTTTTGTCTGTTTGTTTTGTTTTAATGAAGCTAGGAGGGCTTTTTATTCTGAGCAAGGAGAACAGAATGCATACTCTTGTAACAGCTATATCCCTCAAGCATTCTCTCTAATGCCTTGAAAGCCATCTCTCTCTTCTGCTCCAGAAAAATAACAGCTTTCATTTGTAATCCAAAGAAAATAACAGAAGAAGAGAAAATTTTTTTCAACTTTTTGTGTTTATGACTTTTGGGAACCCACTGAAACAACTCCTTTGAAAGTCAACAAAATGCCCTATGATCTACTGCATATCTAAAATACTATTCAGCCTCTGCATTAGACTGCCAGAAGTCCCATTTGGCAGAGCACAGACACTCACTACTCTATAGCTGCATTTGCAATATATAAAGAATATTGTTTAAAAATCCTTAAAGACAACATAAACCACATCTATACAGGGTCTTGCAAGCCTGCACTGAACACTTAATTTTAAAATACATGTTAATATGTTGAAATCAGCTTCATCTTTTTATAATTTCATTCATTAGCTAGTGTTTATTAAGCACAGACGGAAAAATGTTGCAAAGAAATTGTAGTAAAGTGTTTCTTGAAGCTTTGTTATGCTATGAAATACTTTGCTACAGTCTGTGAAAGCTGACTGTGCTTAAATAGACCTGTCATTTGAAGAGCAAAGAAAAGAGCATTAAACACTATAAACTCTTCACGAAAGACTGAGTTAGAGTATGGTTTAGGGTTTTTTGCTGGTATATGGGCTAAAGCATTGACATTACTCTATCATATTTTATCCACACAATTTATGCATGTGTGGATAAAAAATGGTTGTGGGAATAAATATGATTCAGATTTACAAATATCAAATAGAATTTATAATATGAAAAAGAAGTGAGAGAAAGCTGTAATATTGATGAACAAGGACACGGCTGTCAGGTATAACTGAGAATCTGGATAAGACATCAGCTTCTGGGAGGCAGAATTGTGCACTTAATGAAGGGGCTTAAATTTGCTGAAAAGCAATTAATGGAAGAATATTCAGTTAAAATGTCTGCTACTTAGAAACTAGAGATGTCATCAAAGATTCTCCTATGCCTGAAAAAAATAATTATGTAATATCATAATTTTTATGGTCCCACGTTTTGACAGAAACAGAGGAGAAACTGAAATTAGACAGGAGACTGGTGCACAGAACTTATGTTTTAAGTACTTTCCGTTAGTGTGGAAGATTCATCACTGGTTTACCATTTAAATTAATACCAGCAGAGTCTCAAATATGTCTCTTTGTGACATTCACAGACAATATCACTGACTTATTTTGATGAGGAATTAGATCTTGGAATTGTGACTACTAATTTGAGAAATTAGGTTAGTTTCTACACTGAAACCTTGTTTAAATGGATGTATGTGTGAGCTTGAGGTCCTAACTGCGAGCAAGAACAAAAGGGAAGCTCATAGCTTAGCCACTAGTCAAAGACAGTCCTTAAGAAACCTTATTACTCCCTCTTCTCTGATAAAGCGATTCTTCAGAGAATTCAGAAAGTCTGTATGCTTTCCTCCCGGTAAGCTAAAAATAACCACATCGGGAGGCCTGTATGGGTCTTCCAATTAAAAAAAAAACCACAAACTGATCAAAACAGTGTAACTATGAAGCGACAGCAAAACTCTGATGACTGACCATCTAACCCAGAGTCGTGAAACAATGGAAAATACCAAATCACCTGTGTATGATGTAATGCTTCAGGTTAGAACTCTATCTTCCTGAAATGGTGAATTTGGCTGCTGGGTGGTGTTGAAAGAGCAACAGAGAATATGTCTCGATGTTTTTAAGCTGCCTTCAGAGTAAGAAAATCCAAATGCAGTCCCTCTTTCATAGTCAAGTACATAAATAAAAGTATCAGAGGGGATCAGACAGAAGAACTAAAAACAAGTAAGAAGTATTTTTCAGGAAAGCTGAAAAAAGCTGATATTATTCTAATTATCAGTTAAATTTATTCTATATATCAGTTAAAGGCTTTGATTCCAGAAGATATCTAGCTGTCTAATGATGAAAAGTAAATTATATCTGAATTATACCAAAGCCAAATGGGTTTCCTTTACCAATATGCAAAAGAGAAAATTTGAAAATTTGTTACTTTCTTACTCACAGGAAAGTAAAAATACAGCTTTTCCTTTAAACTACTCTCGGTCTAGGATCAATATTATTAATATATTCATGTTTAATAAATTAATATATACTTGCTTTCTGTGAATATTTTTTTCTGTAGTAATGAGTCTTGTTAACATTTCTTTTAAGGATCATCTGCTAATCTCTAAGAGATGCCAAGATATTTTGTTCCCTTTTCTGAAATCCTACTATAATTCCAAAGAAATGATGAATCTTTTGGGAAATACTATTTCCTGACTTAGTAACTTGTAACTTGAGCTTGTAACTGCCTAGTAATTGAATTGCCTCCTTAGTAAGAGAAAGAGATTGCAGAACAGCCAAATAGGATTAATGCTGCTACTGAGTGTTAGGAGGCTTTAGGATTGGTCCTGAGACAGACACAATCCTAAAACATCAGCATGGGGCTACTCCAATAGAATAAAATAGGTGTTAGAAAATAAGTCAGTGGAAAGACAGCTTTATAGCTGACAAAATATCGAAAGTGCTAACCTGGAAATAAACAGAAGGGACACAACCACCATGCCTTACATGACTAGCATCACGTGAAAATGTACAATAGAACAACAAGAACATTTAGAATAGATGTTAGGAAGTAATTCTTTACTGAGAGGACAGGAAGGCACTGGAACAAGTTGTCCAGAGAAGCCCCATCCCTGGAAGTGTTCCAGGCCAGGTTGGATGCAGCCCTGAGCAACCTGATCTAGTGGCTGTTACACAGGTCCATGGGTGTCCCTGCACAGATGATCTTTGAGCTCCCTTCCAACCAAATATGATTCTATGAAGAAGTTTTTTCCTGTTTAGTTTGGTTTTTTTTCTATGAGAGTGGGGAGGAGGGAGAGCATTGTTGACACATTTGCCTACTTTAGGCAGAAGGCCGAATGGTGGGGGAAAAAAGCCATTTAAATGAAGCATAGAAGTTTATGCTTCTGTTGATTACACTGCTACAAAAGAGAGATTTCACTGGCAAAGTTAAAATAAGGCATTAATCCAAGCTCCTCCTAGTAATAGTCATAAGTAATTCCATATCAGAGTGTGGTACTAAAACTCTCTACAATGTATAAATTATGATGCACACAATATTGCTTCAAAAGGATCAATTAAAGCAATTACACAATTACTTCATTGCAACTTCCCTGCTGGTCAGTTGACAATGTAATCAATATTCCATTTATGCTCAGGGAATTAAAGTGTTTGGAATACAAGGTTGATAATACTGTTATAATAAGCCCACATAAAGATGAGTATTAACACATCTACTTATGTACAATTTCCTTTGACTATTTGCTATAGCACTAGTAATTGTTCCATCTAGCACAGCCTTAAGAATCTCTCTGAGATGGATATAGACTAGATTTTTCAACAAAACACATGCCTTTTAAGTGCCAGAAAGAATATAATACAACTGACTTTGGTTTTCAGTGCTACTTTTGAGCAACGCGAACAGTAATTATTAGCTGTTTGTAATCAGTGGATTCTATTTGTGTAAAATACAGTTTAGCAAACATGATATAATATCTATTTAACCTCAAAGAAACTGGTATGCAAAGTTATCCTTTGTTATCAAATAAAACACAGAGTTCCATTTCAAAACAAATGAAATTTGTATTTTAAAATCAGTCATTTTGGACACTGGTCTAACCAAAGCATTGTTTTCCTCTGAAATAAAGTAAAATGAACCCTCTAATTTTAATAGGAAAAAACCAGATTATTTCTTATTTCTTCCTATATTCTAAAATTTTAAAAAAATTATTTTTAGCAATTATTTTTAAGAAAATAGAAACAATACAAATTTCTTGTGAATTACTCAAAATTTAAAAGTGAGCACTCCAATTTTTTCATCAAGATTAATTTGGCTGGACTAGAAAAGTAGCTTGAAATCTCCCTCCTAAAAATGGATTAAGAAAACTCTTAATACAGGGAGTATTCCAAGTGTTTCCTTCTATCCTCTTAGCTCCCCACAATGTTTTCCAACAAGTAATGACTGAAGACTTCTTAATCTGGGTTGTGACTTTCATTAAACATATGAGAAAAAATTCAAAGACAAAATAGTATGAAGGTTTAGTATCTGAAGAAGCTGGACAATTTTGAGTTATGAGTGCCATATTAGAGGGCTGGACGATCAGTAACTCTATGATGTTTACTGTGTGCCAACCTTACAAAGTTTAACAAAGATAGGTGCCAGATTCTGCACCTGGGATGGAGCAACCCTGGACTTACAGTCTGGGGAATGAGAGGCTGGAAAGCAGTGCCACAGAAAGAGACCTGGGGGTCCTGGTCAATGCCAAGTTGAACACGAGTCAGCAGTGCCCTGGCAGCCAGGAGGGCCAACCCTGTCCTGGGGGGCATCAGGCACAGCATCGCCAGCCGGGCAAGGGAGGGGATTGTCCTGCTCTGCTCTGCACTGGGGCGGCCTCACCTCGAGTGTTGGGGGCTGTTTTGGGTGCCACAGTATACAAAAGATATTAAACTATTAGAGAGTGTCCAAAGGAGAGCCACAAGGATGGTGAAGGGCCTTGAGGGGAAGTTGTATGAGAAGAAGCTGCGGGCACTTGTTCTGTTCAGCCTGGAGAAGAGGAGACTGAGGGGAAACCTCATTGCAGTTACAACTTCCTCATGAGTGGAAGAGGAGGGGCAGGCACTGATCTCTTCTCTCTGGTGATCAGTGACACGACATGAGTGAATGGCATGAAATTCTGTCAGGGGAAATCTAGGTTAGATATTAAGGAAAAGGCCTTCACCCAGTTGGCTTGGCACTGGAAGAGGCTCCCCAGAGAACTGGACACAGTACCAAGACACACAGGGTTCAAGAAGTGTTTGGACAATGCTTTCAGGCACACGTTGTGATTCTTAAGGTTGTCCTGTGAAGGGTCAGAAGTCAGACTTCAATGATACTTGTGGGTTCCTTGCAGCTCAGGACATGCCACTACTCTACGTTTTATATTTCAAAAAAACCCCAAAACCTTTGCAGCAGAGAGCTGAAAGTTTATAAATATTCATCAAATAATTTTGAAATATCATCAAAACTCCTTTTTTCTTTCAAAGTGACAGACTTTGATGCTTTAATAAAAGTTTACCCCTTCCTAGACCTATGATTGCAGGTACTCTCCTACTTAATTCCACCATATTGAAGATATAAGTGTTCAGCTGATAGGACAAAGAAGAGGCCAGGGCCATACTCCTTCTTGCTGTTCTCTTTTTTATTTCTAGTAATGGAAATAGGATATGCATGACCTGAAACTGAGGCAGTGTAGCTTTCCATTTCTTTCCAGCCAACAATTCTTATGATCTGGCAGCTAAAATTCACAGGTATTATTAAGAGAAGTAGCAACAACTTTTTCATTCAGGTTCTATAAGGTGTCTCTGGAGTGAAATAGCTTCACCTAAATAACCTAAATATGTTTGATTAGATGCAAATATTTTGTAAATAATAGCCTCAGAAGACATGTACATATTTTAGTTTGATGGCTGTTGTCTGTGGTCTCCTTAGCCTCTCCTAATTTCCTCTAAGAAAGAGGAAATTTACCCAAGACCATCGTTTCTCCTAAAAAGAAGAAAGGGAGGAATAAAACAGTTTTATTCAATTATTTAAAAGTCATAAACTAGGTGCTGTGCCTGGGAAAGCAGGGCCTCTGCACCAGAAGAGGAACTGGGGAGCAGCTCTCTGGGAAAGGGCCTGTGGTGGTGCAAGGCAGCTTGCTGGACGTGAGCCCACGTTCTTGCTAGAAGCAGAGGTGTCCAACAGCTCCCAGGCTGTACTGGGAGCTGCACTTCCCAGAAAGGAAGCTGAGCTGGATCAGCCTGGAAAAGGGACGGCCTCGGGGGCCTAACACCTTTCCAGCCTCTTTGATGGGTCATCAAAGAGATGGATATGAGCTCTTCACAGTGGTTCAGGATGAGAGGGTACATGTCAACAGGTTCAAGTTGAAACAAGAGTGGTCCAGGCTGAGTATAAGTGAAAAAGCCTTTGTTACTATAAGGACAATCAAGCATTAGAGAAGACTGCCTTCATAGATTGTAGAAACTCCAAAATTCAGAACTTTTTTTTCATTTTGAATGTGTATTTAACTCTGTAGATAATAAGTTCTATGTAAATTATTTTTCCTTACAGTATAACAGTTTATAAAATCAAAGAAAATTAAAATAGTTAAAATCCAGTGTATACCAACTCTGTTAAATTTCTGAAGAGAAATTTCACTTGGAACAAAAACTTAAGTCCATCCACTAAAAGATTAATTTGTCCTTGTAGTCACTCTCAAATTGTTTTTCAGTGTCATGGATTAGTGTTAACAAAATTAAATTAAGGTTTGTACAAAAGGTAGTGTTAGTTCAAAGGTGCTAGATTTTATTTTATTTGTTGTCTGCCAAAGTACTTTGTTAGACAATGGACTACAAATTTGTTGTAGCACTTGGAAAGATTTAGTCACCTAAAGGTTTGCTTCTTAATTCCAAAATGTTTAAAAGATGGTAATAAGTGTCAAAGGAGTATCAATCTGTTCCACAATAGAATTTCCTTGCAGTTTAATCTCATGATAACTTATGTTGTGTAACTTTCTACCCTTAATGTGTAAAATTATCCACTGATTTACATATTTAAATTGTGAAGTTCTATTTCATATTCAAATCGAAACTATGTCGCTGAATTTCAGCTGTAAGTGTAAAAACATAATTATATTCTGAACTTTATTCTTTTTTCTTTTTTTATTGGATGATGCATTACTTTTTACAGCTCTGATCTTTCTGAGGTCCTTGCAAATAATGCTGCGCCTTACAGGCATGTATTTAAGCATTAAGAATGGTTTTAAAATGATGAATTAGGGAGACTGTCTGGTAAGTGCCTTTTTACCATCTAGGCATCACTAAGTCTCTTCTTCTCGTTCATGATGTCAATATCAGCACATGAAGACCCATGAACTTCTGGCAGACATCCTGGACTCTGAAATGAACAGATGCTGGCACCTGAGGTAGATGTTAACACTTCTTTGGTGTGGGGTACTTTTTACTCTATCCTACAGTAAATCTTTCTAGTTGTGCTAATTTACATGAAAATATAACACAAATAGTTCGGCACATAAAATAAATGTCCAGTGCAAGATGGCAACAGACGAATATTTGGACCTTAAAGAACCATCCCTGAAGGGAAAATAATCCATTTGATCCATTAATAATGAGAACTTGCTCTTTGATCCTTTCTGTTCCTGTTACATCAGAGAAAACCATGAGATAAAACATCTTGTGATATGTGTCAGGTGTTGCCAAAACAGCAAGCAAAGCACTTATAAACATAGTCTTGAAAAGAAAAATGTTAGGCAATATCTAAAATAGATTCAGTATCAAAACTCTGCAGCCCAAAACAATGCTTCTCAGTACCTTCTCTTTTCCATGCTTTAGACCACATAAATGAGATGCTCATTAAAGATATAAATACTCTCATAATAATAAAAAAAGAAAGACACGGTAGGTCTTTCAAATTCTTAATAAAAGTAATATTTTTTTTTACTAGGAGAGGAAAATAATTCAGGATTCACCAAGTAGTATATTTTCAAAGCTGTAGTCAACTTGACACTTGCGTGGCAGAATTGATAAAAATTTTTCAGAAACATTTCTTGAGATGGCAAGTGAAGACTTGACATCTGGTGGCATATTTTGATTCTTTTTAAAACTGGCCAGAGACACACATCTGTTCTCTGGACTGGGAAAACCTGAATATTGAATTTGCAACCATGTGTCATCAGGACATTGAGCCAATCCATTTGAAGTGCGGGTCCAAGATTAGCACCAGAGCAGAAGGGCAGCTAGGGGCAACAGAGCGGTAATTCCAGAGAGCATTGTGAGGAAGATTGTTTGGATACAGCTAAGGAATAACATCATTACTTAACCAGAAATTTTATTATAATGGTGTTCAGATATTTAAATTTTATATGAAATGTCAAAATCACAACTTTATTCACATTTATTTTAAGATGTCAGTTGATTAAAAATCTTGTCTATTCATTATTTTTGTGCAAATGTGAAACAAAGAAAATACCAAACTACTGCATTTTTTCTGTGGATGAAAAGCCTGGTCACTGACCCTTTTTGCTCATATTATAACATTTCTCTCATTAGAAAGACATATATGAAAATTATTTGGATTAAATCTATATGGTTCTAGTGACATATATAGACAAACATATTGTTACACTGAACTTTTTTTATATATACCTCATTGCTCTTAAACTTCCCTAGGGTATAGCTATACTGGGTACGATGGAGGATATCTTAGTGAGTAAAACTTCCTGGAAAGATTTTGGAATAAGGAGCTGTATGATTGAGTCAGCATAATAAGGGCAAAATGGGGGTTTCTAGAACACAGTATTGGATCACACTGACCTGCTCTTTGTCGTATATCTGCACGCAGGCTGATGTGTAAGAAAGATTGATATCAAAGAAAACAGAATAGATTAAAAAATTAGTTTACTCCATGAAAATTTTACAATTGTAAATTAAACTTACTTTATACTGAAACAGACTAGGTGAGCTTACACGGTCTGTTGCATTCTACTGACTCGGTTTTCCATGTCATTGACCCCTAGCCAAGGAGTTGCAATAAATGGCTGTGGATAAGGAGGAAGAGATTGGTAGCACCTTAAAACACCATCAGAGTTCTGAAGAAAACACTGTAATCTTTCTCCATCAAGAAAAACTAGGATCAAAACTGGTTTCTGTTGGATTACAAAAGAGGTCAGTGGACTTCATACGAGAAACATGCAAGTTTATGAACTGTCATCTCTTTTCCAGAGAATGTTACCAAGATCTGTTGCTTCTACTTCATTAAAGCTACAGTTTTGAAATGCCCGGTGGGTGTAAGATTAGTGTAACACAACTTCTCTCTGCATCACCAATGTGCCTGTTTTCATGCTGCAATTGTCTGTCAGATTTCCCTTGAGACTGGTAGAAAAATGTCTGTTAAAATTTGGACATTCCTCAAAGCAAATGACTGACATAAAAAAAATTGAATAATAATCAAAAAAATAGATAGTGTGAACAACAACACAGAAGAATGAAAGTAAAATCTGCAAATACCTTAAAAGAAAACTGCAGGGAGTTTAAAAATCACTGTAGGAGAATTATCTCATCTGAAATGGCTAACTAACCCCATAAATCCTATGAGACACTTAGAAGCTGTACATACCTTATTGGAAGTTTTCTAGCTAGGGATTTATAAATAATCATACCCATTCCTTTTTATATCTTTTTCAAGTAATATCTAATAAAAATTCAATTCACTGCATTGTATGCAATCTATAAACAAGCATCTGTATGTTATGGAGGGGTAAATTAAGGACAAATAAGAGCTCAAGGCTTAAGGTGCATTATGCATCAGAATGTAATTCAGCTGAATATATAATTCAGCTAGAATAAATGTATTTGTTTATTTTTAGTGAGTTATCATTATACTTTGATCAAAGGTCCATATTTCTTACATTTAATGTTAAACACTACAGAAAGACAGAGACAGAAATTAGAGGACTGATGAACTATCAGTGGACGTAGAGACGCATGTGCCTGTCTCTTGCTGTAGAGGTATATGCCTTCAATCTGCACTAACTGGGGGATCCTAGAAGTGAATTTTTCTTCCTTATAGATATTAATTTCCTGTAGTGGTCCAGGAACTTTTAGTTAACATTATCAAATGTCAGAGTTTCAAGTTATCGAAGGCTCTAAGAAGAACTGACTGCAAGTTTGGCCTCATGGGTGTAAATCTCTAATCAACATCTTCAAATGATCTCTAATCAACAGTTTTCAGCGGATAGGTAGTCCCACTTTTGATGTTCCATTCTTTCTTCAAATTTGTCATGGCTGAATCCTTTGACTTCTTGATAGCAGTACTAAGTCCTAACAGTAAAGATTAGACCTTTTGAGGTTTTATTTGGGTTTTTTTCTGCTTGTTTTTAAAGGAATTTTTTAGTAAAATATAGGAATGAACCAACCTTTTGCCATATATTTGCCATATAACAACTGTTCAATAAAAATGATGCATTGTTTGAATAGAACAGCAGCCAAAATGCTAAGTAGATATCTGGTAATATAGTGGCCCATCTAGCTTAAATGAACAATTTTCTTGCCACAATTACAAGTTTACAATTTCCTTTAGTATGAAGGACTAGGGGAGGATCCAGGAATTAGATTTTGGCAACAGGAGATTCTAAGAGCAAGACTTTAAGCTGAAAGCTTTTGAGAAAGTATGCAACATTCTGCAGCGTTTAAACTATAATCTTAGATTTGTTGGAGTGTAGAAGTGTTTTTGAAGTGTGAGCAACATATTTTTTGGGCAATGAATTGCTGTTTATGCAGTTTGCATTAGAGGTAGGAATGGGAAGACAACACCTGAAGAAGAACATTCATCCCTAGTATATAGATGAGCACTGATGCAAGCAAGCAAAGCAACTTCTGCTCCATACTCAATTAAATACAGATTTAGAAAATAAAATTACCTCCGATGTCAATGTAAAATTTTTCAGACTGCATGGAATACTGCACCGCCGTGATATTGCTTTTAGTGTATCATCACCTCAATTATCCAGATGTGTCCACAGCTTCCTCTGAATTGGAGAAGCCTGTCTGACAGCTGAAGTGAGTTCCACGTTCCAGAGCCATCAGTAGCCACTATCAAGTTCCTCGAGACCGTCACACTTTCACTAGACAGAATTTAGGCATTGAAATCCATGTTTGTAAAGATAAGTTGTCACACAGGAAATACCGAGATGGAAGTCTGAGCTCAACAGGTAAAATCAAAAACTGAACAAGAGGTCATTTCTATGGTACTTACTGTCAGATAGTCACACTGAAAAAACGAGCATATTAAGATGTTGATTTCTATGCATACATTAATGCACTACGTTCAATTTCTAAGAAAATTAATAAAGTAGTTATAAGTGATAGAGTAAAATGCTTCAACACAAGCAGGCTGGTAGCTATATAGGAAGGGAGCAAAGACATTCCCAAGAGGTAAAGTCACTGTGTTAATTTTTCAGAAGACTTAACCTGGTGGCTATATTCCAAATATGGTGTCACATTTTTAATCTTCCAAAACTGAATAGGAGTTTAGATAGTGAAGTGTTGACCTAAACACTTCGGTCTAAATTCACACTTTTAGATAAAAATCAGCCTGAATGGTTCTCTGATCTTCAGTCCAACTGCCACATTGTGACCCGTGTCTGCAAGGCTAAACTTGCTTCTTACATGATAGCATAGTCTCATCTATACTGCTGACTGTGACCAGCTGCTGACTCGTACGACCCTTCAAATCATTCCTAGGAATTATTTGGAAGAGGACAAGTTGCTTGGGCTACAGAAATGTTACAAAAAATGCTAAACATGAAAGAGAAATGCCCATTTAGTTTAGTGCAAGAAGTCAGCTAATCTAGACTCTTTGATCAGATTACGCATGTTAAAATAAATCAGATAGATTTTCCTTCTGATTTGGGTGGTGGGCTTCAAAGCACAATAAAAAAGGTGTAAAGTGGGGCTAAAATTTTCAGTGATATGCTTTCAAACATCTTGACTTCACCATTTTTCCTCTAGTCATCTAAATTGCCTGCCTGTTCAGCACGGATCAATATGATGAATTATGTCAAATGGAGCAGCAATTCTGTCACAAGAAAGCAGCCACCAGTTGCATATTGTATGACACATTTTATGGATGTGCTTGGCAAGCTCTGGGAATTCATACTGGATGCATGCAGGAAGGGTACAGAAAACAGCTCCAGGAATCTATGGAATAAATGTTCAAAACTGAAATACATGACAACATGAAAGGCGACTCAAGAATCAAACCAGACCTAATTACTTGATGTGGCTGTTCTGTTCCCTCTGTAATTATGGATTTTGTATTCCCACTGTTATCCTCACACTTCAAACTGCAGCCTTGAAGAGATTTGGAGTTCCTCTGTTCTAAGACAGTGTCCGAATTGTATCACAACGTTACATTTATATGTGATTTACTCAAATAGGTTTTCAGGGAGCTGGCGAAGCGTTCCTAATCTGCTCTCAGGGAAGATACACAGTGACTGCCCAAGAAAACCAAAATTTATTCTTTTATCCTTGAAACTGGTTCTTTTAGTGTCTGAGAATGAGCAGCTGAATGATTTTATGCTTACTGTTGTTCGTATTTTATCTGTTCTACTGAGAGTTATGAGTTCCTAAGCAGTGTTAAACATGATATTTTTTACTAACACGGTGCATTCAGGGAAACTAAATTAGAGGCCTGGCTTGGCAATTGCTAAACAAATAATTTGCTGTTCATGCTGGTCACTTAACTATCTACCCAAACGGCTAGGCAAGACAAAATCTGTGTCTGGCTAAGATTAATGGTACTTCTCGCCACACTGCAGCCATTCTTCTCTTACACATATGAGCCATGACTTATGGTTTAAGATACAGAAAAAGCACTGACTAGTCAAAGGTAGTGATGTACCGTGACATAAATCCAAAACACGAGTCTTTCTCTTCTGATGTTATTATTCTATAAAAAGCTCCAATCAATGGTTAATAAAACACTTTCAAAAAGTGTGGCAACTATAACCATTAGCTACACACAGACACTGTAGCAAGCTGTTTAAAACTTTTTAATTTTAATTCAGAAAAATTGCCAGAGGCCAAAAAGCTCTCTTCACTTTCATAAATAAAAGTAATATAAAAATAAATAGAAAATGTCTTCAAAGATGCTCTAAAAAGCGGCTGGCAGTTCTGACTGTTGTACATGCACTCACCTCTCTTCTACCATCTCATTTTCTGGCTTTAGCCCTGATTTATTAAATCTCTTCTATTCCCACGTATTTTGTGTCTGAACATTCTGCTGCACTTAAACTTCGTCGTCATTAATATTTTTTCAGTCAACATTCAGGCTATTAGCAAAACATCCTCCAGTTTAAAAGTAGGATGCATGCTGCCTGATATTTTTCTAGCATTTCCCATAGAACTGAAGAACAAAGATTAAATAGAGCTTTATTAGCCATTAGTTTACATCTTCAGTTATCCTTTAGCTAACAAAAGCAAGCAACTGTCTGAAGAATGAAAAATAGTCCAGAGCATTATTTGGCTACACCTAAGCAGATAAACTGTAAAGGTCTGAAATCATACTTTTAGCCCTGTTCTTACTAGCATCTATAAAAATATAAAGTGATTAAATGTTAACTATTATTTACTATTCCTGACTAAGACAATCCAGCCCAAAACTATTTTCTATCATTGAAAAATGTTTAAATATCAGAAAACACAAGTGAAAACTTAAAGGTGCTAATTCTATTAATCTATACTACACTGGCCTCTCTGGGTCCCGATTTCAGACTTGAGCTGTAATACGGTGAGTTCTATATAATTAAATAAAGGCAAAAGTACCTGTCCCAGAGACCTTTTCGCTATAGTTTGCTGCCACCGCTGTAAGAAACCTCTTAAAAAATCAAGAATAAAAAAATCTGTAGAGACTTTACTTTATCACAGCAATTTAATCTACAGCATTTAATGTGTTTATTACTGCTCCTAATCATGTTTATTCAGTCTTTAAAATCTTAGACGTCTCTTAATGCTGAGAAGGAACCGTCTGTGCACAAATGAAACTGGGACTGAATTACAGTCCAGCTTTAAAAATTACGATGCCTGAAATCTTCATTTGCGCAGAAACACTCCAGGCATGTGGAGTCAGGAATCAGTTCACATTATTCTCATTACAGGATCGGGATCTTATTAAAGGCATGATTAGATATAATTGATTCTTCTATTTCCTCTCCTGTCTACTTTAGCTGCTATTTCTTCACCAAAGAATTGAGAATTCTCATTTTGGCAAACAGCTGCTGGGTCAATGTTAAGAGTAAATCAAATAGTCATCAAAGTTTTCGTCTTGCAAAAGACAAAAATCTAATTTTATTAAACAAGAGTAGGAAATGGCTAAAATTGTTATTTAAATTTTCTCATTCTTAAAAGTCTATAAATCTTGAATTTAAAATAACATTTTTAATGGTACTGAATGTCTCAGGTTTGGGTTTTTAAATCTTAACCTAACTGGTAGAATTCTGAATATAAACAAAAGATTTTGAAACTATATCTGGGATTAAAAAACCAAAAGAAATTCACAAAAACTTCTAGAAAAAATGCTTTTAAAATCCCCACCTTCAGATTTTTATAGAAAGCTGGAACAACAGTTAAACCAATCTATCTATACAATTAATCATTCTGGGCTACGGTTGAATATTTTTAAATTCATAAAATTAATTAATTTTATTTCAAATATACTAGCAAAAATTCTTCTTGAAAGCAACTCATGCTGTAATATTACAGTCAACCAAAAGTAGAAAGAAGAGCTTGCTATTTCAAGTACTAGATATAAAACATTCATAAATCAAAAGGAAATATTTTATTACCCTGAGTGAAATTTACATGTGCTAAAGACATGTATTATTGACATTCCTTCCACATTTTTTCATACATTTTCTCTATATCAGAAGCAGAACAATCTAAATATTTAAGTATAAAAAGTGTGAGAAAACATATATGTTTATTTTTAAATACTTTGGAAAAGGTAACGTTAAACTTTTATATAAAATTCACATGCAACCCAAAAGCTGATGAGGATCACCTAATGTTACAGCACACAGACCCCCATTTTCCATAGGGATTGGCATTTGGTGTTGAACAAAATTTTGTAATGATTTTCCAACTCCCCTAATGACAAATAACTTTCTCACTCCATCCCTTAATACAACAACCATCCAAGTCCCATGACACCAAAAAGTACTTGAGATGGATTAACCACAGAATGAAGACATCTGGTATTAGAAAACAAGGGACTTTCCAAACACTAGATGTCAAAAAAGTGAAAAAAAAATATACAATGTAAAATTGGTACTAACAGACTAAATGTTTAATAAAGTACATCCTAGCATGACTCAGAGCTGACTACGCTCAAGCAAATTATACTCCTGTACCACTCCAGTCACAAAAATAAAGGGCATTCACTCTTGAATGCCCTCTTATTGTTAAATTCCAGTCAGGAATTTCCTGCAAAAACTTTATATATTAAATCATCCCAGAAGTGTTAAATGCCATCTTGGCACATTAATTAAAACATTATCAGTGATTTTGATTTTCACAGAAGAGAGGAATATGTATATGGTTTCCACAGTCACTCTAAATTATACCGAGATTTTCTGAATAACGAGTTCAGGTTTCGAATGACTTATACAATATATTTTCTTAGCTGTCCTTCATTACTTTTTATGTCTGAACCACCTTTCAAGATCATTTCAAGACTGGCTGATGTTCAACAAACTACGATTATTGAACAGGCAGATGACACCATATAATAAAGCCTTCATCCAAGCAGAAATATGTAACTATTATGCCAGGATGAACTGAAAAAAATGAACCTACTACTGAAAAATGTTGAGCAAGTGTTCTCGAAAAAAGTACTGTGTCCCTGCATAGTTGCAGAATGGTCAAACCATCAAAATACAAAAAGAGAAAGCATCAGCTGTCTCCTGCTTACTGTTTTAACAACTGCTTTACATACCAATTAAAAAATAGAAAACAGATTTTCTGGAAACTTGTGAAATGAAACAATAGGTATGATTTTGTATATCTTTTCATCTAACATTTCTCTATGGGGAACTAAACAGAAGAAATGACAGAGTTCTGACATTTTCGGCATAGAACCTTCTCAGCAAACAGTGAAACATCATGACTGATGGTAAAAAAAGCTTCCAATGCGTTTGAAAAAGTACCATAAATACCACAAGACCATTAAACCATTAAATCAGTAACCATTAAGTCTAGATTAATCTCTATATTTTGTCCAGATTTCAAACCTAATTGGGAACATAAAAAAATAAATTTACCAGATAATAAATTATCTTGACACTTCTTTCTTAATAATGGTGGGAGTAGAGAAAAAAGAGAGAATGAGACAAGGAAGTAAGAAATAAAACATCACAGTAGTGAAATAACTATTGTTATTTCTCAGTATTGAGACATTTTCTCGTGCAAAACCTTGACAGTGTGATGTGGTCTTTGTGAGAAATTGGGATCTCTGGTCCATCAGTTAGGAAGACATCAGTGATCAATCTGCAGGCTTAATTGTCCGCGTTTGGTTTTACTTGTCATTTTGGATTTACTTTACACAGGCCATCTCAGAATTAACAGCCTGAAAAGATGATCTCAGCTCATCGCTCACAATTTAGCTTACAGTACAGTCCCCTCAGAAACTAATAAAAATAAGTGGATCAAGACTCACTCCTTTAGTATATAGAACATGCATGTCAATGGATAGACTTCAACATCAGTAATTTTAGACGGCAAAATCTACAACGCAAAGTTAATTATTTACCTTTTTAAGGCAAGGTTGTTTGAATTTTGGTATTGACTATTGCACAGAGGGGAAGTTTCCATCAGCTTCTTACAGAAGACACCTCTGTAGCCACCACACTCCCAAAAGCTTACTGCACAAACAAAATAAACTGCTTCTGCTCTGGGAAATGGGTTGGACTTGACCATCTTAGACGTGACTTGTAGCCCCAGCCTTTCTGTGTGACTTTTGGAAAGCCATCCATCTGCCAGTACATCACTGTTGTTAATGGCAAAGCAGAATCCTGGGATGGAAGGCACATGGTAATGCCACCAAAAAAGAAAAGTGCTAGATGAAGAAACCTCTTTGCTAAAGGCGGGGATTGTAGGTGCTTATAGATGTTTATTGGCCTTTCTTAAGGATCTCATTGTTTTCTTGTATCCTTGTAGTTCTGCTCTTAAATACATACTTAAAGAAGGGTCCTTAATGTGAGGTAAAATTATTTGTTCAGTTCAAGTGTTTTACACTACAAAATAATAGTTCTTCTAAAGGTAAAAAAAAAAAAAATATTGCCTTGAATCATTTTTATGAGTTTGATTTCTTTTTAATATAGATATATAATAATTTGTTCTCCCTCTTCACAGGTCTGATAGATTTTTTGTAGTGTGCTGAAGTTTTTTTACAAGATACTCTAGAAGATTCATTTTTTTCAGTCACATCCTTTAAAGGAACAGTTCTAATTTGATAGCTGCTAATTTCGGGCAATTATATGCTTTATTACCTACTGATTTGACAAACTAAAGATAGGTAATTTTTATACTGTGACTGAAAATGCTAAATATCCAACCTATTTCTGCTATTTCATTTAATAATAATGAATTTTCACAACCAAAATAATTCATTCTAATAAAATATCATTATTAGTCAAAATTATCGTTTTCAATGTCAGAACAAAGCAAATAACACACATTAACTGAAGACTACTAAGAAGTAATAGAATCATAGAGTTATAAAACAGCTTTGGTGGGAAGGGACCCTAAACATCATGCAGTTGCAACCCTCCCCTTCATAAGATGGGATACCGCCCACTAGATCAGTTTGTCAGTCCCATCCAGCCTGGCCTTGAACACTGCCGAGGATGAGACATCCACAACTTCTCTGGGCAATTTGTTCCAGTGTCTCCCCAACCTCACAGAAAAGAATTTGATGCTTGGATCTAATCCAAGCCCACTCTCTTTCAGCTGAAAGCCATTGCTCCTTGTCCTGTCACTACATGTTCTTGTAAAAAAAAATCCTCTCCAGCTCTTGTAGCCCCGTTCAGGTGCTGCAGGTGTTACAAGGTCCCCCTATAGCTTTTTCTTCTCTGAGCTGAACAACTCCAACTCTCTCATAGAAGATGTGCACCATCCTTCTCGTCATGTTTGTGGCCTTCCTCTGGACTCACTCCAACAGGTCTGTGTCCTTCTTATGCAGAAGGCCAAAGAGAAGGCTGCAGTCATCCAGGTGGGGTCTTATCAGAGTGTAGTAGTGGGGGAGAATCACCTTCCTCAACCTGCAGGCCATGTTTCTTTTGATGCATTCCAGGATATGGTAGGCCTTCTCAGCTGAGTTCACATTGCTGAATTGTGTCAAGTTTATCACCCACCAAGACCCTCAAGTCTCTCTCCTTATTGAGCTCTCAGTCCATTCTCTCTCCAGCCTGTATTTTCCCTTGGGATTTCCCTGAGCCATGTGCAGTTGGCCTCGTTGAACTTCACAAGGTTCACATGGGCCCACCCCTCAAGCCTGTCAAGGTCCTTCTGGATTCCATCTCTTCCCACCAGTGTGTGAACCCCACCACAAAAATTGATGTTCTCAGCGTACCCAGTGAGGGTGCAGATGATCCCACTCTGCATGTCCATGGCTAAGCTGTTAAACAGTGCCAGTCCCAATGTTGACTCCCGAGGAACACCATTTGTCACAGGTCTCCACTTGGATGTCAAGCCATTGACCACAACCCTTTGAGTGTGACCATCCAGCCATTTCCTCGTCCACTCGGTGATCCATCCATCAAATCCATGTCTGTCAGTACAGAAACGAGGATATGATGTGGGACAGCGTCAAATGCTCTGCAAAAATCCAGGTTATGTCAGTTACTCTTCACCTATTCACCAGTGCTGTAACTACATTGTAGAAGGCCCTTAGTGATACCATGTTGCCTGCCACCCACCACCTCCTTATTTTCCACATGCCTTAGTATACATCCAGGAGAATATTCTCCATCATCTTGCCATGTGCCAAGGTCAGACTGACTGGCCTGTAGCTCCTCAAGTCTTCCTTTTTACCCTTTTTAGAAATGAGGGTTACATTTTCCCTTTTCCAGTTCGTGGTGCCTTCAACTAGACTGCCAAAACATCTCAAATATGATGGCTATTGACTTAGACACTTCACCCACTGGTTCCTTCTTTCCTTGATACGTAGTGGAAATTGCACACTAATATTTAATGCATGTACGCACAGAGATAGTTTTTTATTCATTTGCTAAGGAAGAAATGAGGAAACACTTCGCTAAAGCCATTCCTGAGATTTGAGAGAATATTCCCTGCATTTTTCTTCCCTTTTCTCAAGATGAGTTATACTTCTAATATTTTTTTTAGACTTAAATGATAGCTGGAGATTTTGGAGGTGGCAGTGTACTAGATCACAGAACATTATGTACAAATACACTACAGTCTAAATTCTGCTTGTTTCATTTTGCACAAATGGCCATGCATCATTAAAACAAATATACAATTCTTAAGAACAGATTTTTTAACTTTGAAAGCATAATGGATCGAAGGCAAACCTATCTGTGTAGATATGTATATTAAAAAAAAAAGAAGAAACACTTTTCCTATTGTCTATTTTAAACTTTGGAACTGTTCCTACAGTAAAATACTAACAAAAATAAATTATATGAGCAGATTCTCAGAAAGTTTTCTTCTGTAAATAATAACATAAATAAATAGCATAAAAATAACAAAAATAAAGGATAGCTTTCTGACTTGAAGTCCTTATTGGCAGAAAGTTTTTAACTGGTATAGCATTGAAGTGTTTTTTTGGTTTAAAGCATGAAGTGCACCATTCTTGATTGCTCCTTTCTGACTGCTAAAATATTCATGTGTTTGTGAGTTTTTATAAATAACAGTAACTCCTTGGAA
This sequence comes from Cnemophilus loriae, assembly GCA_013397755.1. Classification (NCBI taxonomy): domain Eukaryota; kingdom Metazoa; phylum Chordata; class Aves; order Passeriformes; family Corvidae; genus Cnemophilus; species Cnemophilus loriae. The sequence goes on from VZTF01005243.1 coordinate 463,244, forward strand.
CTTGGATGTCAAAAATTATTGTTTTTCTACCCCAGTACTGCATCTAAAAGACAAGCATTATTTTCCAGCATAAAACTCCCAAGAAAATTATTTGCTTCTTACAGTGCTTTGCATGAAGACCAATGTTTATACCTAAACAGACAGAAGAGAGTGTTCATTTTAGCACCATTGAAAGAAAGCTGGCCAGGCATTTGACAGTTCCTTAGCTAAACAATTTCTTCATATCTTTCTTGAAAGAACTACACAGATAACCCTGGCCAAATCTGGAGTGTCATGTAAATATTTATTCAATTCATTACCCTTATATTATTTCAAATAAAACTCTCTTCGTAGTACCCAGTGACAGGATGAGAAACAATAGGCACAAACTGAAATGCAGGAAATTCTAGTTGAACATAAAAAAGTCCCTCTTTTATTGTGAGAGTGGTCGAACACAGGAACAGGTTTCCCAATGAGACTGCAGAGCCTCCATTGTGGAGACGTTCAGAACAAAACTGAATGAGGTCCTGGGCAATGTACTCTAGCTGACCCTGCTCTAAGTAGGAGTTTGGGTTTACCAATCCTAGAGATGCCTTCCAGCCATACTCATTCTGTGAGACCTTAATTCTGGTATAAAATATTTCTATTTTGGACAGCTCTAAGTAAAGTAGCTCTTCTACTGTGATGGACATATTTGATGTACATGTCCCTATATCAGTGATGTAGTTGAGGGGATCAGATACTCCCTCAGTCAGTTTGGGGGGGATCTAGTGCCCCCTCAATCAGATGACACCAAGTTGAGCAGGAGTGTTGATCTGCTGGAGGGTAGAAGAGTCTGCAGAGGGATCTGGACAGGCAGGATAGATGGGCTGAGGCCAGTGGTATGAGGTTCTACAAAGTAAAGTGCCAGGTACTGCGCTTGAGTCACAACAACTCCAAGAAGTGCTCCAAATGGGGGAAAGAGTGGCTGGAAAATGGCCCAGTTGAAAAGGACCTGGAGGTGCTGGTCAACAGCTAATTGAACACAAGCCAGTGTGTGCCCAGATGGCCAAGAAGGCCAGTGGCATCCTGGCCTATGTCAGCACTAGTGAGGCCAGCAGGACGAGGGAAGTGTTTGTCCCTCTGTACTCAGCACTGGTGAGGCCACACCTCAAAATCTGTGTTCAGTTTTGGGTCCCTCACTACAAGAAAGACATTGAGGTGCTGGAGCATGTCAAGAAAAGGGCAGCGGAGCTGATGAAGGGTCTGGAGCAGAAGTCTTATGAGGAGCAGGTGAGGGAGATGGTATGGTTTTGCCTGGACAAAAGAAGGCTCAGGGGAACCTTATCACTCTCGTGCAATGGTGGAGACCGGCCTCTTCTCCCAGCTAACTGACAGGACATGAGCAAATGGCCTCAGGTTGCACCAGGTGATGTTTAGACTGGATATTAGGAAAAATTCTTCACCAAAAGAATTATCAAGCATTAGAACCAGCTGCCCAGGGAAATGGTGGATTCATCACCATCCCTAAAGGCATTTAAAAAATTTGCAGCTATGGCACTTAGAGTTTATTGGTGGACTTGGTAGTGTTGAGCTAACATTTAAACTTGATGATCTTAGAGATCTTTTCCAACCTAAATTATTTTGTGATTTTTAGTTATTATTCTCACTGGCTTCAGATGTCTAAAATTAGGCTGAATTTGAGATAGATTCTCCCATTACTGATAGAAAGAAGCAGACACCTCTGGGAGCATCTAAGACAGATTACATAAACTGTCCCATTTTAAGATGATGCAGATTGTTCTCTAACAGGGACTCTTGCTCCAATTTTTAGTTACAGTTACAGTAAGTGATACCACTAAAATAGTTCAGAACACGAAGCTACACATTCTGTCAGTTTCTATGAAAGGAGTGAAACTACAAAAGGAATGTTTCTTTGTTATCTGCTCAAACCACTAGGCACAGCAACATTCAGGAAAGGAATATGAAAATACCATCAAGGTATTTTCGTGGGCTTGTGTAACCCAAAATACTGCCTCCAGAAGGGTCACAAAAATGCCTAGAGAGGAATGTAAGACTAGGACAAATCTGTATTACTTCCTCTTAGATATCTATGTTTCAAATATTTTCTTTTTTTTTCTGATTTCTTGAGCTGACTTCTCAGTCAATTATCTCACTTTCTCATTAATTTCTTATTCATACTTTTTTCAGTCTGTCTTTTAAACTGTGTGGTTCAACAATCCACGACAAGGGAACACAACTAAACTGACAACTAAACTGTTCACTGTCTTTCTAAAATAAATAATCCTGTGGACATAAAATTAAAAAAAAAAAAAAAAAAAAAAAAAAAAAAAAAAAAAAAAAAAAGCAGTACAAGAGAAGCAGTTAAAACCTAAAAAATCATTTCTTAATTGAGATGGAAAAGTATAAAATTGTTGGGGTTTTTTTTAAGAATTTTTACTCTTTCCTTTTCCTTACTAGAAGCTCACACATCCTGGAATCCAAAGCGGTATATATATAGATATATATATACATATATATATATCTCCACTTTGGACCACCTGCAGTCAGTGGAAAATACCACCCCTCTTATTCTTTGGAAGTTTACAATGAGCCAACATTTCTGGCGGAAGAAATGGATTTTTCTCCCCCAGTATTTCCCTTCTAAGGTCTTATGACAGCGTTCTTCTGCTTTCCCTAGTCTGTATTGTTGGTTTCAAGGCAATCTAATATTATTTATATACCAATTAAAACACTTGTAATTTTAAAGTTTCATGGACTTTTAATTAGCTAATAAGACACTTCGAAATGGTCATATTAATCAGAATATGAAGGAAAAGAATGTAAATCAAAATATAGATGAGGAAAGGGGATAAAATAAACTCTTGTAAAGGCGAAGTTTCAATAAGTTCCTCCACCCATGACAGATTGCAAAATGGAATATTTTTTGAAAGAAAAGTCCCCTTTTACAGACACAAGAAAAAATCAAAACAAAGAAAAACAAAACAGGTGAAAAAATTTGAAGAAAATGTGACTGTGAGTCACTTGGGAAGATGTAAATCATGACAAAAAAATCACTGCCATTTAGCTTAAACAGAATATCATGCTGCTGCCTGTACATTACCTGTGTTAAAAAGAGAACTTATTGTTTTCCTCAGAACTCAAAGTCTGTCAATTTTTATTAGTGGTAAACTTCCAGAGGCTTTTTCGGAATGGTTATATCTCATCTGTGTATCCTCATTAAAGTCTGGTGGAGACTTGGGAGAAAATAAAATCCCAAACTCTATAATGCAGGAAAAAAAGTGAAACCAAATCCTAAAGAAAACTTACTTGCATGTAGTTACTGGTAAGAAATCAGATCAGGGAGAACAGAAGTGGAAGAACAGTGCCAAATGAGGAACCCCGGCAGTAAAGTCCTAGTAAAGCAATATCATAAATTCTTAAATCAGTTTCACCCAAAGACAGAGAAAATAAATTTCAAGATAATTCACATAAGGAAAGAAATAGACAAGTGGGTGATATCAGAATATGAAACTCACTAATACAAAATGTTTGCTTTGAAAGTATGTTAGGAGTTTGCTTCTAATTTTAGTTTTGCAGTTCAGTGTTCCAGTTTTGAAAGAGCTGAAAAGAGAATTCGTAATACACATTGCTTCTTCACTTGCAGTATGGGATGTTGTCACTTTTTCTCTTTTTATGCTGAAATTATAGTAATTTGTGATGAATAATGTTTATGAACACTACTGGCACTTTTCTTGCATCTTATCCCAGGAATGGTTTAATTTCAGTATTTCAAGTGATTTTTAATGCTTATTGGCAGCACATTTTTAAAGGAATATGGAATATTGTTGTTAAAGGTACAATGAATCCCTCTTAAAAAACAAAAGGTTTTGACAGACTGTAAAAATTTGGATTACCTATGCATTTTTGACATTCCATCTTCCAAGCAGTCTTACTTATGTGATCAGAATTTTCATCCTAATTGCTTCTGACTGGTATCACTATAAAGGTATATTTTGTGTCATAAAGGTTGGGATTTAATTAAGGGTTCAGTTCATTTGTCTACACCTGGGTGCCCAAATTCATCCAAGCTACCTGTATGGAATATGCTCAGGGCTGATGGGAGACATCTCTTCTGGAGAAGAATGATATCTCTGTGTTTGAGAGAGAGATACCTGCCAGTGCAGTCTGGAGAACAATTGGGCTGACCAAATGTAAATGCTTTTTTCAGGAAGAAATGCAGATGATTCTCACAACTACACCATCATGGAGCTTGGGTCTCTCACTAATGTGTAAAAGTTTGTTTCACTAAACTGACATTTTAGTTACTGAATCCAGGGGTGAATGTGATCCATTTTTTCAGCAGAACACATTTACCAGATGAGTCAGATGGTTCATGGAAGTCTTTGTAGGAAAAGAAATTCAGTGTATGCTGTTTTTGTTATTTATGCTTCGTGAAAGCATGTTCTTAATTATAAATTGTATTAAATAATTAAACAAAACCCTCAAAATAAATAAAAAATAGTTAAGGCATTGAAGATTCACACAATTAGCATAAATTCTAGATAAATAGGAGGAGGATTACAACTTCCTTATTATCCAGAATAGGGTTTTTTTCAGATATTTACAGGATAGTATACAAATATCACTGCCAGTTGGAATTTACGCATTGTCTCCGCACACAGAGCACACGGAATGTAGGCACTATGAAAGATTTTCTTTATTTTTTTGCAAGGAACAGATTTAACTTCTACAAATTTCACAGCTAAAACTAGATGGATTTCCTACTTTAATTTTGTTGTCTTCTCAGAAGTGGCAACTAAGTGGCATAAAAATGCTTTGGAATTCATTGATACTCCAAATCCTGCTTTGCCCTACCTTAGTTTCACTGCTTTAAACAGACATTTAAAGACATGTCAGTTATCTTTCTTCACTTTTTCATGTGTGAAGGCACAAAATAGCAAGGGATATGCTACCACTGCTACCCAATTTGACATCTCATTTTCTTCTTGCATAAGTCTTTTTTCTTCTGAAAAAGGAAAACAAAACACTGTTCTTCATGTGCTATCACAAGGCATTCATTTTGAGCAGGTAGAAACAATTTTTAAAAAGCCTGAAATTATGGTATATTTTCTTGAAACATTTAGATAATTAATCTTCAATGAAAAAGTAATGAAGTAACACTTAAAACATAGTAAAGATTGAGGTCCAGTAATTTTTTTTTCTGTAATAGACTTATGCAAGATGTCTAAAAACTTACAAATGTTAAATTGACCTATGCGTGCTGCGGTTGATTGAGTTCTCAGTCCCAAATTAAGTGCTTAAGATCCCCTTTGAAGTATGTGAGAGAATTCTAAGTCTAAGGAGATCTCAAAAAAGGTTTCATATGGAAGTGTCTTTGCAAGCTTTTGCACAGAAGATATTGAGACAGGCTTTTGTGCACAAATATTTCTTCATTAGATTGATAGATTATGGCATTAACTGATGGGAAAGGTAAGTAAGTACGGGGAAAAAAAAATACAGGTTGCGTAAAGAGAGAGTGAGAGAGGGAGATAAAAAAACCCCAAAAAACCCGAAAATGACACTAAAGAAAAGAATAGACAAAATTCAAAGGGGAAAACAAAAGCTCACCCCAGTGGCCAACGAAGAAGAGATGCAACAGGGTTCCAAGGCAAGCCTCCCTGCTGGACCACTCTACACTCTAACAAGTAATCGCCCATAAAGCTTTTTCTGTAATAACTTCAGGGCTTTTCAGGATCTGCCTGAAGTCCCTCATGGTTGTTTCTAATCATTAGTGGTGTTTGGAGCGTGGTACGGCACAGGTTTGAAGAGGCAAGGTTTTCATAGAATGGCTAGGGTTGGAAGGGAGCTTAAAAACATCTGTCTCCAACCCCCCTGCTGTGGGCAGGGACACCTTCCATTGGTCCGGGTTACTCAGAGCCTCATCAAGCCCAGTCTGGAACACTTTGAGGGATGGGGAGTCCACAGCTTCCCTAGGCAACCTCTTCCAGTGTGTCACCAACCTCACAGTAAAGAATTTCTTCCTAATATCCAGTCTAAACCTAACCTCCTTTAGTTTCAGGGCATTCCGCTTGTCCTATCACTACATGCCCTTTGTGAAATGTCCTTCTCCAGCCTTTTTGTAGGTCTCCTTTAGGTACTTGAAGGCTGATGTAAGGTCTCCTTGGAGACTTCTGTTCCCCAGGCTGAACAAACAGCTTTCTCAGCTGCTCTTCATGGGAGAGGTGCTCCAGCCCTCTGATCTCTTTTGTGGTCCTCATCTGGACTCATTCTGACGGATCCACGTTTCTTATGCTGGTGGCCCCAGAGATGGACATGGCACTACCGATGGGTGTCACAAGAGCAGAGTAGAGGGGCAGAATCACCTCCCTGTAACTTCTAGCCGCACCTCTTTTGATGCAGCCCAGGACGCGGTTGGCTTTTTGGGCTGCAAGCACACATTGCTGAGTCATACTGAGCTTGTCCTCAGGGTTAGTCTTGATATATTCTCCTTCCGGCCTGTACCTGTGCTTTGGTATGCCCCAGCCTAGGTGCGTGAACTTGCAATTGGTCTTGTTAAAGTTCATGAGGTTTTGTCATGCTGATTGGCCAATAAATGTTGTTCCTGCATATTTTTGGATAAACCTGACAAACAAGGGATAGGGAAAAGTCAAGAGGAAGTTGACACAATACTCAAGCCTGTGACAATCTTTCCACTAATGGCAAACTGACACAACAATATCAGGGTTTGCAAATGCAGGCCAATAGCAATATCAATACAAGACCAACAGCATGAGAAAACTAGAAAATTACAGAGGCTTTGGAAAAGCTACACCAGCTTGTGTGAAAGGTTACAATACCTGGAGGAAAGAGAGAATACAGAACTACACATGGAAAGCCCCGAACAGTACAGAGTTTAAGACATTTAAGGCACCCTGTGAAGAAAAAAGAAGACCGTAGGTCTCTGAGCTTGAAAACCTAACCAAGGAAACAAACGTTTTCCATCCTAAGATGTGTTGCTTAGAGTTTCATAAATTCAGTTTCATGAGCAGAAGTGCAACTGAGATTTGCCTGAGTTCATAGCAAATGCAGACCTTTTCCGCTCTTTGGTTTGGAGCATAGAGAAAGATGAAAGACATCCTATGAATAAAAATGGTAATTTCCAGAGGTGTTTAATTTTTCTGACTGCAAGGAAGTATGCTGACTGCAAGGAACTTAGAAACATGAGGTTTATTTCCTTAACAGGCTAGGCAGCAGTTGAGCAGCATTTGTCAATAGCTCAGTGATACCTAAAATTTGCAATTAGATTTGTCCAATAGTATATTTATCAATTGATATACATATGAAAGAACACATATTTATTGACATAGGCCTTCAAGGAGACTGAAGGTGGTACGCTCAAATTATTATTTTTTTTTTTAGGTAAATTCTTAACATTCCAAAGAAGTTTTGAAGCTATCATTAAGAAACGTCTCTATGTAAAGAAAATAACAGAGAATTAAAATATTTGATTGGACAAAGAGATAGATATGCCAGCTATATGGCAATTCCTTGCTATCTCCTGGAGTCTGGACCAAAAAAAAAAAAGAAAACAATTATGGAAAATATACTGAAGAGTATCAAAATATTCCTTCCCCCCCCCTAAAATCAGTGAAATAAATTTATTCATTATGTTAATCCTGAGCTATTGCTCAGCTTCTTGCAATACAGATTTTTTTTGTTGCATTTACCTCGGACCAACTTTTGAAATAGCAGGCTCAGTAATGAGTAGATTCAAAAGTCAACATAAAAATTCCTAGCTAAAAGAACTATCTGACTCTTCCTGTTTTTCATATGGAAACAAATAGAATATTTACCACATTGCTGCAGTGTACTGCGAACATACCTTGTACCGTCCTCCCCAGAAGAAAATGAGCAGTCTCACATGGCTGTTGTGTAACTGGGAAAGGAAGCAGAAAAAACTGAGAGTACAATATTAGACTCTACAGTTCATGTGTAGAGACACAACACCAGAAGGCAGGGCTTCTCCCAGCTTTAGCTAGGCATGTATAATATAATATATTTCTTCAAGCATTTGTAAGTCTTATTTTCCCGTTTTCCACCTCGATCAGCTGGTGATCAGATTCTGGTGTCAGTATCTGTGATGAACTTCATAGTGGAGGCAGGGGCTTAAAATGAGTACAAACAACAGCAGCTGAGAAGGCTGCTAGAAAAGTATAAAGCAGAGCTTTACTTTTAAAGAAAACTAGTAAGACAATCAGGATAACATAATTTTGCGTAGAAAGTAAAAGCCCAATGCAATCAACCACTGAGTTAAACAGCATTGTCATTTTAATATCATTGTTGACTCAAAAATCTGGCTTTTATCAGACATGAAAAATGGCTGAACTATTTGGCAACGGAATTACACAAAGGGACACAGCTATTCTTATCATAATTCTGAAACCAAATTTCATTACACAAAAAAAAAATAGAAAACTTGAATATGTGTTTGGTAGATCACCATTTACCACAGTTTGCAAAGAACAGATTCAGTTCATTACTATGAATCCCTATAAAGCAAGCAGAAAATTAAAGAGCTGGGACAAAAGCTGTTTGTGTGTCACCAAGTACATATGGTTACCTTTACAAGCATCAAAATATCAGGGAGACGTAAATCATTATTATGTATAGGTACAAGATGTGTAGGTTTCCTTGTCTTTGGACAGATAACAAGGATCATCCTCTTGGAAAGAAAGAAGAACTAAAAATATTTCATGCTAGCTGTATCTTCTGTTAATAAATGGTGGGCTATTTCTGTCTATGGAATCCCAAAAAGGACTATATTGTTCATCAGAAATTATAATTCGCTAATGATCTGAAAGTATAGACCTTGTAAAGCTTAAGTTTTCAGGACAACATTAGATGTGCTCAGCTGTATAGAGCACTATATTTTTAAAATCAGTTCAGGTGTGCTGATTTACACTTCAAAATTTGACCTTCTGTCTCTGGAACAGAAGTGACAAAAAGTATAAATCCTGAAGAGGTGTAATATGATTTTCTGATAAAATAATCTTCTGATAACATTTAGAGTGAAAAAGAAATATGCTGTAGTCCTCCCTCTGTTACAAAATCAAGTCACTTAATCTGCTTGGTTGAGATTCACCTCCATTCTGCAACACAATTATGCACCCTCTGAGACTGAACTTGAGGAAGTTAGTGATGCACAGACGAGAGTGAATTTACTCTCTTACTCAGCTCCTTGTCTGGAAATCTGGAATAACAGCTTTTCTACCTGCAAGATTATTTTAATAATGCTCTTCATCCTTCACACATTGCAGACGTTGGAGAACATTCTTTGTGTAAGGTTTGTGTTCTGCTCCAAAACTACGTGAATAATATCATATAACTGATTATTTTAATTCAAATTTTAATAAATGTACTGCTTAATTAAAGTTGCTTGATCTTGCGCCTGAACATCTCTCATCTTTGGCTACAGATACAAGCATGCTACTCAAAGCATTTTTAGTACTATGTTTTTGTTAGTGAAATCTTCAGCTTGTGCAGCTAACTCGCACATTTTCCAGGCTGAATTGATACAATTTGTGTTTCTCTCTTCGTGCTGAAACATTGCTTGAACTGTTGTGACTTGCCGAACTTTAAATATTCCTCATCTTCTCTGAGAACAATTCAAGGCCATCAGATAATGTGGCAGCAATTCATTCTGCAACAAAGCACTTGGCTCAGTTGTAGAGATGGAAGGTTTAGCACAAGAAACACTCCTAACATTCTGGAGGAGTGCTAGCAGCCCACTGCTGATATTACCCTGAAATGAATGTGCTGTCTTTCTTTATTCATTATTCACCCCTTTTCCTTTTAACTAGTCATTTTGGGTGTGTGTGTGGAATAATAAAAAGAAAAGACAGTCTTCCCTTGATAGGTCTTATTTCATCACTGACAGACTTTGATCCAAACCTTTGTGCTACAAAGTCTGTTATTTTCTATTTGACTTAAACTGGATTTTTGCTGCAACCTCACTAAGAATCCATCTGAATTCTAAACTCTTGACTTAACACTTCCCATGGAAATGAATTCTGTAATCTGATTTTTCACACAACAAACATATATTTGGTCTGTATTTGGTAATTTTCAGCGTATTCAAGAGTTCCTTTGCTTTTAACATTTTAGAATATTACCACATCTAGTAAATCTATGTATCCCTGTATCCAGTCTTTACTGTATTACTTTACTAAGTTAGGTTTGACTGTTGCTATCTCTGGGAAATTCCTGTCCTTATCCACTCCTACCTTGAAGACTTTTTTTCTTATATCCAATCAAAGTATTCCTTTGTGCAAGTTGTGTCCATTGCCATCTGTCCTTTGCTGTGCACCTTTGAGTGGAATCTGGCATTGTATTTTTTAGAACCAACTATTAGGTAAACAAAAACTACAGTAAGATTTCCTTCTCTTCCCCACACTAAACAAATTTATTTTCTTCAGTCTCTCACTGTAGTCTTGCATCCTGAACAGAATCAAAATGATTTAGGCAGATAACTTTGATCCCTAGACAGTATCACTGCCATGGATGGATGCAGAGAATTGAAAAGTACTTGCAAAATCTTAATCCATTATGCATGCATGCACACAAATGCACATACACACACACACAAACACGTCTAGTGAACCACTGCTCTGTAGAATAAATTTTCAATGACCATAAAACAAGAATCCAGTCATTGAAGAAGAAGATACTGGAATACCCTGGGGCTACCTGAAGGCCAATTCTGGGATAGCAAGATAAAGTATCTTAAAAAAGAAATGTTAAGAAGCATTTGAGAAATGTGAATGTGCTATCAAGGAATTAAATCTTCCTAGATGCTAAAGTAAAAGAGACACATACAGAGATAATATCAGAGAACCATGTCTTGAAGAGTGCAGAACAAAAACAGAAACCAATTTCGGGAAAATCTCTCTACCATTATATTGGTATCTCTCAACAAGATCAAGTATATAATAAATATTATATAAGTAATAATAATTAAAATATTATTTATTATATAACAAATTGATAATGATATATAAAATATATTCTTATAAGTATATAATCTTTTGGTTTTCCACAACTGATAACATAGATCGGATTGTCTTTAGATTGCTTATATGAAATTGCAACATAAACTAATAACTTTCTGGGCTTTGCTGCTTCAAGACAGAGTAAGCAGAATGGATCATTATGGTTTCCTGCAATTTTACCTGTGTGTTATCTCAGAGGAAACACATGTCTATTACTTGCTGTTCATCTGTTACCTTAACACTGTCACTTGATTGTGCTTTTTTGCAACTTTTACATAGTCCAGTTTCCTTTACTTTATATTTACTCCCTGCAAAGTCTCGAGTCTGTCAATCTTTCTCTTTCAATCTAGGGTCCAAAAGCAAACACAACATTCAAGATGTGGTCTAAGAAGTATTAAGTAGAGATAAATAATCACTTCTCTTGACCCATGCGCTTGCTAATGCAGCTCAGCACACAGTTAGCCATCACTGAGAGGTTGTTGCCCAGATGATATAGTTGCATGGTATTGTCTGGGAACTCCCTGTTCATCTGTGAAGGCCTCCTGACATTTTCACCTGACTTCCTCTTTGTTGCAATTTATTGCTCCTAACCTTTGTATATTACTCAACTTCTCTTAATGGCTTTATGCCAATTGACTATAAAGCAGATCCCTAAAGAGGCCAAAATCTGCTCTCCTGAAGTCTGGAGCTTGCTCTGTTCCCTCCTCACTGCCTTAAGGGACTTGAACTCCACCATTTCAGGGTCACTGCTGTCAAGGCTGCCCTTGATCTTCATATTCCTCATCATTCCTCATGACCTTGATGGTGAGAACTAGGTCCATCATAGCACCTCTCCTCACTGTCTGCTTCATCTCTTGGAGAAGCAAGTTACCATCAACACAATCCAGGAACCTCCTGGATTGCTTGTGTCCTGCTATGTTGTTCCTCCAGCAGACATTCGGGTGGTGGAAGTTCCCCAGGAAAAAGAGAACTTAAAAATGTGAGGCTACTTCTATCTTTCTATAGAGGGCCTCATCTGATCGGTTTCCTGGGCCATGGGTCCTGCAGGACACCCCCAGTATAATCTCACCTGATTCTGCCCTCCCTTTAATCCTGACCCTTAATCTCAATCAGTGCCTTTTTCATTCCCTCATGGAACTCACTGTTTTCCTCAACAATAAAATGATTTATGATCAAAACCAGTGTTATGTTCAAATCCCTTCTACGTGAAAAAAACCAATTTGAGACTCTAGTATTAGAATTCAAAGGAAATTAAGGTTTATCTGTTTTATTTACACAAGAGCCAAATATTCCATGTGAATTGACAATGAGTTCCACAGGTTTTGTGTGAAAGGTAAGTGACCTCAATTTTTCCTTCTTTTGTGTCAGAATAAGTACAATTAGTCAAACTTTTTTTCTTTTTTTTTCTTTTTAAGTGCAACTGCCCCTTACCAAGATATAGGAATTTCCTTCAAAAACTTCTTATGATGGAAAGATATCCAAGAAAGGTCAAATCGCTGGGCAGTCACCACTCTGCAAGAGGATAACTAGATCACTTACTGATTTGCATCCATGTACCAACAGAAACCTGCTGCTTCAGAACAGAGTACAGAAACTGCCCCTGATTTAGGATATCTATACATGCTCTTTCCCAGTAGGATATTTGTTTAGCGACTCAAAGAAGTATGATATAAAAGTTTTCCTAGTGTGACTCCAAAAGTATAATAAACACTTTTCCAAATAAGGTACTAGTAGTCACCTGTTATGCAAGAAATTTTTTTAGGGTTTATATTATGCATGGGAATAAGCAGTTAAACTTTGCATAATTTGTATACCTTCAAGACCAAGCGTGAGCAAATACTTATAATCAGTAATAAAATGCTATGTACATTTCCTATACCTCCAGTCCAATCTTTCCTTGACTGTAAGAGGGATCCATTTACATTTCAAATAATAAGCTTTCCTCGCTTCCTGCAGCTCCTGGCAGAAGCAGCAAATTTTCAGTCTGAATTAATGGAAGTGACAAACAAACAAATGCCATTTTATCACTTCATAATCCAGTGAGTCAAGAATGATCCCTACATCAGGAAACATTTGCAGGTATCTTTGTTGCTAAGATATGCTCTACTACAAAATAAATTATGTTGAAACGATACAGCTAATTTTGTATACCAGGTACTGGAGTCTTCTCTTATTCCTTCAGTTTTTGTGCTACAGTTTTAATCTAAAAGGCAAGCAATCGGTCAACAGGAAATGACTGAAGCTGTGTGTTTAAAATGAAGTTGGCACCTTCCTTAAGATACACACAGAGAGTTCAGAGCCTTACACCAGGCTTAGTACTTGGACAGATTGATTCCCCAAACTGTTATCCTTCCTAACATTTGTTCAGCTTTACTGACATCAGTGACCTTGGATGGATTCTTAATTAGGCATTAATTAGATCTGCTCTGAGCAGAATAAAATGACACCATATTAAAATTGTAAGTAACAGCCTCATCATGCGAAGGCTCCAAAGGCTGTCAGCACCAGCTAAGGGGAACAGATGTTTGAAGCAGAAGAATCTGAGAAAACAAAATGACAAAAAAGGCATCCAGTGAAATTGGGCCGCAGGTTCGTTTAATTTTTAAAAATATTTTGCCACCTTGTATGTCAGTGTGATATTGTGTTCCTAAAAGAAGATCTTTCAAACACTGTTGTTTTCCTGAAGCCAGATATTCACTTTCTTGTGACCCTAATGTATGTTAGAGTTAGCAAGGAGCTACTTTCAGCAACTGGGGCACAAGAGGATGAGACAACAGTCTTGAGAGACACTCTTCTTTCGCATCACTGAATTTAAGGTCTCTCAACCTCCTTTTCACTGTACCACAAATGACACAAGTCAGTGTCACTATGGCACTGTTACTTTTAGCTTTGATTTTACATGGGTGCAGCAACTATTAGATAATTCAAAAGTAAGCAAGGAAAATGATGACCCTGAGATTAGCTCAGTTGGTCAGAGCACAGTGCTAATTATATTGTGAGTTTGATTCCCTTATGGGCCATTCTCTTAAGAGCTGAACTTGGTTATCCTGGGTCCCTTTCAACTCAGATGATTCTGTGATACTTCTCTTTGCTGGAGAAGTGTTCATTTTATGTAGTCAGAATAATCTTTTCTGTCACTGTATTTTATGAAAGTAGGGGAGTGACAAAAATATATGGAGAAAATACAACTCAGCATAAAAATTATGTAACATATATGTGATTCCACACATAAAATGTATAATATATATTATTTAGTGGATAATATAATTTGAATATAATGTATATAACATGATTTCATATGATATGCTAAATCATAACATCACAACTCCATTTAACATTTTTCAGAGAGTTCTGTCTGTATTCCATGTGTTTGTATTGCTTTTAATGAAGGGGAATGAAATGCTAAATAAAATTTCCTAAGTACCACTCAGTCTTATTTTCATCACTGAGATGACTGTATTGTGCCGTTAACAGTACAAGAAAAAGATTTTTGTATTTTTGCTAACATCATACTTTCACAAACTTCCTTCCCGCTTATTCATGTCGCACTCAAACAGGACTTATTCTGTCCACCAAAGGCAGAGAAGAAGGGATCACAGTACTATGGACAAAAACTGAGTAAAACATAAGCCACAGAGTCCTTAATCATTCTGGACTGCACATATACAAATGTACCTGCCTTCCACCTTCACAGAGTAAGCTAACCAAGGCAAAAACAAACTGCAGATTGCAGAGCAAAACTGGTATCAGAGGAAAATGTATCCTCCACTCTATCTCCACAGGTCTTCAGAAGTGAAAAACTGGAGGACCTCTAGGTGTTGAATACCAGTATCCACTGTGACTTGCGTTTTCATAAAAACAAAGACAGAACTACCCCTTTGTACAATTTAATTTCTCTTTACAGTTTTAATTTTAAAAGCTTGGGCTAGAATTTAATTGGAACCACTGGAACTTTAGTAATACCACTGGTACCTGAATCAGAGGTATTTTATAACATGAGAAGAAGATATCTTTTATTATAAAATTCTTTTAAATTTAAATAGTGCTTGCATTCAATCTCCACTGATTTGGTCTTTAAATGCATTTTCTGGAAGACTTTCTTAAGAGCTAAGGAAATGCTATATTTGACTAGATGTCTGTCTAAAGCCATATTTTAAAAGAAGAGAACTGTTTCAATTGTAATAAGTATGATATGAACCATATGAAGTTTAGAAAGCCATTTTACAGGCAGGTAAGAAGTAATTTATCCTCATAAGGAGTTTCCTCTTTGACCAGTCAAATGTCTGATTTGTGCTTTAAAGAACAGCTTGAAATTTATTAAAAACCTTTATAAAATACTACTTTAGTCTCATAAAAAGTTTAAATATCTTTAAATCCTACTAATTTCCTTGCCCCACTGCAACCTTCTGGCAATAGAAACTGCTGATTAATTATTCATTTAGAAAAAAAGATGCACTTCTTTTATCTATTTCTGAGCAAGTAAATTGCACCACAGGAGTCAAGATCTAAGCCTCCTTTCTCTTCTAACTTCTTCGTATTGAAGAACTGAACACAAAAGATGTAATGTAGTGGGAAAGTAAGCCCCAGTCTAACAATGACAAAAGCATAAATTACAGCCTCACTCAGAAATGGCAACAAAGACAAAAGAATTCTTTGTGGGACAAAATCCAAAGACAGCAGCACTGTCTATTAGTATCTCCAACAATCTAAATGCAGCAGGGAATCCTTTGGGCATGTTACACTAATCATCTAGCTAGTAAGGATGCCCTTTGATATCAACACTCTTTTCTCTTATATTTTCTGTGGCCTGACAGCAACATCTTTACCTTGTGTGAAAGTGGCCTCATTTTGCTCAGCAAAAGTCTAGGAGGGTAAGGTACCCTGATATCCACCCTCTCAATGAAGATTGGTTTCTTCAAAATTAAAGAGCGTTGAGAGAGACCAGCCTCCTTTGTAGATGCACTGTAGCTCCTGAGGCAGAGCTTTGCCATCTAGGTCTCCTCATGTAGGAAAAAGAAAGACAGAAAGACAGACAGACAGACAGACAGACAGGAAGGAAGGAAGGAAGGAAGGGAAGGAGGGAGGGAGGGAGGGAAGGAAGAAAAAGAAAAAGAAAAAGAAGAAAAAGAAAAAGAAAAAGAAGAAAAAGAAAAAGAAAAAGAAGAAAAAGAAAAAGAAAAAGAAGAAAAAGAAAAAGAAAAAGAAGAAAAAGAAAAAGAAAAAGAAGAAAAAGAAAAAGAAAAAGAAGAAAAAGAAAAAGAAAAAGAAGAAAAAGAAAAAGAAAAAGAAAGAAAGAAAGAAAGAAAGAGAAAGAAAGAAATCTTCCATATTAATCTTTCCAACTAATCTTCTGATTGGACACCAGTATAACAGCCACTAGATATATGCAAATGAAAACTTGTTTAAATGGTCCAGAAATAAAACTGAGTTAGTAATTACAAAATGTAATACAGTTTGAACATGCATGAATACTTCGAATGTCACAAAGGGTGAGGAAAGAATATGAAGATTTGAAGTAGACTGAAACAACCCACTATCTCATCAAGGCATACCTGTTTATATTACATTTTTCTTCTGTTTTCTCCAAGCCCAGAAACATTTAATTAACACTCTATGCAAAAGATGCTGTTTGAAGTCATAGCATAATAAAATCAATGACAAAGCTGTCAGCAGCTTTGTAAGAGACAAGGTTTCACTAGTGGCTCCTCCAGAATTTCCGAATTACATTTTCCTTCAATTTACTATGTTTTTTGTGGTTGTTATTGTTGCCCTTATTATTATTATTACTACTACTACTAATAATAGCAGTAGTAGCAGTATTATTATTAAATATTAATTCTTTTTTTTCTGAACAATACTGAAAGAATATCTCTAACTTTCATTATTAATGAAAGAAAAGAACTTTAGCAGGGCAGACTGTAAGCATATGAGGAATGTGAGAGCATCTGCTTCATGGAAGTGATCCCATCAAGGACCTCTTCAGTGCAAAGGGGATAATAAATTAAGGTGGAAGTGGTAAATAAGAAGACACAGAGACACAAAGCCAACAGACAAGAGACAGAAGAGTCATTATCAAGGACAAAAAGTCTTCAGTTACAAGCCAAATGCCCGTTAAGAAACTGTGGGCACAGCTTTGGAGGGGAACAGCCTGGGCTTTTTCAGTCATAAGAAGGAAAGCACATGGGGATCTGTGATATTCAAGGGGTGTGTCAGTGGGACCACACATGACGGGAGGAAGCATGCGGGGGAAGGTGGTCGGAAGGGGCAATGGGGTAAGGGACAGACAAGGCCGTGTACAGAATGGTCCAGCTCAGCTGCATGCAGGCCATGGCCCACCAACAAGTTTCTCTTCCAGCCCTTCAGCTGTGTTCTCCTTAAACCCTGTGCCACCTCATTTGTTATCCTGTGCAAGTGTAAGAACAAGAGAGTTTAGGTGATTTTATCCATGTATGTAAATATCTGAAGGGACGATATCAAGAGGATGGAGCCAGGCTCCTCTCATTGGTGCCAAGCAATAGGATGAGAGGCAATGGACAGAAACTGGAACACAGAAAATTCACCTGAAGATGCTAAAGTACTTCTTTACTCTGCAAATGACAAGCACTGGAACAGGTTGTCCAGAGAGGTTGTGAAGTCTCCTTCTCTGGAGATATTCAACAGCTGTCTGGACACAATCCTGATCAATGTGCTCTAGGAGACCCTGCTGCAGCAGGGAGGTTGGACCAGATGCCGTCCAGTGGTCTCTTCCAAATGTACCCATTCCTCGACTCTGTAAGTCTATGAGGAGCTGGTTGTTGCAGGTGTGAGTGGACTGGGACCAGACACTACAGTGAGATGGGTGTGCAGGATTCCTGGGATGGTGATGCCAGTGGCTGGAGCCAGTGTAGTCTCAGGGACACCAGCTGAAAGCAGGTGGGGGACTTGGCCTCAGCTGCATTGTTAAGTTGCATATTTTAGGAAAATTGGGTGGGGCGGGGGGGGGCAGGTGAGTGAGGTGAGTGAGGGGCTGAGTGCCAGGTGCCTTGCGCTGGCTGCTGGGATTGGAGACAAGTATCTCTCCTAACCCTATGTACTATGCAGGGGCACCAGTCAGACAGCAGGGCTGAGCACCTGCGTGTGAATCAGGGACCTGTGAGGCCGGTAAGGGATCCCAGGATCCATGAACAGGTACCAGATGGACAGAGGTGCGATATCAGTACTCCAGGGATCCACGAATGTGCATGTGCTAGTGACTGGAGAGTGGCAGATGTGTGTGTGTGTGTGTGTGTGTGTGTGTGTGCATGCACTCACTTGCACTAGTGACCTGCAGTCCTAACCAAGACACAGTTGGCTGAATGCACTTGTGTTTGTGTGAGCACTGCACCCGGGTGCTGCTGACAGCAGTGCCTTGTCTGAAGCAGTACGTGCACTCAGACCTGTGTGTCTGTGGGTGTACACATGTGTCTGTGGTGTGTCCTTGGGATACACTCTTGGCTTTGCTACTGACTGAACCCACAAACAGCTCCCAGCCTAGGCAGAGACTCTGCCTCCCATGATGAAATCCCACCCTTGGAGTTACTGGAGGCAGTGTCAGCTTACTACACTCCTTAGAACAAAGAAAGGAAAAAAAGATGCTGGTTAAAATTATGTTTTTGCTATTCTTTGAAGAATTTCAGCGTAAGAAAAATGTACAAATTATCCAATAAATGAAGGAGTTAATAAACGTTAATGTGAACACCAGACCCACAGTGCTGTAACTCTCATTTAGCTCTCATTTAATACCTGTCTCAGAGACATTACCATCATCAAATCATAGAAACAGAGTGTGGTTTATGTTGAAAGGGGCCTTAAAAATTATCTAGTTCCATTTCCTCTGCAATGGGCAGGGATACATTCTGCTAGATCAGATTGCTTAGGGCCCGATACAACCTGGCCTTTAACACTTCCAGGGATGGAACATCCACAGCTTCTCTGGGCGACCCCTTTCAGTGCCTCACCACCCTCATAATAGAGAATTTCTTCCTAATTTCTAATCTAAACCTACCCACTTTCAATTCAAAGCCATCACACCTTGTTCTATCACTGCACAGCCTAGTAGAAAGCTGCCCTTCAGCTTCTTTGTAGGCCCCTTTAGGTGCTGAAAGCCACAACAGTCACCTGGGAGCCTTCTCTTCTCCAGTCTGAACAGCCTCAACTCTCTCAGTCTTTCCTTGCAGTAGAGGTATTCCACCCCTCTAATCACCTACTTGGCCCTTCATAACTGCCTTGAATCCATAGATTTCATCTGATGATTTTCTAACCTTAAATTTCCCCCAGAAATTACCACACTCTTCTACAGTACTTGTCTTTACCTATCTTGGTTTATGTGGTCTCTGCAGTACTTCAGAAATTTTTACCTTCTTTTGTGTTTCCTTTTTGATTTGTTTTTTTTTGTTTGTTTTTTTTTGTTTTTTTTTTTTTTTTTTTGCCAGCTGGCAACCTAACAGGGAACACATAATATCTTCCTTAGAAAGTCAAAAAGTGAAGAGGGACCCCCATACTTTTACTTTCAATTTTTTATGTATTCCTATTTGAATCGTGTTGAAATGGAGAAAACATTGGTAGAACTCCAGCACAAATTCACATGCAGTATGCTTTTCTGTATCTTGACTAACATGTCCTCAATTCAAGGCTGTTTTTTAGCTAGTTGAAAAACCACTGTGTTGTGTCATTTCCACAATATGTAGGCAGATTTAAAATACATATTAGAAATGTGACTCCTGAGAGGGATACAACTATAAACAAATAGAGACAATACATGGAGATCATGGTACAAGATGTACCCGTTACTGTTTTCTCTAGGTGATATTTTAAAAATCCAGATATTCACTGGTATGGCCTTGTCTTGATTGAACAACAGAAAAAAAATCAGGTATTTTACATTAAGAGTACTTCAATCAAGAAACATGACGCGTTTGACATTTAGAAAGTGAATGATGTGACAATCACAAGATACATCTTACAGCTACAACATTGGATTTATACATTTGCAAGAAGTCTGAATTATGTCTTCATGAGCAGGTGGTGTTTTCAACCTGAAACTCTTCCAAAGCTATCACTCACATGACAAAAAATATGTCATTTCATAGCTGACAGGTTTTGTAACAAGTGCTGCTCGAGAGCAGGCAAAGACCTGATAAAACATCATGTAACAGGTCGTATCTAGGTAAACACATCTCCAGATGTTTACCATGCTAAACTGCCAAGATGGTTTTATAAGTAGGCAAAGTAAAGGGGTTTTTGAGTGTATGTGTGTCCTAATTTCAGCTAGGATAGATTAAGTTTCTTCTCAGTAGCTGGTACATTACTGTGTTTTGGATTCATAATGATAACAATGCTGGTAACACAATGATGACTCGTTTTTTGCTAAGTTGGGTTTATCCTAAGTCAAGGACTTTTTTGGGGTTTTTTTTTTTTGTGTCTCATGCTCTGCTATTTAGGAGGTACACAAAAGAAGAGTGTGAGAGAGCATAACTGGGACAAATGACATGACTGGCCGAAGAGATTTTCTACAGTCATAGAACATCTTGCCCAGCATATATGGAGGAGCTACCCAGAAGGGAGGCCCATCTGGGTCCAGGAATAGGGTCTGGCGTAGGTCAGCAGGTGGTGAGCAACTGTGATGTGAATCACTTGTTTGGTTTTTTCCTTATTATTATTATTATTGTTATCATCTTATTTTCCTGTTATTATGGTATATTGCTATATTTTTAATTAATAAACTGTTCTTATTTCAACCTACAAGTTTTACTTTTGATTCCCCACCCCATTCCATCAGGATGTGGGGGAGAGTAGAGGGTTGAGTGAGTGGCCCTGTGGTGCCTAATTTCCAGCTGGGAAAATATGACAATGTGTTGCTGTTCTTATGTTAACAACATATTTTTCTTTTAAGGAAAGAAGGAACAAGATAACACAGATTTATTTTCCAGGAAGTTTTTTTATTTGTCACCGATGGTATACATATTCCACTTTCTTATAAAATTTAACCAAATAAAAACCAGCTTTTTCTCATTATCAATGAGAAATGAGTAAGAATGTAAGAACAACCAGTATGAGATGTCTAATTCCAGTAATGCAGTAACACCTAAAGTGGAACTTGGACATAAATTAAAAATCTAAAAACCAGAATTTCACCCAAAAACATTCTCAATCATTGACTAAGTCCAGAAGTATTTACACACTATGTGCACTGTACCAGCAATGGATAGTGTAGTATACTCAATCCTGTTAAAGTTATTTCATCTTACTTCCAGCTTGGTACATAACTATTCTTCTTCAAAAAAAAAATATATATATATATACTAAAGACAAACATATATTAACTAGAATGTTTTTGTAATATGTAGGTAAAATTTAAGATGTGTGAGGCCTGAAAAGTGCTTTAAAGTGGACAAGACTGACAAAGTGAAAGGGGAAAATAGTAATGGAAGTTATATGGGAGTTACTATATCATAACATCATCAAAACAGAAAATGCAGTTCTGTGGTGGAAGATGTATTCAGATAATATCTCTTCTGAAAGATGTGACAAGCGACACATCAGATCTGTAACAATTAATCTTATTAAGTCTGTCAAACTAAAGATGACATTACAACAGGATGATATAATTGAAGAATATTAAAAAATGAGATACTTGAGAACTTGCATGGGTCTTGAAAAATGCATGAGCAAAGAAGGGAGGGTGCATATGGGAAGGAGTCATATAAGCAAAGGTCTGTTAGTCCTGATGAAAAATTCCAAGGTACTTTGAAACTAATTTTGAAAGAAAATGACACAGGCAAAGGTAAGTGGGAAAAAAGCCTCCAAATCCCATAAAATTCTATGTGGGTTTCAAAGAGAAAGTTCATGCTAAATTTTAAAAGTTAGTTCATTTTCTAGAGAAGAATGAATAGTATTAGTCAAATATTTATTTTCTTCATGGGAAATTTTAAGTGAAGCCTGTGAATGAGGGTATTGGCACCAGAATGTATAACACTGTTGAAATTGAGAAACTGAAAATGGCTGTGATTTCTGTTGGAACAGTACCAGACTAGGAGAAAATATCTACTGCAAGTTTTCATGTATCTATTTTGGAACACATCTTGCTTAATATTTTCTCACTGATTTAAAATTAACTGTAATATTTTAATATTTTTCATGGCAAAAGTTTAGGAGATATTATTAAAACAGAGGAAGACTCAAATGTTACACAGAGATGTCACAATGGACTTAAAAACTGGAATAATATACTACATTTCATATGTATAAAGAACTATTTGAAAGCATGCAGCTGTGGACTTAGAAGAGTTACGTGTAGATTGTTACATGCAGCTGTGGACTTAGAAGAGTTACGTGTAGATTGTTACACTGAATTAATTTTTTGTGCAGATTCTCTCAAACTGGCCTTCAGAGAAAAAGAATGTGGGAGAAAAGAAATGGGTCACATATCAACCTAACATCAGAAAGATTCTTTTTGTTTTGTATCTAAGGCACCTCTTAACTGATTAGTCCTCAGAAGGGCAAAATTTCACGTGTCTGATCTGTACATACCTGCCAACATCAAGGGTTCATGTCTATAACATTTACATAAATGTCTAAAACTTCTTCGAATTACAGTTAAATGAAGCTGGTTATGTCCCAGAAATGAAGTGAATGCTGCACTTTATAACAGCATTCTAGGGCATGCAAATTGGAGGGGAAAATAGAAAGAGAGCAGATTCATGCACCTGTCTCTCTGTGAATATTATTATGTTTGTTGGACAGTGAGTTATCAGCACACCTCCCTCACTCTCTGGGTTGCAGTGTATGAGCAGGCTTTGCTTTTTGCCCTGTTCCAAAAGCATTAGTAGCAGACGAGAAAGCTCCTAATATGTCGTAGTCCTTAATCACAGATTATTTCCCAAATAGATTTGCTTCCCCCCTAATATTATCTTGTGAATGTACTGTTACTGAGGGTTGTTAAGAAAATATACAGACTGATTTCATAGTAGACAAACATCTCTGCTGCTGGTTTTCCTGGAACTTTCCTAGGCAATAGGTTAAAGTTTATGAACTCTACCAGTAAAATGTTTTTACTGATCATGCCAGTCAATCGGGGCTTACTTCGGACATTTCGGCACATTTTTAATATGTTGTGGAACGGATCTGCAAAGTTAGCACTAGTTTTCAGAATTAAGATTCTAAATTCAGATCTCTATATGTATCAGGAGGAGATATATTTAGTTATCTAAAATATTATATTATATGGGTTTTTTCTAAAATAGGTGATACAATGTTATCTATATTTTTTTTTGTTATGATAAAATCATCTATTGATTTTATTAAAGGAAGAATATGATTTTTAGAATAGTGCCCCAACCTAATTTTAGTTCTAAAAGATTTTGAGAATTGAATGTATGACTAAATTGCTTGAGCAGTCAGGGTTGGTAGTTAGGGGGGAAATATCTATCTAGAGCAATTTAATATGCTATTTTAAGAGACAGAATGATGAACCTTTGGTCTCTCTCATTCCTATGTTTTTATATTCCCACTAGGGAAGTTTTCTTTTGAATTTAACTGCATCATTTCAGAAAATTTGACTTATGCTTTAATACAAGTGTTGCATGTCTTCGTACAAAATACCAGTTTTCTATTGAGTAAAGACCAATGTGTCCCAAAATACTCTACTTACTTAAAAAGATAATCAAGCAATGGTGGCGTTCAGTTTGAAGCACATGGACTTCCACATTATCCATTCAACCAAAGACAAGAAAATTAAATAACAGTTTGACTCTCTCACAGTTTACTTTATTTTAAATCTTGAATTCAATTTTTTTTTACTGGGTCCATTGCAGTGCACTTGTCTTCTAAAGGTTTCCCTCACTCACAATAAATAAAATAAAATAAAATAAAATAAAAAAATATATATCTAAAATTTTAAAAATATAGACAATATTTTTATAATTTTCTTATTTCAAGAGAAGAAGATATTTCATATTGTGCTTTTTTTTCCCCTAGCCTTGACAAAAGCTAAGTGGAAAAAAAAACAAAAGAAGACTCAAACACGTGTAATTCTCACTGAACCTCACAAATAATTTTGAAATCCTAAGAAAATCTCATTCAATATCACTTTTCATTACCAACTGAAGGTCTACGGCATTTTTCAAAATGGTAGGTTGAGGTTCATAACCATTTTAAAATCTTTGACGCTACCCTAGAGAATGTTTTTATATTTTTTGCTAGGAATTGTATTTACTTCTGAAATATTAAAGACAGAAGGCCTACCAACCCCTGCTCCTGAACATTTTAATTGATTTCTGTCTTCCGTCTTTTTTCTGTCCTTTGGGAACAGGAGAATACACAGCATTTAACATCCTACCAACACTGACTACTGCTGTAAAGCACTAGAAGGGTTCAGTACAAGTCACTGGGGACAAGCAGCATTTCAAGCCTACATAACATGCTGAGAAGTACACCAAAATAAAGTGTAGATGTGTGTTTCACGGTTATTTGCTCTAATGTGTGTGTGTGTGTGTGTGTGTGTGTGTGTGTGTGTGTGTGTGTATGCTTGAGAGACATCAGAGGACAGGAGAATTTTTTACTCCGGAAATATTTTATTAATTTGGACATGTTTTATCAGTACTGAGGAAATAACTTCATATATAAATGCACCTTTTTCTATGACCTAGATTTTTGTACCTTCTAAACAACTATTAAAAGCAATTATCTTTGGTAATAGAGCATCACTTTTTCCTTCCTTTACTTCCTAATAATCCTGGAACACCCATCAATCCAACCTTTCCTACTGATCATTAATTATTTCTAGAAACCAGATAGCAATAGAACTGTGATTATGTAGCAAAATGATTAATCTCTAGAACCCAAAAGACGTACTTTTTAGTGACTGACTGCTTCCCTGCTTTCTGTTTATGTGCAGGTAAAATTCTGGTTAAGAAGAAAATCTCTGTCTAAGATAAATGCATAAACTGTTTTACTGAATAAATTCCTCAAAAAAAGAGAGCATTGTAAATTCAAAAAGAACATATTTTTTCCACATTTGTGGCATCAGATGCTTTAAGTAAGAAAAGTGGGCTAGAGTAGATAGTAAGTAGAAAACAACGCAGAGCTACATTATTGTGTTGCTGTCTTTAATGCCATCTACCTTCACCCCACATCTTCGTTAATCTGGCGGCAGGCCAGCTAACCTGTTACGGCTGCTGTGAAGAGCATATAGTGTCCCATGTAATGAATTGCATCTCTCCCCTTCTCTTTCACCCTCATGGCAAAAAGACTAATGAGGTCCTGTTTTTCCAGAGTTATCAGCTACAGTTTTGTCAGTGATATATTACATGGAAGTGCTGTTGTCAAACAGCACAGAAATTTAATTGCAGAGATATCATATGCAAAAGCGAAGCATTTGTTTAAAAGGTGGGGGTAAATGCATCTTTTGAGACCTGATCCACTAATTAAAAAAAAGACCCAAATAAACAAAAGGGCTAAGTCTGCATTAGTTATTCTGACAAGAATGAAATTTTGGAAACACAGCAAGCAGAGACTATTTCTTCACACCACAGAGCTAATAAGAGGATCAAAATTTCATTTCATGTAGAGATTCTCATTATTGAAGTGCTAGTCTTTCTAATAAAAGCAAATTCTTCAGACTTTTTATTCTAAAGGATGTGCAAATTTCCTATTTAAAATAACAAGATAAAATGTGTTATTAAAGATCTCATTTGAATGTATTTTTTTTGCTGTTTTTATTTTTTTTAAACTTTTTTTGCTATGCTCATAAAAGGTTCCTGGTATTTCCATTTCCCAAAGGCTCATCTTGAATAGGCTGTGGTAGAGTCTTCTGTTTTTTTGAGACAGATATAAATAATTCTTGCTCTCTTTTTCCAGCAAAACCATTACTGGTATCTGGTAGCAAGCTAGGACAGAAAAGAAAGCAGATTCTTTTGCCTTTAATTAGATTGCTATTACAACAGAAGATAGTGAAAACATCTATTGACATGCTTTAAAATATTGGGTTTAGAAGTTCCTCTGGACTCCTAAATAGGAATCATCCTCATTTTTCAGTATTACGCACACTTTCTATGACATTGAAGTGGAATATTGTGATATTGATATGAATGTGAGGAACTCCCTTGCAAATACTAACCTTTAAATAACAATTCATAGCCAAATGTTACAAAATAACTGGTATTATTAGCATAAGAAATAGTCAACATTGTGGAATTTGACACTTGGGGTAGACTCAATTTAATGTCATAATTTTTAATTCAAATTAATTTCATTATTTTTTCTCTAAACACTTTTTAATTAAAAATATACAAGATTCATATGGAAAATAAATTATTTTTAAGTTGTTTTTAAATTACTTTGCTTTTAAATTAAATTGTTTTTAAGTATTTCTGTAGTTTAAACTGAAATAATTAACTATGAGAAGGGAGAAAAGAGATCCTATTTTGCTGCATAATATTTTGAAAATTATAGGATGAAAAACGGGATGGATGCAAGGTCAGGTCCATCTTATTGCACCAAATGTCCTTCAGACTTCCTATGTTGAGGCTACACATGGCTATTAGAAATTATAGAAATATTAGAACATTACACACTTGCAGGACTTCAGGTGTTGCAGCCCGAAGGACTTATCCTTAACGACTGCAGCAAAACCATCTTTTCTCTTGACACTGCACCTATTTAAAAGATGATTCTTACTACCATTTTTCCAAATTTTTCTACCTTTTCCTAATTTTCATTTAGTCTACCATTGGCCATCAATGTTAGGATCTAGAAAGTGGGCTTCTCATTTTAGTTATACATCATACTTCTATGTCTGCTAAAGAGGTCTTTTCTATTTCAATGTTTCAGCTACATGTGTTTTTCTTCCCTCCTCCATCCAGTGTGGAGGAGCCTTCACATGAATCTCACAGCTGGCTCAATCCACAGTTGTTAATTTTTCACATATTTAGTATGTTAAAACATACCACAACCTTTATAAAATCTCAAAGATTCCCAAGACTGTTCCAATATTTCTTCTACATCTCATTTGTCTAAAAGGTGTTACTTTAATGACTTTCAACAAAAAAACCCCAATGAAAGAACCTAGAGAAATATCTCTAGTGTTTAAATTCTTTGAAAAATGCCATATATTGAAGAGACTGAAGTCTAGGATTTAAAATTCTCACTGATTTTTTTTTTCCAAACACAGCTTTTCTTCTGTAGTTACATCATCATGGCAACTATGATATTACAACCTATTGAAAAATGTGTTCAGAAAACTTTTTCACATTTATCAACAAATCGAGTCAATTTCATCAATATTTATATATAAAAATGAAAATATTACTTTACCCTTACAGCCCTCTTTTTAGAAGGTGCTGTGGTTGAGTACCACAGTGATCTGAGAATCTTCACAGCCAGAACAGGTGAATACTCCTAGTGATCTATTCAGAGCATAGGATAAATCCTGAAAAAAGTCAAGTCTAGTTGACTTGAAGAATATATGGAACTGGTCATAATCCTCATATAACATGATTTATTGCACCAGTAGGTAATCATACTAAGTCGCTGAGAAATCCCTTAATTATTAGATGGGTACTTTTTTTTGTTTTCTATCATAAAGACATTTAACAACAAAATGAGTGTAGTTTTCTAATGAATTGTCCTTAATAAAATAATACAGGTGTTTTTTAAATTTCTCTTCTAAACAAAAAATTCATAGGAATTTTTGTATTATCCTTTTTCATTAGGTAATGGAAAATATTTTTTGCCACATTAGTAAAGTATGTACTAGGCACCACTAAATACTACGGCATGATGAGATACAACCATACCATACAAAGTCTGACACTTGTTTTAGAGCAGCTATTGAATAAGTCTTTCTATTGTTGCACCTTTTGGAGTTAATATATTCGTTCTTTCAGGTCAAGCAATTAAAGCTCTCCTTTTCGACTGAGGTGAAAGAAAAGTATATTGAGTTCTTCCATATCCCTATGTATGAATTGCATATAAATTAATATTTTGCATCAATATTAAGTCTAGAACTGAAAATTATGTGTTTTCCCATTTTAAGCTGGTCTTTCTCCACTTTTGTGGTTCTTGCAGGTTCTCCTTTCACATTCTTTGTGGTGCTGACTATACAATACCTCTCTGTGGACTCAGGATGAAATTCTGAATTATAGCAGACCTTCTTCTCAGTGTCATAAAAATTTTATATTTTATTCTAGCTTTTAGGAAAGGTTACAGTCACCCAGCAGTTCAGATGTACAAATCATTGTCACCATTTAGAGTATATGCAATGGCTAAATTAATGTAGAAAATATCTTATCACACTATGTTCTTATAGCTGGTAAAATAAATTACAACTTGCTGAAAGCTAAGGAGAAAGGACATAAAATTGACACCACAAATATCAGATCTCTGTCTTTTTCTTTGTGATGACTAAACCATATATAGCTGACACATCAGGATACTCAGTTAATTTCAGATATGTCAAAGTATCATAGCAACACTTAAACACCTCAAGATGTCAGAAGTGAAAGTCCTGAAATTATCAATAAGACAGGTGGAAAGGCTAAAGTGTAGCTGAGGGAGGTTGATGATTACCTACTTCAATTTTCTGATGCCAGGGCCACCTTAGGGACATTTCTTATTGCCAATGAAGTTAATATGGAAGTCAGGAAATTCTTATGTGGTTGACCAAATAAATGTTTAAAGACTATTGGAAATCTAACTTATAAGTGGTAGAATTTCTTCTTATTCATACCTGTGTATAAGCATGACAAAAAAATTAAAATAAGGAATCTGAATAAATTATTTCATACCTGTTTTTGTAACAATTGTAGCTACCTAGCTAAGGAAATCAAATTAAAAACTTAGGGAAGAATAATCCTTAGTCTGTCATCAGCATCAGTCAGCCATTACTACAGACTCATTACCTGTTTTCCCTTCCCCCCATCCAACACCTACTTCAGCAATTAATCATTTTCACAGCTTCTTTCACATTCAGCCAGCTTCTTTTATGCAGTGTCGCAGAAGTAAGATCTTATACTGTATCCATCTGTCTTTCTCACTTGCATTATCAAAAATACTGAGAATAGGAGGGCAACAATGTCCTCTGTTTCAATTCTGGTAACCGTTCTGACGATCTCTTGCTTGCCAGATATACATACTTCATGCAAAGTCTCATTCACCTTGTTCAGCTCTATACTGAAAGATTGATGATGAAATTTGTGTAAATAATTAATCTCCTAGAATGTACTTAAATTTCTTCTGCAGCTCTGAACATTGAGATTTTATTAAGTTTCATATCTTGGTTAAATGGGTGTAGAATTCCTGAAGAATAGTAAAAATTACATCAGGCTACCTTGACCATCTGTCAATAAATTTTGCTCCTGTTGAAATTGGAAATTTTTTTCAAATGTACAAACCCTTTATTTTCCACAACGTCAGGCTGCATTATTGTAATAAAATAGATGTTGTAGAATAGCGTAGTGGGTTGAACCTGGATGAATGCCAGACACCCACCAAAGCCACTCTATCACTCCCCTCCACAACTGAACAGCGGAGAGAAAGAATTACAAAGGGTTCATGAGTTGAGATAAAGACTGGGAGAGATCACTCATCAAGTACCATAACAGGCAAAACAGACCAAAGTTGAGAAATTACCAACAAAACTGGAGCAGGATAATGAGAAGTAAAATAAATCCTAAAAATACCTTTTGCCCATCCCTCCCTCGTTCCCAAGGTCTACCTTCCCTCCTCACAGTGGCACAGGGAGACAGGGAATGGCGGTTATGGTCGGTTCATCACACATTATTCCTGTCTCTGCTGAGGGAGAAAAATCCTTCCCCTGCTCTACATGGGGTACCTCCCATAGAAGACAGAATTCCATTAATTTCTCCAATGTGAATCCATCTCAAGGGAGACAGTTCTCCACGAACCTGCTCCAGCATGGGTCACTTTTTTCATGGGGTGCAGTCCGTTGGGCACAGCATGTTCCAACGTGGATTCCCCACAGGGTCACAAGTCCTGACAACAAATCTGCTCCAGTGCGGACTCCTCTCTCCACAGATCTGCAGCTGCCTGCCAGCAGTCTCTTCCAGCACAGGTTTCCAGTAGGTTCAAGGCCTCTTTTAGACATCCACCTGCTCCAGCATGCAGGTCTCCTCCATAGGCTGCAGGTGGATCTCTGCACCCCTGTGTTTTTCCATGGGCTGCAGGGGCACAGCTGCCTCACCACGGCCTTCGCCACGGTCTGCAGAGGAATCTCAGCTCCAGCACCTGGAGCACATCCTCACCCTCCTTCTCCACTGACCTTGGTGTCTGCAGAGCTGTTCCTCTCACATGTTCTCGCTCTGCTCTTCTCTGGCCACAATTATATCTCCGCAATAATATATTTGCCTTCTTCCATGTGTTATCACAGAGGCCTAGCTACTATCTCTGATTGGCTTGGCCTTGGCTGGTGGCACATCCAGCTTGGAGCCAGCTGTCTTTGGCTCTGCCAGACATGGAGGAAGCTTCTGGCATCTTTTCACAAAAACCACCCCTCCATCCACCCCGCTACCAAAACCTGGCCACGCAAATCCAACACAAAACTCAAAAGACAAAGTGCAGATTGTAGCGGTTCAAATTAGGACTGATTCCCAAAGCTAAAAATTATTCAATTTTTAAAAAATAACTACTGTATAAAGAATGAAAACTTGATCTTTTAATAGGAACTCGAAGAATCATTAAGCAAGTAGTATTATAGGCAGTATTATTTAGGTAGTATCTAAAATGTATATTTCAGCAGTTAAGTTACAAAAATATAGGCTTTTGTTTATTCTGTACACCTGGTGCTCTGGTTTGAATTCCCTCATTTCTGATGAAAAGAGACAGGATGGGAACGGAGTACGAAAATTGCGTGTGGATTAATGGAAAGAACTGGTATAAGAAAGAACCATGTAAGATACAATAGAAAAGAAGGAAAATAAGACAAATAAGGAAGAAATATAATGATGCTAAGACAAAGTGGCAAAACAAAGTGGGAACAGAAAAGATTGACATTTGCAGAAATAAAATTATGTAGGATGTGATTTCATTATCTAATTTTTTTTGTCAGTTGACAAAAAGCTCTGTCAGATCAGAAGACCCACTGCTGAAATAAATAAACCTCAGAGTAGGATAGAAAAAAAAAAAATCAAGATTAACAAGAGATGAAATATTGTAGGTATTTGTCCAAAATTATGATGCAGTAATCATCCGCTGTCTTCCAGACTTGTCTCTAATGACAGTTCTCAGTTTCCACACTGTACACCCAGTTTGTGTCCCAGGCATAAAATTTTACTTGTTGGCACTTATTTGTTGAATTTACCTTTCTTTGATATGTAGGATGCTTTCAGGTTCTCTGAAGCCAAATTCTATTTTACTAATACTTTGAATGCCGTA
Organism: Cnemophilus loriae; assembly: GCA_013397755.1. Taxonomy (NCBI): domain Eukaryota; kingdom Metazoa; phylum Chordata; class Aves; order Passeriformes; family Corvidae; genus Cnemophilus; species Cnemophilus loriae. The sequence continues at coordinate 494,659 of VZTF01005243.1, forward strand.
TATTGATAAAATACTCCCATATGCATTGTTAATTTGCTCCAGAGATCTCAGTATAACATATGAATCATTGTGAGCCAACAAGAATATTCAATAATTAGTACAGAAATTATGGTGACATTACAACTTTACCTCGATGTTGGAGGTTTTCAATCCTAAAATGGGTAATACTTGGATTGCATTAGGCAGAATTAACTCAGAACTTCCACCAGAAGAATAACAGAAAATTTTTAGAAGAGTACATCTTTCCAACTAAATGCAGACAGGCTCACAGAATATGAGACATGAGAATGTTGTTAATTGTAGTGCAATTAATTGAAAAATGAATTAAATTAAAAAATGTAATCTCTCTGCTGTGTTGTAGAACCCAACTGTCCCTTCAGTACATGCACATCTAGAAGGTAAGAAGAAATATCTGTGAAATATTAGTGATGGTGTGGTTTAAATAAATTTATAATGCAAAGGCTTATACACTTATATTTGTACTTACATCTGTACTTATATCTCTTCCTTCAAAAAAAAGATCTAGGCTTCTAAGACCTAGGAAACAGAAGAAAGGCAAAGAACAGGACATACCATAATCCCAGTGTTCTTTCTGTTAAACCAGTCTTCTTGGATACTGAAAGCTCAACAGAAATACTGCTTGAATCACAATCATTAAATAGCTGTGCATGCAATTTTTTCATTAACTTCATGTTTTAAACAGCCTAAGATGACTACAAATTGTCCATGTCAGTAGCTTAAAAATGTAAGCTTCAAAAATTGATGCCATACAAGTATTTTGAAAGATATTGATATTTTCCTGTGTGGACTTCCATCAAGAAAATCAGAAATACTTGCACTGAGGAAAGGCTAATTAAATGCAAGGCCATCTAATGTATCAAATGCTTTATAAAGGCAAACTGCAGAAGAAGAATATATTTCTTTGGTATGATATAACTGGAAACCTATTTGCAAGGACATTAGGTGATGAGAAGACTTTTCTTTAGCATGTATCCCAGTGAGACATCTATTTCATGTTTCTGTGGAGTTTTTTACTTCTTGTGTTTGTTACTTCATTATCTAGACTTTTACACCAAAAGGCTTTTATTTCTAGTCTTTCACATCTGGAAGATGAAAATAAAATTTAAAAGGATCATCTTTAATCAGCAAGCAGATTGACATTTTTTCTGGGACAACAACTATATATAACTCTCAGGCAGAAAAGAAGGAATTTTGGCTGCTGCTAGAACCGTAAAGTACTTTTCTGAACTTCCAAATAGTTCTTTTTTAATACTTTTTTTCTTGGAGCACAGAGAGGAGTTAGTGTTGGTCAGAGAATAAGAGGAGTTTATGCACATTTTTTATGTGTGGAGAGTCCACAGTAGCTACCTAAAATCTTGTTCTGATAGGTCCTGCAAGTAAAAAAGAAAAAGGTGCATTTCTGCCATGTTTCAAATCTCAATTGTTCACGTATAAAGGGATTTAACTTCTACTCACTCATTTTATGATTGCAATGTTTTCTTCCTCTAGAAGAAACAGAATACAAATCAACGCTAAAAATAGATAGTCTGAATGGAAACATGCCTGAAGTTTTATGAAGTGAAACAAAAACCAAATGTTCTCTGATCTAAATCTTAATCACAGCTATTTCGCAAATATTAAAGTAATAGTTAGCAAAATGCACAATGTAAAAGCCTGTAAAGAATCAATCTAAACACAAAAGCTACAATTCTGAACTATTAACCAAAAAATCTTTCCACTCTTTATATTCAGTCATACTTGATGATACACTTACAAAAATGTGTTGCTTTTAAAAGATTTAGCGTATAACTGTATTTAGCGTATAACCTCAATTCAGATTCTCAGAAAAAACAATCACAAAAAGTGTTTCTAACTAATGTACACAGTCTTGAACTTAGACTTTAAGCATCACAATTTATGGGGACTGGATTTCATGATATCTCTTCATCCCTTTATAATAATGTTACTATCAATCAGACAGTTTACTTATCTTACTTTTTAATAGAAATTCATTTCAACATGATAGAGGTTTTAACTTCAATTGTAAATCCCACAATAAATGTGAATAGACGTGTGGTTTACTGTTTCTAAATCTGTTATAGTTTTGTCAGGTTGGATTTTGAATTTTTCTTCTCTGTATATTAAATAAGTAAAAAGTTTTCTTAGTTATTGGTTCACTAATTTTCTGAACTCCAGACCTCATTTGAAACATACTTCTGCACTGTTGTAAATAAATTTCCATTTGTCCAAGTGCATTGAAAATACTTACTGAAAATTATTTTAAACACTTGTGAATAAAAGAGAACTTAATAATTCAGTAAGTAAAATTGCAAAAGCCTTATCTACATTAGTTGCTCTACTGAATCGATAGCAGAAATTGGAGATGATTCTATCAATTTATTCTGAAATCCAAGTTTCCCTGTGCTTTGAAATAAACTAGCAGAAATTCTTCATGGACTAAACTCCTCAAAAGCAGCCAATAGATTTTAACCCTCCTCTCCATCAGTTTTTAACTGAATATTAATGAACTAGATGTTTTAAATTACATCTCTCAAGGATAATAGGTCCGCTTAGAAATAAGGAAGGTTTCATTTATGACAGCTTTCCTCCTGCTTATTCTGTCGTTTAGAACAAGCTAATGCTTTCTTGTTCCATTTCATTCTGTAGTATTCTGAATGGCAGCAAACCCCCAAACAATCATCTCCTAGGAATTTTTTAGGAAGGGACTTCCTTCAATAGCATCCAAGACACAGATGTTTATTTTTTACAGATTTCAGCAATCTCTTAATCTGTGAGCAAGACTTTTCAGCTCTTTCCTCTGATTTTCCCTCTTTTTTTCTACCTTTTGAAGGGAAACCAAATCACTGCATTATCCTTCTCCAAGGACCATCTTTCAAAACCAAAAAAATTACTTGGCATACAGATTGCTGCTTAAATGTAAATTCACATGTTAGCTGAAACTCGCAAATGTGTTGGTCTAAAACCTAGAAGATTTGTTTCCCAGGCGTCTTTTTTTCAGTGTTCATTTTGAAATTGGTAAAACAACTCTTGCTTTACTTAAACTTCATACATATTCATAATAATATATTTACAGGGTATCAATTGGTGCAAGTCTGCAATCAATTATAATAATTAAATCTAATAATTAAATGTCTTGTCTCCTCTCTTCATGCTTCTATAATAAGGAAGGCATTTGACTCCAAGGTCTAAGTACCACATGCTTATGCCCTAAATGCCTTTAAATAAAACTAAAAGATATTATCTTGCCTAAGCTGAAGGATTTAGTTCTCTGTGGTGTAAGAGAATGAACTAACAAAGTTTTGCTCATGTCCTGGATTTTTTTTTTCTGGTGAAATGTTTTCACAACATATAAAGTGTAAGACTCTTAATAGTACAAGGTGTGAGTCGCTCAAACCCAAAAAAAACCTCCAAACCATAGTGCTTGTGGAAAATAGTCCATCATTACTATAACTGTCACTGAAATTGTGTAAATCTCCATTTAATTCATAACAAATGAATAAAAGTTAGCTACTGGTCAATATTTACATAAAATCTAGGAAATGTGTTATACATGCCATGAACTGTCTTTTGAGGTGTCTACCTGCAGCTGGACTGTATGTCATATAAGACGCACAAAGATATCCAAATTTTTACAAAGTAATTCCTTATAAATATAAAAAATTACATATTCCATTATAGCATAATTCATTAGTGACAAGACAATAATGTATTCTTTTTTCATATTTTCATTTCTTGCTGCAAACTGTGAGAAAAATTTATTGTGAAACCATCAATACCGAAGTTTCATTTAATACATGACCATAAAAATATTATTTTCTTTGGTGTCTTTTTACCACTATATTCTAAGATATTCAGTGAGGATGGAAATTCCTCTTTTCCGTGTCTGATAAAGAAAGTACTGTTTCTTTTTAAAAGTTATTTTACATTGAGAGTTAATAATGCATATTAGTACGTTAATTTAGTGCAAATCTTTAAGCCTGGTGTCCATCTTGCACCAAATATTCCAGTACAGAACAAAAAAAAAAAAAATCCATAAATAAATTTTTTTAATGTGAAATCTGATTTCCCATTTAGTATAAAGAAATGTGATGCTGCAAAACTTAAGGAGTTAATGAAAATACATAAAAGAAAAAAACAGAAATTACGAATATATTTATCTTCCTAATGAATGCTCAAAAAAATATTTTTCAAGAGGATTAAAACATTGACATGGTTGAAACTAATATTCAAAAAAATGGAAAAAGTTGAAGAGTCTGATGTTTATAAGTTACACCAAACAAAAATAAACTTGAGGTCAGATTGTTTCCCCATTGTCTTTAGACTGTTGAAGAAGCTCCTGACTAATACTTGCCAAGAGGCACAGAGCTCTGTAAATTGACAGCTTGTGACAATGGTTGGGCAGAATCACAGTGACTTCCTAAACATTCAGGTAGAAATACTAGAAATAGATCAATAGTTTTTGGAAGAAAACCAAACAATGAGAAACAGAATGTCCTTGGGAAAGGCAAGTGCAAGGATCGTTCAGTAACTCAGAGTCAGCTTTACTGAAAAAAAAAAAAGCCAAACAGAAATTCCTTAGCAGGGAAATGTTAACTTTAATGAGACAATAGGGCAAAGTTCAAAAACGGCAAAACAAAACCTCATTAAGATTGTATATAACTGATTTTTTTTTCTTTCTCTTATTTTTTGTGCATTTCAGATGGCTTAAGAGTTTCCATAGTTAACAAGTTTGAGGTGAGGGGGAGGGGGTTGAGAGGTTTCAGGGATTTGTGTTGGATCTTCTTAGTTATATCTTAAGCTGTAAATTGGTCAATGAAATAACAAGGATGTGATGCTTTAGACTATCTTTAGTTCAAGTAAAACCAAGTTCTTCCTTTCCATCCTCTATTTCTTTCTTATCTTGGAGTTCAAGCAATGCAATATTTCATCAAAATTTAGGAAATAATATTTTACTTTTCCTTAGTATATAGCTTAATTCAGATTGTTCTGGATTGGAGCTTCATGAAAAAAATATTGTATAATTTGTATAATAAATGCCATTCTATGGCTTAAGAATTATAGCATTTTAGCTGCAGAACTTTCTCACATGGTGAGCTTTAAGAAGAAAAACATTTTTGACTATGGGAGTTCAAAGAGTATACATTTTTATTAGAACAGGGTAAGTATCCTTGCAGCACTGCAAATAAAAGGGAAAGCACAGAAATCAACAGTTAAACAGTGTTTTCCTTGTTTGAATATGTCCAAATCTTTATTTAACTAGAACAAACAGATTCATTGCCAAAATGAGCACTTCCTTTGCAAATTATAGATGAAATCTGTGACGATATGCAGAACTGCTTAAAACTTCATTTCACACATTAACAGAAAAAGGGTGAAGTGTTTTAGGAAGGTCAAATATATTGTCATGAAAAGAACAGAAAAGCTTTATCGCATACCTTGTTTAGTGTACTTATCTAAAAAAAACTGTTGGGTGCTTTAAGACAAATTTTATTTTATTTGGCCACTGTAGAGCAAAGTGGCAAATAGGTAAGATAGATGACTAACAGCAACAGAGTTAGTCTTAATGCCAAAAATATATATATCATGGAAATAAATGAAGAGAATTATAGATCACTCTGGTAGGAATAAAATGCATCAGGACTGCTGACTACATGGAGTCATACCACAGTCCTCCAGACTGCAGTAATGGAGACATTGTTTTTCCCTCTACATCCTGTAGCTTGGGATTGTGACAGGACCTTGAGATGCCCAGAGCTTTGAGGTGGCTGTGCTGGAGCATCTCCCCACAGGACACCAAAAGGGGTTTAAAATAAGGACAGCCAAATTTTATTGGGATAAGAATGAGAAACGTGACTCTTTATAGAAAAATCTCAAGGTAATTAGGTCAAGAAAACTAGAAAATAATCAGAATGCAAACCAGAAAATAATCAGAATGACAAATGCCCTATACACAGCTGGGTCCTATGGGGGCAGTCATTTCTCCCACCTCAGTTCCCCCGCTGCCTCCACTGCCAGCCCTACCTACACCAACATGTCTCAACCTCTGTGGCTGTGCCCACAGTAGCTCCTTCAGGAAAGGGGCAGTCTCCCTTTTCTTCCACAGAGTCCATTTGAGCTTCCTGGTCCTTTCAAAGAGCTGAGAAATAGAGGGAACAAGGAAGTGGATAGCCAAATATGGTCCACTACCACAGGAAATTGCTAATGCACAACTAAAGGATAACAACTAGCATCAACTTCAACATAAATCATGAATATTAAGGAATTTAATATAATCTGTCAGCTTTTATACAAAAGAAACTATTTAATGCTTTTAGAGCTAACACCTTTCTGTACTAAGATAGTCAGTTTGGCTGCATATATTTCAAGCTATATAATTCTTATAATATTTTTTCTATGAAGGGTTTTTTTTTGCTTGTGTATGTGTATAAAATTCATATTAAGAAAAGAAATTTTGTGATGCATATAAACAAGTTTAGTTGCAGAAAAAAGTGTTCCTGAGCCTCTGTGTTGGTATTGATTTGAGCTTGCTGCTTGTATAATGCCTTAAATGTAAGCAAAGTAAGCAAATTATGTGCCATAAATAACTTGTCATATCATATAATATATTACCAAGTATTTCCAAGCAATCTGGATACAAACTGATGAGTCAATAAAAAAATTTTAGAAGAAAAAATAGATTCTATTTACTTACGGTAAAGAAGTTACTGAATAAAATATAAAAGAGATAAACCCTCAAGTGAATATTTTTCCTTGCACAAAACAGACATTTGATTAGCTCTAACTTTCAGAGATGCAGAAAGCTTTAAGCTGGGTGGGTTTTTTACAATTAAAAAATTTATTTAAACTGTACCACTCTTTATAGTAATAGATATTACAGAAAATGTCAAATATATAGAAAATATCAAGACCCCTAAAAATATTTTATTAAATATTTCTCTTTTTCTACCAGAAATGAAGGTGTTAGATGCAGTTTTGTAACACAAGAAAACTTATGTTTTATACATTATTGGAAAAAAAAAATAGAGGGAGAAAATTATAAATTTGTCGGCTGTACTCCACCTAAAACCTGTAATCTGGGAACATGCTAAAATGTCTACAACTGATTTTTCTGTACCTTATAATTTTGGTTTATAACAAAAATGATTCCACTATGATCTGAAACTCAAGGAGGTTAACTTGCCTCCATATTTATTTCTTCTGTATTGTGTTGCACCTTTTAAGGAAAATTTGAAAACAAATATAAATAAGTTTCCTCATAGTATTTTATATTCCAACAGAATAGCAATAGTAACTGAAAGCTGAAGGAAAGCCAAATGGAAGTAATAAAGTGAGACAGTAAATTCAGACCTAAATATTGTCCATGTTTTCTGTGTGTTTTGAGCAAAGTTTTGTTAATGCAAAATCACTCTAGATAGCGAGATTGTTGTTTGGCCTTTGAATGTGAATCAGGAGGTCACCTACAGGAGATTATTTCTGTTAATCAAAACAGAAGGTCACAGCTAGAGATACCACGTGGTCTGGAGTAAATTCTTGGGCCATTTCTTTTTAACTGACTTTTAGCATTGAAACATTTTTCTGGGCACTTGTGCCAACGTGGCAGATACCCTATAGCTGTCAGGATTCAGGCATGCTCCCTGATATTCCAGTGCTCACCAAAATGTACCTGTAGCCGTACACCATCAGAAGGTCATAGACATGCTACGCCACCACTGTCCGCCCGCTTTCTTCTTGACTTACGGAGGAAAAATGAGAGCCTGCTGTGTTAAACTTGGTGAGACCAAGAAAAGTGTGATGGGAATAACACAGATTGTAAGGTGTCCTGTACTCATGGATTTACCACACCATTTGGCATTATCCATCTGTTACTTTGTTGCAAAAAACACTACCCTGAATTCATAATTATTCTTTTTACCTTTCTTTTTGTTTGGTTTGGGTTTGTTTTGTGAATACTCATTGGAAGCTTCCCTAACAGTCCTGGTACTGCTGGATGCATTTGTCCGCATACCCAATATTTGCTGGTAACTAAATTACTCCCAATTGATTTGACTATGCTGGGATTAAGACCAAAGTTTGTTAGTTTATATTTTCTGTTTGTCTATGTTTTGCCCTAGAGGTGCTATGTAGGTGAGGCAATAGGCAATATTTTTTATTTTTGACTAACCTAATGAAACTGCTATACATTCCGACATATGCCATCCAGCCGCACATACCATCACAAACATGCTGATTTATCAACAGAAATTTCCTTCAGCTGTCATGAAGAATTATTTTGTTGTAACCAATCACCGAAATTCTGTAATATAAGAGGGATCAGAGAAGATGATCACAGAGAATGTGCTTGTGATACTCAGGGAAAGGCACAGGGAGTGACAAGAGCTCTTTTAAGGAAAGACTGAACTTCAAACAAAAAAGAACAGATGGTGGCCTTTGTTTGAGTCAAATGTTTGAGCTACTCAACCAACTGTGTAAATGACCTTAATGGTTTTAATGCCTTTCTGAGCCAGCCGGGCCAGCACAGGGCAAGTGTATTTGTGGCTCAGCCCAACAGAGAGTATAAAAGCTGAGCAACCAACAGCATAAACTTTGAAACCAGCAACAGACTCGAGCCCCCATGTACTCTTTCCAGTGACTGAGTGTGCTCAGCACTGTCACAGCAAGTGTATAGGGGTAGATGATGGGAATTGTGTTTGTAATGTGATCCAGGTGACTACTGCATTTGCTATATTGTGCTTGTGTTAGAACCTCAGTATGCATGAATATGCATACCCTGCTAAATCAAAATCCCATGGAACGTCCAATATCTTCAAGTAAGTAAATTTGGTACTAAGACTTTAAACCTTCCTTGTGCAAGTATCTGAAAGAGCCTGGTCAGAGTATTGGATCTTGACACAAGAGTGAAACCATTGACAAATTTGTTAGCTGCAGTTTAGGAGGTCTACTTACAGGAATGATCTCATGAGGTTGCTGAGAATTAACCTTCTTTGAAAAGGTCAGAAGATGTGTTTGGTTGGCATAGAGAGCATGATATTTTCAATGATCCTCTCATGAAACTCCCTCTATGAATATGTTAAACTTCTGGATTTTGCTATGCCCCATCAGATTGGATTAAACTGTATCTGTATTTCCATTTCTCATTTTCATAGTTTCTTAAAATCCACTAGCCTGATCTTGCTCATCTTCTTTTTGACAGCATTCACATCTACATGCTTGTATTTATTTCTGATGTTTAGAATAATGGGGGTGTTGGGGAGGTAGGGAAGTAGGTTATCCTATTTGGATAAAAGTTTTATTTTAAAAAAGATCGTATATATGATTTTTTTTATATATTTTCAGAATAGCAGTTCTCCTACCTGAGACTCACTTTTTGAATGGACAGAAGTAATAATGATTTCATTGACTTCATTGGTGCAGAATGCAGCTTAGTTTCCTATTCACAAGGAGTATTAATGCCTTGGCACCGATGACTTGGCCAGCTCTGCAACTCAGAGCCAATACATTAACACTCCAAATGATGCCAGTGCCAGTTAGAAAATGCAGTACAGGATCTGAGCCCAGGTGGACAGTGCCCAAAAATGCCACCTGTTGGTGTCTCTAATTCTTGGCTATTCATGAACTGGAACACACTGCTGGTCACTTCACTGCCAGTGTTCTACCTCAACATATTCCCACTACAGGGAATAGGACAGGAGTCTAGGTGTGTCTACATCAGCTTAGTTCTGTCTTTCAGTGAGGCAAATTCTGTGGAAAGCTGCACTGCAGAAAAAGGAATAGAACAGACTACGCACATTAAAAAATTGATTTATATGACACAAAAATTTTGAGTTTTGTCAGGATTTGATTTGATTTGATTTGATTTGATTTGATTTTTTATTTTTTGTTACCACCCATCCCCACCTCTGGAAACCCCCAAATAGTAGAAGCCTGTTCTTTGTAGTGTAAAGGCTATTTATGTTATTATATCCTGATGGCTTAATTTTAATTAAAGGTTTGACTCTTTTCATAACAAAATTCATCTTTATTTGTTTGCATACCATGTGGTATGTAGTATACAGAGATGTTACAAATATGACCTAGTTTCATACTTTTAAATTTGTTGATGTCTATTGATTTTTGGGGGCATCTTTTTGGTGGTAGAAATATTCATAACGTGGAAAAAAAAAGAAAGGGAAAGAAGCACAATTAAGAAAAAAGAAAAAGACATATGAGTGATTAAAATGAAGTTGCTTAAGGTAAAACAAGAGCTAAACTATCTGGGACTAGAATTCAAACAATCAATCCCAGTATAGCTAGCCATTCTATCACAGCAAACTAATTTTACAAGAAAATTTCTTTAGCCATATTACATGATCTAATCTGAAATATGTAGGAAGCAAAAAATCATGCAGTTCACAGTAATGGTTAGTTATTCTTCCAAAACTGAAAAAAAAAACAGATCATAGTAAAAGAGGTTTATAAGAATCAGGGTACACGGAAATTTTGTGTTAATTATGAAGTTAAAAAATCATTTAAAGTCTCTTCTAAAAAAACTTACTTTTTTTATAGACATTTTTGTGAAGAAAGTAACCTGTATGCATTAGCTCTTTATGCAGATATAGGTTTGTGGGCATCAGAATGCATGCAAATACATAAATGATAGACTGACAGACTTTCTGTGTTCTGGGATACAGGCCCATAACAACATACCTATGCAAGTTTAATTGCCCAGAGACACCTGAAAGTGTGGTTTTCAAAGTAGGGGGAAGCAAATGCAACTGGAGTTGTATTACAGGAAGTAGAGTCATAAGTTACTGGAAAAAATCCTCCACCACCACCACCACCACTATTTGGGAACTACTGCTAATCCAGACATAGTGTTGGACTGCAGTACTGTATATTACATTCTTCTAATGTCTCTTGGAAAACCAGCGGTTTCCACACATCCGTGATTTGAGTACTAAACTAGTTTGGGCAGAACTAGACAATGATGATACACACAAAAAACCATGAACATCTGAGGTCTGTTTGCCTATACAATACTAGGTTTTTTACATGCACCGTGAGGTCCATGCTCTTCATTCTGACAATTCTGATCAGATTTCCTGCTATCTGGAAGATGAAGAGGTGATTACTTGGCGCTGGCTCTGGAGCTGTTGATGATAACTGATATTTTCAGCATCCATTCTTTGCTTGGTCCGTGTAGCATCTTTGATGCGCATATAGTCTCAATGTGACTTTTCAGAGCCCCATAGCTGATTGTGAAATTCTGATGCACTTGTACGCTTATGAATTTCTCATCAAGTGACAACTTTTTGAAGTAAGAGACTGCTAAAAGTGTCATGTAATAAATAATTAAAAGATCCATCTTAATATTCTACTAAACCTTATTTATATACATACTGAAGGAAATAAAAAATACATGACATTGTCTCACAGCAGTTTGTAGAAAGAGATAAGATCTTGTCTGTGCTTCACAGAAAAGCAGAGAAGTAGTTCAAAAGGAAGTGAGGTGTGTCACCTGCATGTCGACTACACATAAAATATGAAAACTAAACCCTTTGAATAAATGTCTTTGAAGTCAGTGTCAGTTTTTGTGTGAAGTTAATGAGTAAAAACAACTGATTGGTTGCAATTGAGGGGATAGGAGGGATGAAGCCCTTTCTTGAACCACTACACATTCACAGATGACCAGCAACACTCCTGATTCAGAAGTAACAGAGGTCAGAGTCAGAGTGAACTCTTTATGAAATGAGAGTAGAGGAAGGTAGACTTTGTTCTTTATTTTGCAGACTAAAGTAAGTTAAATATATTAAATAAATAAGAAGTAAACAAAGACTGTAACATTACAAGACTTTTCTTTCTAACAATGAGTTAAGAAATAGAAATCACTAACTCATGAAGAGAAGGATATCAAATTACTTTCCTTTCCATCAGTTTTTTTGAAGCAAACAAAGAATCCTGAGGGCTACACTCAGTGAGCATCTAAAGTCTGCAGGCACTTAACTGATGGCAAAAGCAAAAAAAAAAAAAAAAAGTGTTTTAGTTGTGCCTTGTTCATTGCTTGGGGGAATCTGGTCAACAAAAGAATGCTAATAAAATGCTATGTAGAAATCTGCACTTCTTGCAGTGGAGATGACCTTTAACATACATTTTTGTCTCTAGGAGAAATACTTAATTTAATAGAGGAACATTTTAGTAACAAGAAAAGCTATCATTAGAAATAGATGTGTTTGTGTTTGTGTTGTATATAATTACTGAGATATGCTTGCAAAGCAAATTTGAGAACAAAGCATGCACTCAGGCACTCTAATGAGGATGGTAGCGTTTGGTTTAGGTAGTGTAAAAGAATATACTGAGTCATCTACCCACAGAACAGTCTGTATCATGTAAATCTGACTTTTTTCCCCTTCTGTTTTAGGCTGAAGATTTTCTTTCCTATTTATATTTTGCTTCAGTTTCAAAGTTATTATTCAATAACAAGACAAAAGCAGAGCAAGAATGGCAACAGATAAACTTGGTATAGTGGTACCTTTCGTGTAAAGAAGCTTTGGTCAACAAAGGTACAAAAACAATCCCATCTTATCTAAGGCTATCTAATTGCAAAATTTTTTGCTCAGTATTACAAATTATGCTTGTGCTTTTGCATGTTAAAGAAACTGTAGTGATTATGTGCCCTACATGCCCAGGTTCTTCATCTCAGTTAATAATTTCTATATCCCCTCCCATTAAATTTTTGCTGCATCAAAATTTGCATAATAGTCAAGAAACTCAGATCTCTTAGTTCTGTATTCAAAATATTGTTATGGAAAAAAAAAAACCAACATGCTTTATAAAGAAAGTAAAATATGTATTGTCACTAATAACAACAGTTAGAATCATTATGCACATGTGTTTATGTATATCCTTGCAAAGCCATCTTAATCTGCAATGTATTTTTCATGTACATCAGAAACCTGTTCTTTGTTTCTCGCCCAGGTCTGAAGACTGCATTTCTCTAACTGAGCAGTTGTGAGCTATTTATAGTCCCAAGGTTGCCTGTGACAACCTGTGCCTTTGTTTGGGCTTTTTTTGTTGTTTGCTGTTTGTCAGTTTTCTTCTTTTTTATTCATCCCATGTTTACAGTTCCCTGCAGTATGCAGAGAAACATTTCTGTCTGTATATGTAATAAAAGCTGAGATATTTTCTCTACAACCAGGTCACTTGAAAGAGCAATTAGTAGATGAAAATATAACAATATATTTTACAGTCTCTCAGGACATCAGGGAAACTTGCACTGCAGCTTAAATACTGTCACAGCAAAGCTGGTATAACCTTTAGAGTGACCTTTCTCTGTTGTTTAATAAAAAGCAACTATAACTTGATAGAAAACAACATTAGCATGCACATAATAATAAGCAGTATAATGACTCTTTAGCTGCATAGGCTACATTAATATCTTGCAAGAAGATATAACTTACATTAAAATTTCACAACTGCTGCAGAAGCCAATGTCATTACCACAAAGCCAGACACAAAGAAGCACAAACGTATTGGAGTTTGTGTTTTCAGCATCACACACCGACATACATTGAACAGGAGTTTATAGCAGAGTCTATTGGAGGGTTACAGAAAAGTATATATGCAAATCCTACATATTTTCACTTGAATTTAAGATATATGTTTTCACAAAAAATACATTTTACACATCAATTTGCAAATTTATCTTTGAGGAATACAGAATGTCTTCTCACTAAAGGTTTATGTGGTGAGCTGAATATGTATATATTTGTGTGACAAGTACAAGTAAGACTGTAGTATCTCTCTTACCCACTTCAATGCATTTGAAACTAAACTAGATATTGATTAACGGGAGAGTCTGCAGAGACCTCACAACATGAGATAATATTTAGCTTATTTATACAGATTTACTTGTTGATTATTTTATTTCTACTCTTCCTCACAGTGTTCTGTATTTAAATTGCATGCTATAGAGGTGATGGGAAAAATCAAAATACTGCACCTTCATAATTTTCACTTGAAGTAGGTCAGTAAGCACTAAGTCCTGTGTCTCAGTCCTTAGAAACAAACTTTTTGCAAAATTTGTGGCCTTGTAGTGGTACTCAGGCGTCAAATATCCGGTAAAATTGTGGTCAAGTGCCCTGGAGCAAGCAACCAGCCAGATTTTTTTCAGAAGTTCCTTTGGCCTGCATTTGAGATTTATCCAGAAAAGAAAAAGAATAGATTTTTTTCTTCTGGATGACAAAAGTGGCTATTTCAATGTTCATGACACCTTGTTTCAGAGCTAATTAAGCCTGACCAATCAAGTCAACTTTTCATCTTCAAGTAAAAAAATGCAGCAGACTCACAGCTGTTCTGACATATATTTGCTAATACTTTGGACAAAAGACCATCTGTTGAAGCTAACATTTGTCATAATAAGCTATAATAATACTTGTTATAGATGTTGTAATAAAGGAAAATATTTCCTTTTTGTTTGGTTTCTGAACCTATGTTAGTATTCAAAAAGTCAACATATTTCTTAAATTTCATCTGAGAGAACCTGATCCTCACGCACTCATTGGGCTTACTTCCTGCTGTCCTTTTGCCCCACTTACCTCTACAACACTTCTACGGGAAGAAACCATCTTGCTACGAAGACATTAATTCTTCAAGTTAAAATTATCACTGAGGAGATGGAAATTCCCTTTTTCTGACAGAGGGCATAAGGATAGATTATTTAAGATGATGGGCTTGTCATAAATGGGACAGAAGACATTAAAAATTGCCATGGTTTAACTAATAAGGTAATGTTAGGTCATAGGTTAGACTCAATGATCTCAAAGGTCCGTTCCAAACTAGTCTATTCTGTGATCCTGTGATTCTGTAAAAACCAAAATAAAGAAGAAATCATTCTTGAAACCATGTTGCTTTAGATCAGAAGAAGGTAATGGTGTTTTGGAGAAAAATGATGGCCAAAAACAGGAAGGAGACTTCAAGAAAGGAAAGAAAATGAATTTAGAAAGGAGACATAATCTTGTACATATATGTGAGGCAAATTTTGATATACATAATATCACCAGAAATTTTGACAAGGCAAACTGAACCATCTTTCATCAGAACCAAACAGGTAAGATGGCCTTTATCCATTTCAGATTCATAGGTCATGTTATCTGATACAGGGACCAAATCTGCTCTACACGTGACCTATTAACTGCATTGAAATGCCATAGCTGTGCAATGCTTCGTCATTGATTTTCTCATTGGCAATTCTTATTTAAGAAAAATAGTACTTACTCCACTTCTACCTCTAGCTTGGTTATGACTTAAGCTGCTAAATTGCTTTGACTTAACCATTTGTAGGATACATTAGACTAACAAAAGAACAGAACAGAACAGAACAGAATAGACTAGACTAGACTAGACTAGACTAGACTAGAATAGTTCAGATGGGAGTGATGTATAATGGTCATCTAGTACAACTTCTTGACTAATTCAGGGCTGACCATAAGTTCAAGTACCTTGTTAAGGGCCTTGTCCAAATGCCTCTTAGACACTGATAGGTTTGGGACATTGACTACTACTCTAAAAAGTCTGTAACCAGTATTTTACCACCTTCTCAGTAAAGAAATGTTTCATAATGTCAACTCTCAACTTGTCCTAAAGCATTTTTGAGCCATTGTCATGAGTTCTTGATCCCAGGTAGAAGAGTTCAGTACCTTCCTCTCCACCTCCCCTTCTCAGGAATTTGTAAAGAGCAATGATGTTTCTAGAAAAACATTTCCTTATGAAATGGCTCTCTGTCTGGAAACTTGCATTTTATGCCGACCTACATGCAGAAAAGTGTTTCTGAGATAGTATGAGACTGATGTGCAGGTCATGAGAGATCTTGACTTGTGATTAAATGCAGTAGGAAGCAACTGCTTTGATATAGAGATGAGGGAAGCTTGTTTTCATAGACAGTGCCACACTGTTATTTTTACAATTTGAGCATAATTTCATCATAGAGTAGCTAACAAAAATTGCTGTACAGAATCATTACTATCCCAGCTGTGTTGCAGAGCAGTATGCTATTCCAGCTTTGTACCAGCTGATACAAGAATATCATTTATAACCTAAAAGTGGTCTTGTTGCCTGTCACAGATTGCATGAGTTTTCATAAACCAATACTTATATAACTGGAGGTAGAAAATGAAATTTTCCCGTACATAATTGCAGAAGAATTTGAGTAGTTTCAGTGTTGTTCAAAATCTCGTATACTATCCACTACCTCTGCAGTGGT
Source organism: Cnemophilus loriae (assembly GCA_013397755.1). NCBI lineage: Eukaryota > Metazoa > Chordata > Aves > Passeriformes > Corvidae > Cnemophilus > Cnemophilus loriae. The sequence goes on from VZTF01005243.1 coordinate 510,914, forward strand.
AATATGTGGGCTAGAAACTCTTCTGTAATATATATGAGTGATTTTAGGCACAGTTATCTTTACTCCCCCTCTTCCCCAACATTGCAAAACAAAACAAAACAAAACAAAACAAAACAAAACAAAATCTCAGCAAACTCTGTTAGTGACAAGCCAGATAGTGTAATCTGCAGGCTGATTTACAGTAACCAATACTTTTACACTGTCTAGAGAGAAAAGTCACAGGTACAATGATTTAATTACTGGTCAGCCATTTTGCATTGATTGGGTCAGCAACAACATGTCCTTTCCAGAACTATTTCAGAATGATTTTAAAGCCATTGTTCCAGCTGCCCTAGGTCAAGTGCTTTGTCAAGATGACAAAGGCAGAAACTCGCACAGAGCAGAAAATTTGCATGAGAGAAGCTGAATTTATTTCTTTGGGAAAAAACTGACTGTGGCAGGGCATAGTTGATGAGAAAATAGAGTTAAGGATGTCAGTTTTCTTATTTAAGTAGAATTCTGATCAACATATTTTAAAAATATTTTCTTTTTTTTTCTATGAAAAAATTAATGAAAAAAACCATACTATGAATTAATATTGCCTCAAACCTGAAAGAGACAGATCAGTGTCATTCCCTGAAAACACCAGTCTGGTTGGCAGAAACACATCATGGGGTTCTTCCAGACAATTCATCTGTAACAACCACATGCACACAAAAGAGAGATTAGGCATTTTAGGGGCACCAGCACCACCTGAGGTCAAAAGGAATATAAAGCTAAATTCTAGACAGAATTGCTAGATAGAGATAATAATAAGTTGTATCAATTGTCTGTTTCATTGTTTCAGTGTCATCTGAGTATTTCCTATCCTTTCGGATTGGTTGGTTTTTGCTGGTTTGGGTGTGGGGTTTTTTATTGCTGTTGCTTTTTTTGTTTAATTTTTTTTCCATGTATGAGCATCAGTCTGTCTTGGGAGTTTATATCATTGAGTTCTTTGTGAAAACAGAGTCCTCCTCAACACTCTTTCATATTTCTGCATGATACCTTGAATGGGTTCTCCCCAAGGTCAGTGTTTTATCACCACTCATAGCATAGAAACTACTTTTACCTTAGAATGTACTTTTGTGCACTTTGGACTTTTTCTGTTAAATTTTTGGATTATAACATGGAGCTCCTAAGCCTTTGATTAGACCCTGAAGCAATCAGTCTTAAATCAAAAATGCATTTTAGCTTACTTCAAAATTTGCATCACTTTCTATTTTTTATTGCTGATATTTTTACATTGTGCTTAATGGGGATATTTAAAGACTTTCTGGGTTAAGCAAAATTTCCCAGGCTGATATTAGGCTGGAGTTTATCCATAATTTTCCTGTCTGTATGCAAAGAATTCTTCAACACACACACTTTTTTTTTTTCCCCCTCCAGAAAGATTGGAAAATCTTGTAAAACAAACTACAGAGACAACAGTAAAAGCAAGATGTTTTGTCTTTTTTGTCACCATTCAGTATAGGTTACCTTATAAACAGGATAATGCAAGAGATTCTGGCCAAGCTACCCAGAAGCAGTCTACGTGTAGCAATATCCAATATCTTGTCAGATACTCCAGCTGTTCCTCCCTTTACTGGACTCCTGAGACTTGAAACTAAAAAGTTTTACCTCTCTTCTGTTAAAACCTTATTTCACACATGCTTTTCAGCTTTATTAATAGAGCTGCATCCTATCCTGTTAGAGTATGATGAGATTTCTGAATATGAAAAATTCCTGCAAAAAGGCTGCAGTGACATAGCAAAGAGTAATCTTTATAAATTACTAAATTCTGCCTTATGGTTGTTTCATGTGCACTTACTCTACTGGTAAAGTATTCAAAGAAAATAGGCTTGTTTGAGGTAAGAAAGCTGCTCAGCTTCTTTTTGTAACTGCATTGTTGAAACCTAGTGTATTCTTGAGCTAGAAGCTGAAGCAGATTAACCACCATACAAGAGTAAATTTTCAAGAGATGTAGTCGTAATTGGCTTTAGAAATTATGATGAAGACATAAATTGTCTTTTTATTACCAAAGTAAAATATGCACTAGATGGAATTGTTGTATATATACTGCATGGGTGAATAGCATGCTTGGGGTTATTATGGAAATGTAAAAAGGTGAATAGAGTGTGTGTGAATATATACTATATAATATAGGAATGTTTGCATGATACAGTAATTTTTTTTTTAAAGCACTGGGGTTTTTCAACTTAATGCCTAAATAAAAAGGCCTGTTATGACCTTGTGTAGATTTTAGAAATAATTTTGGAAAATGCTTTACATATACACATAATTAACTTAATGAATCACATTTACAGTTCTTTCTCAGAGGGACACTGAAAATTCACCTCTGAGTAAGTGAAGTGTTTTAAATGTTGTTCCATTTATAGTTTCTGTATGGATTTAAGGCCAGTGAATGAGGCACCATGACACAAAATAGCCATTTGACTAACTGCCAATGTTTGAGACTGGAAATGTACAATAATTTTATCAGGAATAAAATTATATTTAAAACAGAAAGAGCCTTAAAGTTGATTATATTTTAAACCAGACTTTTTTTTTTTATTATTAATTTCATGTGAGCTAGTGCTTCCTAGTCTTGAAAACGTTATGTTTATTTCCACTGGGTTATGTCAATGATAGATGTTAACAATAACCTACAAATTGCCCTTAAAAATTCAGTTTGTCTGTTGCTGGATTGACCTATGATGGCCTGGAGACCAGATGCAGCTCTGGAGATACTTCACATAAAAGTAATCTACTTTAGGGCTCTGAATGTCCTTTTACAATGTGTTATTGTTTTAAATTTTGTCGGCTTATTAGGTACAAGTCAGAAGAAGAAAAATGTGACTTCAACTGAAATGATTGGGTGTTTCAAATATGCATAGTTTATAGAAAAAGATTTTCTTTTAAAAGGTTTACATAGATATGGATACTCTGCTTTTGTTATCTATGTTATCTAAAGATAACATAAAAAATTTATGTTATCTACAGATGGCCAGAGTTTTCATTGAAATAAAAATAATTGGAGGTGAACCTTTTTCAGAGCAAAGGTTGATGAAATTGACCTTACTGCTTTTTCAAAAGCTGGAAAAGGTCAGGAATTTTAAAATTATTTTCCGTAAATATTTTAAATTCATTTACAAATATTTTAGTAAATATATGATAAAAACCTGGTTTTGTTTCATCAAAGGTTTTTCTTTAAATGACACTGAAAATACTTTGTGGAGAATAAAAGTAAATTTCGATTGCAGTGTAATTTTTTTTTTTTTTAAATCAGAATTTAAAATTGTTGCCCAGTCAGTTCTGTTTTTAGTAACAACTTAGCTAGCTATAGGATGCCTAAGGTAAGTAATCTAATAATGACACTGATTTTGCCAACTTATGCTTTAAATGAGATCCATCAAGTTTTTATTTGTTTTGCTTGCTCTTTTTAAACAATTTTTGGGCTTATTCTAACAGCATTTCAGATCTACTTTCCCCAGATTTACACTCAATTCTAATTCCTAGATTTTACCTGTTGTCTGTTACATCTACTTAGCAGCAAAATTTCTGTTAAAAGATGTTTTAAAGTGCTTTTTATTAGATACTCTTTCCTGCAATGTGAATAGACTGAATACATGCTGCAGCACAATTCAACCCTGTGCCTCCTGTGGAACCATCAGCTCAGATCTATGATATTGAGCTCATTTTTTGTATAATGTATAAGTAGTTTATAGTCAAAACACAATTCTCCAAAACCACCCATTCAACTGCCAAGACTGGCTAAAACAAAATTTATTCAAAAATTTGGCTAAAACATTTATTCAAAAGAAAAAAAAAAAAAAATATATATATATATTAATGAAATTTTGTAAATCTACCAATCACTTTAAATATAAATTTTATTTCTCATGAATACGTCTAGAAACTGATTTTCAGAGCTGTTAATTTAGATTGCTTCTATTCATTCAAGTCTCAGCATTTTTAAAATTTTACTATTTTAAGCAATGTGAGCAGGCAAGAGCCATGCTTTGCACTTTCAGAAATCATGCTTTTACTTAATGTGTTTTGCTGGTTGGGTTTTCTTCTTTCCTTCTGTACAATAATAACATCTAGCAACGACTAATAGCAAATGAATCCCCAGGCTTAAATTGAATCAGATGAATACAAATTAGTAATTTTTTTACTTCTGTTTTAGACAAAAAGCTCAGTTGTTTTGTTCTCATTCCCCTTACACAGTCGTAGACATGCATATAGCTGTGGGTAACTTCACAGCACAGGGGCAGCAGCACAGTGTGACATTACAACGTAGCTTGCTGCAGACCTTTCATTTCAACAAGAGCCAGCTGTTTGATTATTCATATTTTATTCCAATTCAGAAGCCAAGAGGAATTATATTCTGAGGGTTAGGCACTAGCAGAAGAGCACTTATGGAGAGATGGGTATTTACTGACAATAATGCCTCAGTAAGTACTGTCATGCTTTGATTAGACATAAACAGAGGGAGTTAATAATGGGCTTTAAAGCCTGACATATGAGCAGAAAATGAAATTTAGAGATACAATGAAAAAGCCAATGCACTTAATGTTTGGGCCATGCAAGGAAGTTGAGATTAACAATAGATGTGAATTCATGGGCTCTTCATTTTTTTCATGATAGTCAAAGTTTTGGATTACAAGATGCTAATGAATGTTATTTATCACCTCGTAATACTATTATTTTTCACCTATGTGGGACATTTAATTAACTTTCAAGTGCTTCATTATCTATTACAGTCTCATGGCATATCTGATATTCAGACAAATAATCTTATTTTGAAGAGGCTGAGTGATCTAAGGAAGGATGTAATTTGAGGCAAGAAAATACATGAGAGAAGAGATGTGAAAGGGTCATAGAAACAGTAGAGTCATCATATTTCATAATTATTTTGTGAATAAATTATTGTTTTAATGTATTCTTCTGCTCCATCCATTGCATCCTATCTTTTAGTGAGGAGTTATATTGAAACTCTAAATAAATGAACAGAAAGAAAAACAAAAAAAAGAGAACAAAAAGAGGCTTACTCTAATTATGCATGACATTCACAAGTATTAACATATATATAATATGCAGGGTAAGACTAGCCATGCAAATCTACAGTCAAAATAGACCATTTACCAAAGATAATGTCTTAAAAATAAGAAAAAAAAATGGAGGGGTAAAAGCATCACTAATTCTAAACCGAAAAGAAATGAAATTATCTGCCAAAGGAAATGAGTGTGTAAGCAAACCTGAGATACATGCGTAAACGAATGTGTACGTGTGCACAACCAGATCTCTCCAATCTCTTTAAAAATGGGCACAATAAATAATACCAATAAAACAGGGTTGAATGACCCTTCTCTGCTTTGTAGAGCACTTTGGCATCTACTTGGTGAAGAATATTCTTGAACCACAAGGTTTCATTGGGTCCAAATTAACAGTAGTGACCGAATGGGATTGCTTCATATTTTTTGTCCCAAACAAGTGTCTGAATCATAGTTAGTAGGAAAACTTTTATTTTTATGAATATTTTATAGCAAAATTGTTGTAGCAAATCAGCTCAAAACTGAATTATATACCACAGAAGAAAGAAAAATAATTATTGTAATGTAGGAACAGTAGAGATAAACATAAGAAATATGTCAGAAATAAATGTAATAATATTTTTAAAAATGCAATTTAAAATTTTTAACACGATTCATGACATTTTGAAGGGGAAAAAGTCCAACACAGGGATAAAGATGAGTTTTGTATTGTACGCACAAAATTAGAAACTCAAAGCTTCAGATTTAGTTTCACAGAACAAAATAAGATCTGCAGTAAATTTCCACTATTCAGTTTCATATTATTAAACTGGGTTCTTCTATGTTCTTTTTGACCTTTCGACTCAGGATTCTTTTAGTTCACCATAGTGACATTGTCAAATGAAAGTAAAAATCAAGTAGTTTATGGAAGTACTGAAGAAGTACTGTAGCACAGTGTACTGTTTGGTTGGGTAAATTAAATAATAAGATCTCTGGTCCCAAATAAAGCAATTTTTTTTCCTTTTTTTTTTCCTCTTGTCCTCAGTAAGCTCCGTAATCAAGCCATAACTGCTATGGTTTGTTGATCTTGGCCAGCTGCCAGATGCCCACCCACTCAGAATAAAAAATAAGATGGAAAACACATCGTTCTAGGTAAAGACAGAGGGATTATATTCCAATTACTATCACAGGCAAAATATAGTTGGTGGTGGGAAAACTAGCTCATCTCAAATCTACGTTAGACACTGAATTTTCAGTTTCTCTTCTGCATGTAATTTTCTTGTATAATATGCATCAATGTATGTGGAATATCTACTAACAAATTGTGCGAAACTGACATGGGTTATAGAATAAAGGGCTATAAATGAAAGATTCAGATTCATAGACTATAGAAAGAGAACTTACTGCCTAAATTCAAAAATTAATGCCACAATACAAATTTCATTGAAAGAAAGGCATTTCCAGATTGCTTCTCATACTCCTCTTTGCAGCAGGCAGAAGAGCTTAATGAGTAGATCTTATAAGGAAAGCACATAGACTTCCTGTGGGGATTTCAATATATAGGACATTTATCAGGAATACATTTATAGTAATTGCTAAGGCACAAATATATATTTTGTTCAATAGGAGTCTTAAGAAAATTTTTTTTCAATTTATTTCACATTCATAAATAAGGACAGAGACTCCAATGAAAATTACAGAATCTGAAGCGGAAGGCATTTGGTGATAATACATAGAAGAAGAAAAGATTTACAGATTTAATGGGTCCACATGTATATATCAAAGTGCATACCTTGTATTGTGTTTGAACTTAGGGTCCTTTCCATCTTGAGATATTTGATGATTCTAGGATTTGAATATGCATGGATTTTAAAAAGAAGCAAATAAAAATATTATCTATAAAACGTATGAGGAAAAATAATAACATAAAAATAGATAATATAAAAAATAATGAAAAAGAGATATATAGCTTTAAACATGAAAAAAAGGATTTTTTTTTAAAGAAACATCATAAAGGATGCAAAAAGTTAAAAGAGGCATAAGAAATATTCAAAGAATACAAACTGGGCTGGAAAGTAAAGTAAAACTAGATAGAAAGAGAAAAATATAAAACGGAAACAGAACTAAAAATGGAAATAAGAGAGAAAATAATAAAAACATAATCCTTCAGAAAGGTTCCTAAAGACAAGAAAACCAAGGAAAATTCTTCCATGGATGATTGCGTATGCTTAGATATAACAAAGACATCAAAATAAAGAAAAAAAATAAGTACAGAAACGAATGTTTGTATTCTTCATTGCAAAGAGCTAACACTTGGGGTCCCAGAAGGGTCTGTGCAGTGACCTGTGATATTCACTGTGTTTATATAAGAGAGTGAATAATGACCTGCCAAATATTACAGTTGAGAAACATTTTTCAAAGTGAAAAATAGAGGTGAATGCAAAATATTGCACAAGGAACTCATTGTATTCAGGGATAAAAAATATCAGAGATAATTCAGTGCTCATAAATTCAGTGTATAGCACACATGTAACTATCACCCTAACTGAAGGGACAGAATGATAGTGTTTGAATTAGGGATTACTGTTCTCAAAACTCATCTTAAAATAATTCTAAATAAACAAATATCTTGTCAAAAATAAGAGTGAAGGATTATAGAATGAAAATAAACAAAGAAAAAAAATGCTGTCATAGAAATGTATGGTATACTCCGTGCTGAATAAAATGTGCTAATTAGCCATCTCAGAAAAAAACCAAAAAAAATTAGCAGGTTTAGATAAAGTTCTGAGAAGGATGAAAAGGATGATCAGAAGCATGAAATGACTTACCTACGAAGCAGCACTGTGGAAAAAGTATTTCTGAGTTTACAAAGAAACAATCTATGGAAGATAAGATGGAGGTCCATAAAATTGTGAACGGTTCGAAGAAAGTCAATAGAAAGTTGATACTCACTCTTTATCATAATATGAAAAAAGAGAGAAATACAGCAATCAACTGGTGTTGCATTAATGGTATAGGAGTTTAGCAGAAAATGACCTCCCTTGTGTTCCAGCTGGTCCTCAGAGATCGGAGGGGCTGGTCGTGGCTGGGTTTCATTTCTGATTATAGCCAGTTCAGATTTATAATGAGAACAGATGCACAAATAGTGCAGTTTTTTAATCTAATACGATGGTACTGATTGCATTCAATAAGGAATTACACAATCCAGATTTGTGGATCCAGATTTGTTTATTGAAACAACAGGAGAACAGGTTCAGGAATGCTGGTGATAAATGCATTTACTGCAGAGTATTAGTATGTGATACAACAGAGAGTATATTAAGAGAGATCTAACAGTTCTACACATATGTATAAAAGAATATTCATGCGTAAAAAGCAATTTTTAATGTATTTTGAAAAATTGGAATACAGCAGGAAAAAAAGATTTGGAAGAAACCAGAGGAAACTGGGCAATCCTGGTGAGCTCCATATAACTCTTTTTTAGTGTTTTTAAATAACAGGAAAATTAACCTAAAGTAGATGGACACTATAGCCAGCATTTCATTAATTCTTCAGAAATATTATAGACAATGAAAGTAAACTAATTGTAACAGATCAATGTTTTGACTGCATTTTTAAAACTTATATGTAGTCTTCCTTTATAGAATAAATTCTGCGGCAATGATGGAGAGAAATCTCATCTTGGCCATCTTAAACATCCATGAATGTAAGATTAAGCCATTATTAAAAACACTTAAACACTTAAACATATAAAAATCAAACTTTTGAGCACATCAAATTATTTTATATCCATCATACCATAAAAGCCAAAGGAATTGTGTTAGTCAAAACATGCAATTACAACAACTTGACCTTCAGACCTTGAGTTGTAAAACAATGAACTGAACAGTGCCTTTTTCATTTAAAAGCTGATAAAAAATCATAAGAAAGTACCAAATTATTAAAAAATGATCCTCCATTAGATTTTGTGCTGATCTTCATTTACTTGAACAGTTTATTTCATCTGCTTAATTTAGTAAAAATATGTCAGGTGTATTTCTGCATCTGAAGGTCATACAATCAAGCAACACCAACCTCAGTGTAAAAATCTCTTGGAAAATGAGATTTCATTGGTACAGTCAATAAATAAGCTGCCATCAATAAAACCAAAATACACTCTAATCAAAGAGAGACACGTGTTTATGGTTATGCTTCCAAAAGCTGTGGGTCATGCTCCTCTGAATGACGCATAAAAACTACCAGATGGTCAGGGGTGGCATAGGAAGAAGTGGGTTTATTACTTCTGTTCATAACACCAAAATTTGATGGTTATGCTAAGCAAAATAGATTCTTCAGCTTTTCTAATTCATTTTGTAGCACAAGGAGGCATACAACAGTTTGTGAAATCCTGCTCTACGGATCTGAAAACAGACCAGATTATTTTATCAGAATATAAAACATTATATTTAGTCACCCCTCGCATCCAAAAAAACCCAGTCAGATATTATGTTAGAAACAACACTGAACCATTTTTTTTTTCTTTTGCTTCCATTACTGGATACTTGCAAGCCTGTCCAAAAACAGAGTATCTACACTCTGGGCATTATGCCACGTACATTTTTCTTGAGGCTTTTATGCCTCCGAATTAATGACAGTACAATTAAAGTTCCATGCCACAATAAAGAATGAAGTAAAACAAGGCAGCACATAAAGGCAACAATGAAACAAAGAAAAATAACATTCAAACATTTCTACCCATTTCCTTTGCTTACCCTTGAGAGGAAACTGGGATCTCTCTCTGAGATATTCTTACGGAAGGAACAGTGATGCTGTCACGATGTTTATATTTTACGACTGTAGAGGTGGGAATTGTGTTCTTGATTCACTTGCTCACAGCCATTTAGACCCATCTGAGATGATCCAGGGTACCCTGCCTTGTCTCCATTTTTCTCCATGTCACATGCTACACACGGCTTTAGATTCTTGTACATGGCCAGCTGAACAGAAACCCCCATGAAGATTCACTCTGGTCAGTATATTTTTTTATTCTTCAAAATTCTCTAGAGTCCAGCATGTATACTGACTAGAAGTCTCTCGAATATGATGGGAGTTTAGATAAGTCTCACATTTGCATACATACATATTTAGATCTTAAATGAGGTATATAACAGAATCACAAATTTTGTAATGGTTTGTGCATCTTTCACCACAGGAAACTACTGCAGTGAAAGACAGAAACTACTTCCTTTGTGCAAGAAATTGCTAACATACATTTAGACAACTGCGATTTTTATCAGTTCTGCCTAGCACAGAAGTTAGGGCATCAGTGTTTCTTTTGTATGGAAAATCCAAGGTGGTGGCAAGAGGGGATTAGTTTTTTTTTCTAAGTTTAAGAGAGTTGACATATGCTCCAGGATCTGGGTACTGCTACTGAGTACTAAAAAAATCTTATAAACAATTATACTAATATAATTTTTATGCCTTATTTGGTGCACTGAAGATGCTGTGTTAACTTTGAAAATAATAGAATTTGAATAATTTTTAGGTACCTACCCCCATCGGTTTCTACTCGGTTCCATGTTTGCTGTTATGTGCTCTTCCTTCAGTTAGTCATTTTTCTAAAATACAAACTGACTATTTTAAAATCCAAATAAACCATAGGGGGAAGCACATGTCAGGTGTAGAAATTAGAAATTTATCAAAGTATCTTTAATTTTTTCTTTCTTAATACTGGACTGAAGTGTTTCATCTCTCCACTGGAATTAATTGTTACTAGAAACTTAATTGAAATGGAAATAGTTTCACTAAAACCATGCTTTTATTATTTCTTTTTTAAAGGGAAAGATTATTCCTTTTTTAGATCTAGTAATTGTACATGGAATATTGGTAATATTTAGGCAAACTCATGGTCTTTGATACAGTTATAGAAGTTGAAAAATAATTGTAAAAAAACATCTAAAATATTTTCTTTACAGTTCTTAACATTCTTTCTGCTTTGCATTAATTTAATAATAAATTATGAAAAATTTTCAGTTCTTCTTCCTCTTAAAGCACCAATTAAACCCCCAAAACATGAAGCTTTCTTGAAAATAAAAACCAAAAAAATGATAAAAAACCTTACCAAAAAAAAATCCCAAAGAGAAAAAAAAATCCAAATCATAAAATGAATGAGCTCTGGAAATAGAAGAATTTAAGATACACATATTTTTTCTCTAAAATTACCTCTTTTTTTTTNTTTTTAAGTAATATTCTATTTAAAAGTACTGATCCGAGAAATTTTGAACCAAATAAATACATTTCTGCAAATCTGCTGCTTTTGGTCAAATCAGTTTTTTACAGTTTAATTGTGGGAACAATTTTGATTAACTCTATTGGCTTTGAATTTTCTTAAGAAAGGAACAACGAAGAACACCCCTCAACAAGATTATATCTCAGTAACCTCTCCAGTCAAAATTAACCCGAAAAACTGGCGAGATCAGAAAGGCATAAAAATTTTATTTATTACTAAATTAGGCATCTATGACCTGAAATAATTTGATACAGTGCTGGCAACAAAGCACAGTATAATTTTACATATAATTGCAAGAACAATTTCTTAAGTTACCCCTCTTCATCCCCCCTCCTTACCTTCCCCCAAAAAAAGGATGATATAATGGATTTATATGTATTACAAAAATGTATAAACTATTTTTTATGGCCACAGGCTTCACACTTTTCATCATCCAGGGGAACAACATCTAAACAATCTGAACAAGCAGTTTGAATAAACTTGGGGGATGAGGTTTCTGATTGTGTGAATTGCCTGTATTTGTTTGTTTTATAGTATGAATTGTCTGTGTCTGTAGTAGATTGTTTTCAGCTAATTTCTTGCAGCTGTTACTAAATTACAGGCTCTGCTTTCCAAGGCCACTTAGGGAAAGGAAAACCAGTGCTATTTAACCACTAATCTGACTATGTAATGCTCTGAATGAAGAGAGGAAAAACATTTGCTATTTCTAGCTGTGCAACACAGACTCTTTGCCAACTACTCACGTGACTGAATGGCTGCCACTTATTCACTGATAAATGTAAAGGATAACGTTTCTATTTCTTTGAAAATAGTATGTCATGAAAGACAAATTATGTGTCTAATTAACCCAAGTGTCATTAGCCAAACATTGTGTCATAGCAGCCAATAGTAGCTAAAACATAGTAACTCTGGTAGTATCAGAGGACCTGAAGGTCTGATTTTAGTAACTGGATTCAGTGCAGGAACTAACATACCCAGGCAAATAAAATTCATCGGAATATCCTCAGATTATGTCAGCCTCATTAGCCACGTCTTTTGCAATATCCTATTGTATGCAGTAATAGATGATTTTTAGAAGGGTCTCCAGAATGAAAGGAACTATCAGTCAAATCTTCCAAGAATGGATGTTTAGTTATTAAACCTGATAATCCAATCTATAAATAAATGACTGCATTATTATTCTAGACCAGAGGATTTTATATTCACAAGACATTTCCCCCATGTTATCGATTGATAATATCAAAAATCACCCTGTTAACTGGTTTGACACATATTTTCTCATATTTGCTAAGAAGAAAGCGAATATTATAAATGATCTATGAGTATTATTAAAAAAAAAAGTATTTCTGGGTTTAATGCTTATGAAAATGATACCAATGCTGCCTTTTTTTTCTCTTACATAGCGATATTGCTGAAGATATTACTTCAATGAAAATGTTACTTTTTTTTTCAGTTGTTTTTTTACTTTGTTTTTTTCTTCAGCAAACAGAAGTCTTGGGCCCGTAAATCTAAAAGGTTTTAAGTAGGATTTGAATACTTTATTCTAGATTATTTTGATCCTAGAGATATGGATACAGGTTTTTCGAACAGCTCTAGTGAGTCTAAGTTGTATTGATTTTCAAAGGAAATGAGTTTTTCAACACCCGTTTTTCATCAGTTTCCTCATCTTTCCTTCTTTTGATCTATAAGTCCCAAATGAGAATGGAAATACTTCCTTTATGTAAGGACAGAAGTGAAAGGGAAAAGGCAGAGAATAATAAAAGAAGATAGTAAATATTATCGCACATCTTGTTTTTCTCCTTCAAAAATCAAGAAAGAAAACCAGAACTAACCCACCATACTCACTGCATAACAAAATACTGCTATTACAGAGCCTTCATAATAGTGAAATTGCTAACTACATGTTTAAATCCTGTGTTTCACAGTATTTTGGACCTGGCTTATTGGTGGTTTTGAGGATTGAAATTATTTTTGGCTTTACAATACAGTGTACAAGAGAACTACATTTATGCATTAACTTTTCCATAGCGTTCTGTAGGCTGAAATTTAGGTTAAGGGGTAGCACCGGACAGACCAGACGTAATAAGTAAACAAAAGCATATTGCTCTGTCTTCTGACTAGGACTTTTCAACAGTCAAAGACTCACAGGTAATATTATTGAGAAGGCCCATAACACAATGGTTGCCTGTGAATACTATTTAATATAAGGCCCAGGCAATGTCTTGCAGATGACTCCTTAATTTGAGGATTTCACTCAAGTATTCCTGATAAATTACGTTAATTATCACTTAAAATTAATAAAACTACACTCTGTAACTTTACAGACCATTGCTTCCTCTTGTTTAAGCTCTTACCTCTGTCAAAATAAATAATTAGGGAGCAAATATGAAATAGGTACAATACAGCAAAGACATTACAGTGAAAATTATCATGCATCTGTATGTTTAGTTTATGTATGTTTAGTAACTTTAGAACTACTTTACCAAGAAACCTTAATTTAGTTCTTTATACAGCAGGTTTTCCTTCCCTTTCTGGCACATAAAATGGCTTTCAACTCTGTATGCTAGAAAAACTGTCCTTACAAATACTTTCTGACAATCTTATTGCAATCCACATTTGCACCATTTGTGCTTAGACAAATTTATTTCAAACTCACTTCATCAATGATAAAAACTTTGTTGAAGATTCTGTCCCCAGTTTAATGCGAATGTCAATAATCATCAATGTGTCCAGATAATTTCAGGAAATTGTTTTATTATAAAGTTGTTGCATTGAATATGCTTCTATATAAGGACACTTTTGTTCCTGCAGCCTATTACATGGCAAATTATGTTTGTACATTAAAGCCTGTGTGAATATTTTCAAGTGTTTCCCAACTAGAAACATCAGTGATATATATTTAATAATAGTCAATATTATTCAATATTTAATAAGTTTATCAAACAAACAGTTCGAAGTGCAAGAAATGTTACCAGTTAGAGCTGCCTGCCCTGTGGTTTCCTCTTCCATATGATTTGGCAAACCATGTGTCCTGCCCGACAGAGCACAGCTTCCAGCATGGCTGTGAGACAAGGTTCATATAATTATACCTTTCAATTTTATAGCTAAGCACCTGGCCTTCTATTTATTAGCAAAGGTAAACTGTAAACAGATGTCAGTGTTTTGTATCAGAGCCTTAATTTTGGCTTTTTTCAGTCTAATAACCTGCCCTAGTTGGTGGACTGGAATACTGAAGAAATGTATTCTTAGTGTAAAAAAACTGCAGTGATGGAGTTCCATCAGGTAAAGGACATTCAATCCATCCACTAATATCCTGCATGTACTCAAGTGAAAATTGTCCTTCTGACTGATCATAATCCTAACTAACTGGAAATGTAGGTGCTTTAAATTCTTTGTGCATTGTTCTGAAATGATGACCCAGGTTGGACAAAGATAATCATTTGAGACTAATTACATCTGCCCATATTTGCTCCTTCATCTTGTGGCACCATTAAGAACTCTTAAGAAAAACTAAAACAAATGTATGAGTATTTAACTGAACACATATGACATACAGGAGAATTAGGTCTGTACAAACAACTTAAGTTCTGAGAAGTCTTATCTCTGGAATGGTGGCCTTCTGAATTTAATAAAGTAGTGATTAAAAATCTCTTTTAAACATTCTGTGAATATTTTTAAACATTTTTGAAAAATTCTACGTTTTATTCACCACCATGAAATTAAATATCAACCAATGGTTCACTTTAAAAAGTTATACATAAAATGAGGAATACTCGTAATGAAACTCATTTTATCTTCAAAAAATAGTAATATTAAATTTAATTTTCAGGTATTCGAAATTAATTCATTGTATTCTGTATTTCTTCAGATATTAAAATAATAATGTTTATTTTCTCTATTTTCTAAAATAAAATATTTTGTTAATGGCTCTTAAAATTGTATTTATCTGGTAATGAAGAAAAATTGTGATACCTGCTGAGGCCTATTTTAAGCTTTTATTTTTCTGAATCCCTGATGATATAAAAGCAATGGATCTGAGAGGGAAAAAAATAAGATGCATTTTGACTTGATTTGATGTTACACTAACATATTGAAATTTAAATTCAGTATAGGTGAATTGGAAATAAGACAGAGCACAGAACCTCCAAATAAATGATATTAAGGGTTTTTTTTGTTTTCGGGAGGAATTCATAAGAGAATCATTTTTATCTCTTATTATCTAGAAAAGGAAAGTGTTCAGCACAGTGCTCATAAAAATAAGCAGTGAATGATTTTCAAACTATTAAAGCATTACACTTTTTACGTCTTAGATACCCTTACTTCAAAAAGAGATAGCAGTAACACTTTGCACTGCACTTTGTAACAACTACTTTAAAACACACTGTAACTCATCATAGCTTACGGAGTATGCAATGCATGCATGAATACATTGTCAGATTCCTACCTTTTTACACATCCCTGCTTAGCCTATCCAGCATTCCGTATCTGTCCTGTGGAAGGACCTGCTGTCCCATGCTGGGCAGGTTGAACATAGATTTAGGCGAGGTTGGGCAGGGCTCGGAGGTACCTGATCTAGTGTCGCTGCCCACGGCAGGGGGGCTGGAACCAGAAGATCTTTAAGGTCTCTTCCAATCCAAGCCATTCTACGATTCTGTGATATGCTGTTCCTTCTTTGCTTCACAGGAAGACCTTGATTCTGTTGGAATGGTTGTAAAGATGAATCTAGAAGCAATCTGCTTCTAATTTCAAAGTACATGACATCAATAGCTGTTGTTTCCAAGGTTATGCTTTAAATGAAAATAATCCCATGCTGGAAAGATTCAGAAGTTGTAAGAAATACACCTTTTATCAGGATATAGTTATAAAACTACATTAAAAATTATACAATTTGGATTACTTTAATATTCCTTAGATAATGAGGCTTTTTTGTTTTATTGATTTTCTATTGAAAATTTTGTTGGATTTCTTTCATTGCATTTTTTTTTTTAATTAGAAAAATTAAGACTTGAAAATACCAAATCAAATGGAAAATAACAGAAAGAATAATGTCTTCATTACTTTTACCAAGAGCTGTCAAAAGTTTGTTTATTTAGTATGATTGATACTGGCCATTCAGATGTTCCAGTCAAAGGAAGATAATAGCTGCTTAAGGTTTTATTTTATGGTATTTATCCCTTATTAAGAAATCAAGAAAAATTATCAAAAGAAAGGAGTGAAAATAAAATAAGTTGCACAGCACATCCATAGTCTCCATCTATGTTTAATAAGTCAAATTCATTACTACACTTGATGGGGTGTTGGGGAGGAGAGGGAGAGAAAAAGGATACATGCTTCGCTTCTTTATCTATTGCTCCTCTTGTTTTTATCATTGAGATTTTTTTTTTCTTAGATTATTTTAAAACAGATTCTGATCAGAGCTAGACTGCTCACCCATCTTCTCTTGAATCATATAACTGGCTGAGAGAAGACTGAATAATATTAGACAACATTAACAAAATCTGAGAGTAATAGTAATTTTAAGCCTTAGTATATTTTTAGATACAAACTGCAGGAAGTATGAGAAGAACAAGTTCATCACAGAACATTGTACTTTGAGGGCAAAATAAATCTCTATAAAATATTGACAGTTTATTTGAGCATGTTTCACTGAGACACATTATTTAAACACAAAATAAATGGTAATGAAAAAGTGCTATAAAAACTGAAATGCTGAGTCAGCTAACAGGTAATGAAATGTCAGTCCATTAATATATTCCAGCAGAGCTGCTGAACTCATATCACAAAACATTTTTTCTCTGTTGGCCACAGCAGTGAAAATTCATACCACTCCACACAATGAACAAGTTTAGCTTTTCAGGAAATATTTAGGTGGTATAAATGTGGCAAGGGAAAAACCAAACAACATCTACCTGAGGTGCTCCTGATTTCCTTTTTAACTGTATCTCAGTGCAGATTTGTTTTAAATTTGAACATTTATATATATGTGTATATATATATATATATAGTCTTTTTACAGGATGCTAGATTCTTTTGTATGTTTGTTTAACATATCCACACACTATATATCATCAGTGTGCGAAACTCCTTTTGCATTATTTGTATTCTAGATATACGCCTGCGTAATGGTTTATCTATCTCCTGCAAAACACTGGATTAAATGAGGCTGTATATTCTCTATGTTCTCTAGCAGTTTTGCATGCTAGTTTCCTCAGATCCCTCTCCTGTTGGTTCTTGTGCACGTTGTTACCGATTTACCTGACCGCATAAATCTTTTGAAGGATTCTTCGTTTTTGAAATTTGAGAAATATGTTCCTTTGTTTTTCTCTGAAATTCTGCTGCAAGTACTTCAATGAGTAATGAAAACTATAATTATAAAATGAAAATTAATTCAATTTTAAAAAATCTCTAGATTTTTGATCCTATATTGTTGAAGACCACATTATTGTAGTTTGATTAAATATATCAAGTTTTTAAATGCCCCAATTGTGTCCCCATTTTTAGCTTGCACATCTATTTAAAATGTAATCTTACATTTTATCTTTTCTCATTTAAGGTGCTGTCTTCCTTAAAACCTGTTCTTTGTTTTCCTGAATACATTAAGATCCATTTCCAGCTTCATTAACATTTGGAAACATTTTTTAAAAAGTAGAAAAAAAATATAATAGAGCTTTTGTCACTGACAAACAAGATTTCCACTAAGTGTCTGCAATGCAAAAAACATCCCATGTAATTCAGGTCCTTTTCCAAATTTATTTCAAAAATTCCTTGCCATAACACCCTGAATTTGTCAGCAGATATACAGGAAGGACTAGATTTACAAGCCCTTAGTCAGTTCATTTGCTGTTTATCTCAGATGCTTTGGATTGCAGCCTCTCAGCACTCATGCATGACCTTTTTCCAAAGCTGCTGTTTTTGTCAGAGTTGATTTAATCGCAGAGATGAACTTTAACTTTTGAAGAGTCATAATCCACTCATTTGATGTACATTGAGTTATCTTTCTTGTACTTTATCAGAAAAAGGTCCTATTAAAGTTCGAAAATGACTGGTCGAGTTTCTGAGCTAAAAGAATGTAAAATGTTGTTTGTTACAATGCTGTCTTACTTTCTATGCTTGAGAAGGCATACAGTGACAATATTATGGATGTCATCTAGTTTTATTGTATATACGCATACAGATAAAAGAAAATTTAAAAATTGAACAGAGAGGTCTTGGTATGTGATAAGGTCACTTTTCCAATGTCTTCTATTTTGGTAAGTAAACACAAATAACTTAAAATTCAACAAACAAGATGTTCTTTACTGGGGTGAGGGACGAGAGAGATGATGTAAGTTTCTTTTTGGCTCTGAGTATGAAAAGGCCGGACAACAAATGGCATCATAAAATAGTTGTTTAACCAAGAGAGAGAAAAGAGAAGAATATAGGTAGCAAGTAATTGTCACCATTCTTTCGGATGCTGGACATCCCACTTTCATGCAGAATCGAACAACACCCAGATGGATTATTCACACAACACTGTGTAGATTCTGTGGAGAGTTCCCCTCCAGTGGAAAACACAAAATCACCTCTTTTGACTATGTAAGTTTTAAGGTACTCGACAGCTAAAATATGTATCACATCAATAAATGCAATAAGAAAACAAAAGAATACCCATACCATATTTAAGTATGTCAGCTCCTGGCAGGAAGCACATTCAGTGTCTACAGAGGACTTTTAATCATACCTAGTGGGAACATTTTAATTGAATTGACTGGCCTAAAGTACAAGAATATATGTTGCTGAGTATTAGGAGTTTGATCCAATACGTTTATCCAGAGCTAAGGGTTTGACCAACAAATAGATACAATTATTTTAATAAGAAGGACCACTTTAAATAATTGTGTGATTACTTTGCAACTCTCATCCATACTTCTCATCCAAATAGTGCTATAATATTCAATTTAAAATATAACAAAACGCAAGCAACTTTTGGAAATGGAAGTTGAACACTTACTTGTCTCTGTATGGCACTCTGGAAGTCAGACACTCAGGAATGATGTAGTAACATAAGTATTGGTGTCTTTTGCTGTTGAAGTTAAGGAGGCATCTACATGTAACTGAGAAATGCAGCAGAGGACCTATAGGCAGTCTTTCGCGTTCTAGAGGGGGTAGTTGCTGGTCTTCCCACTGTTGGGATTTAGGAATAGTATTCTCCAGTTTAGTGCTTCCACTAAAACCATGCACTGCTCCTCTCTCCCTCTGCCCTGTGGAGCACTGGAGAGGGGAATTAAAGGCACAAAAGGCAAAGATCATGGGTTTAGATAAGAACAATTTACTGGAAACAGCAATAAGATAAGGAAACAAACAGGAACAGTAACAATAGTAATGACAGAAGGTACAAAAAAAAGAACAAATTCACAGGAAACTTCCCTAGAAAATAGACAATACCAGATGCTTCCCTCTGCCCATTCACTCAACCAGAAGGAACCCCTTCTCCTCAGAAGAAACTCTGTTCTCCCTGCCCCTGGCAATGACATGAGGTGGTATAGAATAACTTCTGTGTCCTAACCCTGCCGTCTCCCTGCTGCTCCGAAAATTAACCCTGTCCTGAACAAGGACACACACTAAATATAAAGCAGTATCATATGTTTATGCTTAGAATGAACCTTCATTAAGAATACAACTGAAACTTGTTTAAATTAAAGGAAATCTTGCTGTTCACCTCAATAATGTCTTGTGGAACACTCAGTGAAGGAAACATTTAGTACAGCTCTTTCTTTAGCAGAAACATTCTCAAAAACACTGACATAATTTTCAAGGTATTTTGACAACAAAATGTAGGCTTTAATTATGTATTTTGATTATTATCAGCCTTTATTGTACTATAAAGTACTATAACCGTAAGTAACTATAAGCTGACACCGAAATGTTTGTACGCTTGACCAAAAGTATTAAGGCAGACATACCTATTCGAAAAAATACTGTTGTTTTTTCTCTATGAAAAATGTCTGATTCATGTCATTATAGGCAAAAAGCATTGCCTGATCCCTGTTCATCTACTGAAAGTTTGCTATAATTCCCATCAGGTTGCTCCTAGTATAATCTATTGACTTTGCATAATAAGCCAAGTTTCAGCAAGTTAAATGCAAAATAACAATATATGCCACTGGAATTCCAGTTCCATTATGCAGAAAGTATTGCTATGAGCAAAAAGAAAATATAGGTTATATGTAACCCCAAATATCTGACTTTTTAGCATCATGTAAATCTTAATCAAAGAAATTTTGTTAGTTCAGATATCAATCTGGACTATAATTCCATTGAGGAAAAACAAAACACAGTCATAATAATTGTAGCAATAATGATAATAATAATACAGTTAAAATTATTATATATAAAGGTCCCCTCTTTCAGTACTCCTTTGTACTCTCAGATTGACAGCACCCATATTCCTCAAGCAAGCAAGGGCACAGGGAGCCGGGGCTGGGTGTAGATAATGGCTGAAGCAGGTCATCTGTGCTCCAGGTCCTTCACTTGCACTGCAAAGAGAGAAATGGTGATATATTTTTTTCTTCTGCCTGTTTTTTTTAATTCGTTTCCTCATTTCTCTTTTGTTTTTACAGGATTCTGTTTTCAAACAAAGTTCCACAACACACTCTCTCTTCACTGATTTTTAATGTCACTGTTGTCTTGAATTTACTATATATACGGTGCATTTAATGTTAAACAC
Source organism: Cnemophilus loriae (assembly GCA_013397755.1). NCBI lineage: Eukaryota > Metazoa > Chordata > Aves > Passeriformes > Corvidae > Cnemophilus > Cnemophilus loriae. The sequence goes on from VZTF01005243.1 coordinate 531,918, forward strand.
TTGTCTTTTATTGTCTTTCTTACTTTCAAACTTCTTTTGTCAATCTTCTAGATATGCATTTCTTTAACCAATCACCTCCAGTGTCAGCCTATGTTCCTTATCATCCTCTGTTGTACTTTTCTGCACTGTATCCTTTTTCTACATTTTTCAAATTCTCTACTGTCAAGCTAGACCCATTTCCCTCTGCACTGTATCATTATCATATGCATTAATATTTCATTTGCACAGAATAATTACTTATTGTTACTACAACACTTTTTCTATATAAATATAATGAAAAATAAAACAAATGGTAGTCATAGCTACCCAATCTTTAAAAAGAAAAATCTGTTGAAGGTAAACCAAATGAGATCAAAGCTCCAGAAACATCAAGGAAAGTTCAGGCAAACCAAGCCTGACAAGTTTCACTCCTGAGGTCTCGCAAATTTTGTTAGTAGTCTGTTATTAGCTATGGCAATGCAATCTTACTTCGCTAAAATGCCACAGATGGTCTCCTTCAAACTCAGTTTTGCTGATCATTGCAATCTGCTCAACATAAGAAAATCTTATTTGTCATTCTGTAAGAGTGAATTGAGAACTCTCGTAAACTTCAGACTTTAATATTTTTATGAATACTTCCATCCGTGGACTGTTAACAATTTTATAATGCATTTGTTCTTTGTTTCTGTTTAAATTTAGTTTCTAGGGCTACCTATGTGCTTATGCATGTATTTTTGTGCATTTATATATATTCTTGTAAAACATGTATACATATTCTTGTAAAGCAATATTTGATTTTGCATAGACTTTGTCTTGAAACATAGTGAACACTGTAGTGAGAGTCAGAGAAGCTACAAATGTATTTTCTGACACAGATGAATGTGAATATGTAAAAATAAGTAGAAATATAACCTGATCTTTTATTTCATGTAATTAGGCTTAAACTAGTTTTAATATTATCTCTAAACATGCTCTCAAGTTTGCAGTACATTTCTTTTGGTCTCCCCACATGGGTAGTTGTCATTTTACATCATTCTACTGTCTCTGTGAACAAAGTAAGCATCAGACGTCCTCGAGAAAGGACATTCAGCTTAAACCTTGGATCTCTGTGAGTAGAGAACACTACTAAGGGAAATGAAACTAAATGGCAAGGGAAGAACTTGGTGTGTCTACGTCAAAATGTGTGAAAGGCAACTGAAGTGGATGGGTCTGAGTAGATGATTTTGACAAAGGTGAGGTAGAACATTATTTATTACTACACAACCAAATTCAGATCTTGGCAAATGAATGAAATTGTGTGGGCTTTACAGAAAATTGTTGGGCCTTCTCTTAAAATATCTATGTTGTTTGTACAATTCATTAATACATTTAAACAAATACATATATGCATAAATACATATACGTATATTAAACCTGAAATCAAGATTCCTTTAAAAGAACATTTAATGTGTATTCAACACTAATGAAATCTTAACCTTTAAAAAGATGATTCATTCTACAATGAGCAGATTATTCACAGGAGCCACAAAAATATTCCGTGGAGCACAGAATCAATCTATGCAAAGTCTTATGAAGCTTGTACGTGCGAACATGCTCTTGAGGAGGCTAGCCCTAAACTAGCCCTAAAAATCACCTCTGTAGCACTCAAAACACTAAGAACCAGGGTTATCTTCTTATGATGATACAACCTGCTGTGGAAATAGAATTGCTGTTTATTCTGCAGAGGTAAACAGACCCTCTCTTGTGTAATAATGAAAGCAGCTGAATTTTAAAAGAGTCTTCCTCCAAGCGAAGTTGTTTAATATATTCTTCTTCTATAGAAATACATTAATATAAAATATTCCCAAGTGTCCTCTTTGAAAGTAATCTAACAATCTAATTTTGTTTTATTTTCTTCTCTTTTAGGGTAGCAGGATTATAATAGGTTTGAATTGACTCAGGTGATGCCTGAGGTGATACAAGAACAAGGCAGCAGTTCTATTCCGTTCAGAGTGCAGTAATACCATCATCAAAATCCACAAATCTGCAAACACACGAGTGATAGATATCCTCTATAATGGTGACATGCTGCAGTTCTTCATTCCCATATTCAGTTTCACTTACAGCTAAACAACTTTTCCTATGAGGATGAAGAAGAGATTTAAGATTAGTTGACTAGAAAAGACCACAAAGAAAAACCTGATCCAAAGTTCTTCAAGCTCATACTAAAACCAGAGGAAATATCAAAATCTAATGCTACAAGGAAGTAGGTCAGGACTAGATTCTTCAGAGTATTCTTAGCTTCCAGAATTTCATTGCAGAAGAGAAACAAAAGGAGTGGTATCTTACATAAGATCTATACTTAGTAAATGTAAGAAACACAAGAATGCAATGGTAGCAAGAGGAAGTAGAAACAGCAACAATCAAGGGTTTCTGTCATTTTATTAGGATAGAGCTTAGGGAACCTGACTTATCTTTCAATTGCCAAAATCCTGCAGAGGATTTGTTTATGTGAAGAAGAGCAACGCATGCACAGAAAAATTTTGAAATAAAATCTTACCAGCGGTGTAATACATATTGTGTTCTCTGTTGCAAAACAAAAATATTTTAACCAGTTGAAACTGTATTGTTCCAGTCCATCATATTCTGTGATAAACTAGAAGTTCTTGTTTAAAAGATGCATTTTTCCCTAACCTTTACAAAATAATGTTTGTCTTAAATTAACTGAATTGGGATTTTAAGGAAATCATTAACCTTTTACATCTATGATAGAACAGGTTCTTCTCTGACCTATTGATCATCAGTCACCTGAGAAAAATTTTCAGAGGACAGTGACCTGAAATTACTGGCCTTTTTCCAGCTAATATCTCCATTTTGAAGATCAGCCTGAAAAAGAAAGTAGACATTTTATAACCTATGATGGAAATTAATTTCTTATTAAATCAAAATGCTGATCACAGAGAATGATATGGCTTTACAAGAAAGGACTGGTTAAGAAAAAGATATTTTAGAAACAATAAGAATTTTTTTTTACCCTAGATGCATTTTCTAGATGCATTACCAGTGGTAGTGAAAATTTTGTCAAAGTTCATTAGGATGAAAGAAGTTCCATAAATACATCACTAAAATTTGTAATACTTTTTGGCTGAATATGTCCTCCATTGTTTTCCTACACCAATAGTAAGGACAGTTTTGTTTTTTTTTTCTCTTTCATTTTCTCATTCCTTATCTCATTTGCTTCTTTTAGAGGGAAGGGACAGAACAGAATATAGAAGAGAAAAAAAGAAAAAGTATTGCACTTCTCATATCTCTCAGTCAGGGATTTTTACTTTCCTCTTTCCCTGAATAAAACTCCAACTACAAATTTGCAGTCGAAAAAATTTTTTTTTTACTCTGAAAATAAGGAAAAGTTTATAATACCACAATTGCTTTCCTTTCAATCTTCTGTAGAAATAAAATTTTCAGGATTACTACAATGTTAGAATAGGAATTAGGCATAGGGAATAGAACAGGGAATAGGGATTCTATTAATTTATAATTTTACTATATGATCTAATTCCCGTTATGTTAGAATCATCCTGGTTTATGTAGTTTGTGTTGTACAAAGAGATTTGAAACATTTTCAGGTCTGTGAAATAACTACTGATAAGTGATTTATATTTTTTAAGAAAAATAAACACACCCTGGAAAAAAAGAACCCTTGTCTTCAACTTGGAAAAAAAAGAAAGTAATACAAAAGGAAAGAGAGAGAGAGAGAGAAAGAGAGAGAGAAAAAGAAAGAAAGAAAGAAAGAAAGAAAGAAAGAAAGAAAGAAAGAAAGAAAGAAAGAAAGAAAGAAAGAAAGAAAGAAAGAAAGAAAGAAAGAAAGAAAATTAACAAACTGTCATTTTGGAAAATTTCTGCCTGAGGAAGAAGATAACAGTCTAAGGACCTTTTATATACATCATTTCTTGAACTTCACCCTAATAGTCTTCAAACTTTTATTTGTCTATCCATCTATAGTAAAAGAACCAACAGAAGTTGCCCCTGTTTCAGAAGACAGTTTTTCACCCTGCTTGTGAGGAAAGAGTTTCTTATGGCTGCATATAGAGACACAATGATTTCTTCATGCATTGTTTTTGCTAATATGGTAACTTAGACACCACTGCCTCTGCAAGACTGTTTTCCAAAAGATCCTTAAACCTCTTCTCCAAATATCTGTGAAGTCTGGCAATCTTTCACATAATTTTCTTTAACCATGTGTGAAATCTATTAATTTCTCTTAGCTCTATCTATAATTTTGTTATGTACTTGCTCTATTATTTGTCATGCCCAGCAATTATGCATGTTCTGCCTGGACACTCACGGCAGTTCAGATAGCCAGACCTCAGGGTTCAGTTTTCCACCTGCAGACCTTCACGGAGCAAGCACTGCGTTCCCAATAATAGCTCTCGGAAAATATGCTGCCAGTGTGCTCCTGTCTCATATTCTGATCTAATGATGGAGTAAAAAAAAATTAATAAACATGTCCGAATTTGTTTAGCAGTTCCATAGTTCCTGTATTTTCCAGATTTTGTGATATTTTCTTTTAGCTTCTCTTTTCAAATCTCACTTTCTTCTGAATTCTGGTGATTTCCCCATTACAACAATACCTTCTTTTATTATAAATGTGGTTTCCAGAGCAAGACTTAAAGCAGCTCACAGCAGCTGGCAAAGTAAGCAGGAGGTCACAGCAGCAAGCCACAGTGTAGACAGATTGTCAAATAAGGACACAAGATAAAGAAGAGAGCAAGATTAAGAAAGAGAAAGTCACTCTGCTAACTAAGGGTTCCCATGAAGCTACATCGACTAATCCTAATTTTTTCAGTCACCTGACACTACATAAGGTTCACTATCTCTAATACCTTAATATCTGCAACACTGCCACTGACTCCTTTCTAACTGTATCCGCATTTGCCTCCAGAGCACTCCTACTCACTGTTCCCAAACTATTGCAGCACTACCACTCCACATTAACTCCCTCTCTGTGACCTCTCTTACCCTAATGTGAAACCATTGTGATCTGACCACAAAACTGAATATTACCAATGAAGACACACAACCTTTAACTGTCTCTGAAACCAGGGATTAAAAGCATATATTGTCCTGGAGGGCATTTTCACGTACTGAAAATCTATGCCCCTAGGTGTGGCAGCAAAATATCCCTGGTTCAACGTATTTCATTAATTCTCTCATGACCAAAGAGCTCTCTTCTTGGACCTATGCACAAACAGTGCTACATAAGGACAAAATGTGTTGCCACTGAGAGATTAGACAGATCATCTGCATGTACATGCAGAGAAGTTTTATGTAATATACAGTCAATAGTATTTCTTCTGTATTCTCTTTTCCTTTTTCTTTTGAACTCAATGATTAATTATAGAAATGGACAGTTCAAGGTATAGTAATAGAAGACTTTAAAAGTGACTGGCTGCAACAGTTTCTTATCTGTATGGGCTGTAATATTGAAAAACAATAATCTATATTGATGGTATCTTGCCTTTGAATTTCTGCAACAGATTGAAAACAGAGTAATTCTACTGCTGGCCACTTTGCAGTAACAGCTGGGTGAAGTCATTGCAAACACTGGAGATAACTTTCCATATGGCAAGAAATCCTAACATTATTTGGTAATCACCAGTGTACGCTCATTAAGACCCAGAGCAGCATTACCTTATTGAATATGATTGTCTACTTAGAAATTCTGTTGTGTTGAATTTATTTACAATATGTTACTCATCAAAAGTGCCCAAGTCCTATCTATTGGATTCAGACATAGATTTTGGTTATCAAAGGGAGAATATTTATGTATATAGATCCTCTTCCCCAACATCCGCTGTCCTGCTCCCCCATTCTCTTTCAGAAACGGGATGGGAAAAAAAATTTGGATGCAAATAAATCTAATTTTTCAGTCAAACTCATCTTCAGCCAATAGTCAAAGAGTCTTTCTACAATTTCTGTTGCTTTCTGCTTCACTGAAGCTTTCCAGCACTGGAGTACCAGTGTCAAATTTACCAGCTGAAATTCCACATTTTCCACCTTCTTTCAGCCACTTTCCCTGGATGATACTAAGTATCTATATTTGGATAGGCTAAATCAAGTCCTAGATTTCCACTTTTGAATATTTCATAACAAGAAATTATTAAAGAGATAGGAATATCTATTTCTAAAGACATTATAATATTTAATCAGGATGTGGCTTCTCATCATTTGCTACTGTCTTAAACTAGGTTATAATATTTAATAATATCATCCATTCAAAAAAATGTAACTTTCTGATAAAAAATTCAGAAGCAAGATGTCAATATTTTGTAAATGTAAGTGAAAATTGACAGATTGAATAGCTACAATCTCTTTCACAGAAACTCAAAATATGCTGACTTGGAAGGGATCCTCAAGGATCTTTTAGTCTACCTTCTGGCCCTGCACAGCACCATCCCCCACACCACGTGCCCCAGCGTATTGTCCGAACGTTTCTTGAACTCTGTCAGGTTTGGTGACCACTTCCTGGGGAGACTGTTCCAGTGCCCAACCACCCTTTGGGTGAAGAACCTTTTCTAATATCCAACCTAACCTCTCCTGGCACAACTTCCTGTCACTGGTCACTAGAGAGAAGAGATCAGTGTCTGCCCCTCCTCTTCCCCTCACCAGGAATCTGTAACAGCAATGAGGTTTCCCCTCTTCTCCAGGATGAACAGACCAAGTGCCCTCAGCCACTCCTCATACAGCTTCCCATCAAGGCCCTTCACCATCTTTGTTGCCCTCCTTTGGACACTCTCCAAGAGTTTAATGTCTTCCTTTTATCGTGGCACCCAAAACAGCCCCCATCACTCGAGGTGAGGCCGCCCCAGTGCAGAGCAGAGCAGGACAATCCCCTCCCTTGCCCGGCTGGCGATGCTGCGCCTGATGCCCCCAGGACAGGGTTGGCCCTCCTGGCTGCCAGGGCACTGCTGACTCGTGTTCAACTTGCCATCGACCAGGACCCTCGGGTCCTTTGCTGCGTCACTGCTTTCCAGCCTCTCATTCCCCAGTCTATACATCCAGGATTGCCCCATTCCAGGTGCAGAATCTGGCACATTTCCGTGTAAAAATTCCTACAGCTGGTGATTGCTCAGCCCTCTAATTTGTCAAGGTCTCTCTGTAGGGCCTCTCTGCCTTCAAGGGAGTCAACAACTCCTCCCAGTTTTGTGTTGCCTGTAAGCTTGTTTGTATCCCCTCCAGTCCTGTGTCCACGTTATTCATGAAGATGTTGAGCACAGGGCCAAGGATGGAGCCCTGTGGAACCCCGCTAGTGACAGGTCACCAGGCTGATGTCACCCCAGTCACTGTAACCCTCTGTGTCTGACCCATGAGCGAGTTGCTCACCCATCACATGATGTGTTTATCCAGCTGTGGGCTGGACAGTTTTTCCAGAAGGATCTATGAGAGACAGTATCAAAAGCTTTACTGAAATCCAAAAAGGTTACATCAGCTGGCCTCCCTTGATCAAGTAGCTGGGTTACCTTGTCATAAAAGGAAATCAGGCTTGATATACAGGACTTTCCTGACATGAATCCATGCTGGCTGTGACCAATGACTGCATTGTTTTTCAGATATTTTCCAGTGTCTCCCAGAATAACCTTTTCCATGATTTTACCAGGCACTGAAGTGAGATTGACAGGCTTGTAGTTTCCAGAGTCCTCCTTCTTGCCCTTCTTGAAAATCGAGACATTTGCCAGCTTCCAGTCATTCCGAAGATGGCTCAAAAATCGTCGAGAGAGGTTTTGTGATAGAATCAGCCAGCTCTTTGAGGGTTCTCGGATGAACCCCATCAGGACCCACAGATTTTTAGGGATCCAGCTGGAACAGCAGATCCCCTACAATTTCAGGGTCAGTTGAGGGTTGATCGTTCTTGCAGTCATGGTCTTCCAGCTCGGGGCACTGAGACCCTTCTGGTCTGTCTTCCATGTTGAAAACAGAGGTGAAAAATGTGTTAAACACTTCTGCCTTGTCTCTTTCAAAATAATTAGAATTTTTTATTATGATTAGATTCCTGATGTTTCAGAAATATGAAAGATCATTAAATATTAATCGGCAAGTATTTTTTTAGAGATTGGGAATAAAACACTTCTTAATATATAATATCTAGAAATTTTACTATTACATTGTCAAATATGGAAATTTCTCTAATCCTACAGTCTTCAACCAAATCCTTCCTCTTCTGCCCCCACTAAAAGAATAAAAACCTGTATGAAAATCTTTTCTTCTTTTCATGAGGGCTCACAGAAAAGAACAAAGGCCAAAAGTTTCATTTTGAAATTACATTCAACACACTGTAGAAAGCCTTTGAACACAATTGACTTAATTAGCATATATCTAATCTCATTCTATGCCACATTCTGTACTTAAAATCATAGGTTTATCAGTTTCTCATTTCCCTTAGTGTAGAGTGTTTCATACATTAAGGAAACTGAAATATACATAAATATTCTCCTTTATAAAAAATATTTATGCAGCAAAACTCATATCTTCTATTTCAGCCTTTTTGCATTAATCAAACACCCATGGGTTCTTTTTACTGGAGCTGACATAATTATTCTTAGAACCATAGAAGGTCTTTGGTTGGAGTGATCTTTGAAGGTCATCTAATCTGACCTCCTGCTCAAATCAAGGTAAATGTCAAAGCTCATCTCAAGCTGCTGAAGATTTCATGTGGTTGAGTTCTAAAAATCTCCAGGGCCAAATGGTCCACGACCTTCCTGGGAAACCTGTTTTCAATAATCAAATTTTATTTCAGCAATTTTCCTACCTGCATATTCAGAATTTACAAGCTAACAGTTCATATTTGTTCTTGGTAGTAAAAAGAGTAGGAAACTGTGGCAACTTATAAGTACAAAGGCTGGCAGTCCACTTAAATAGATTAGGCATCTTTTAAGCATGATGATTGTGTGGTATTTGCAATGCTAGTGGAAAGAAGCAGACATTTCTGGGATTCAGCCTATTTTTTAACTTTGATTGTATAAAAAAACCCGAGAATTACTTGCTTAGAGATATGGACACATTCTAGTGTCATGTTAGACATCATAAATCTTAATCTTGGTTCTTCAGGGTATTTTATAGAGTGCTTCTGTACACCAAATTTTACTTAATCCTTAAAATCTGTCAGCCAGCCTAGGCTCATTTTGAACCTCAAAGCATGCACAGCACTTAGTTATTGGCTTCCAGTATGATCAGAGGATCTCTTTAAGCTTTGTCATAAATCACAGATGTTTAAATCCCCAAACCAATTTTTATTTTAATCCTTTAAATGTGTTTGAATTGGACTACATCCAGTATGTGTACACATCACTGAATGCAATAAAGAAAAGGGTTGGGTTAATTTCAGTTAGAGCTCGTGCAAGAAAAGATTGTCACAGTCAAAGAAATTATATACAATATTGCATAAAAATTAGAATACAGGGGTTTTTTAATTAAAGAGGTTTTTATTCATATATCAGTGAAGTTTATAAAAGATCTAGGCTAGATCTAGACTTTTTAAACTCTGCTATTAAGTATGAATTACTAAATGAAAAAAATGTATAAGAAAATGGCTGAGATATAGCCAACTAACCAACTACCTATTGCTCACCTAGAGCTGTGCATTACTCTCTGAAAACCAAGCACTTTTCAATCCTCTGCCTTGTTCTAACTAGCTAGGCTCTGCTTTTGGCAAGGTTATATACCATAGGCTGTCTTTTTTCAGAGAGCTCACTGTTAGAGGGGAAAGGGAAACTACCATTACACAGAATGGAAGCTATTCTGAAACACCCAATTTGTACCTATGATGCATAGAATTCATTCCAGGAAAACAAAATTCATGATGTTTTCTACATTTATTTCATTCTAATCGTTATGCTTTCACTAACTCAAAAAGCAACACCTTTTTTGCTCCTTTTTTTTTCTGCAAAGCTTTAAAGCTTTAATAACTCTGTCTTTCCTTGTTATCAAAACTGGAATTGAACACATGCAAATACGGAAGATACATGGTGCCATCTGTATAGCATTACATCAGTGGTTTATGTTATAGTCATAAATTTCTGTTAGAAATCTTGTATCATTTGCAAGAAGAAGACAGGTATACACACATGCAGTGACCAAGATGCAATGGGAGACAAAAACTAACTGAGAAGAAAAATTGACTCCTTTCTTTCCCTTCCTTTTCAGATATTGCTTCAAGGTCCTCTGGCTCAGAAGCCTACTTTCTCTGTTTTCTTTCTGTAATGGCATTCTTTGTTTACTGTCACAGATCTTGACTCTTTAAAAAGGACGTTGTTGCCTTAGTAGGAGTCATCTCAGTTAACCAGGGAGCACATCTTTACTTCATGTTTCATGAATTCATAAACTGAAATGACAATTCCATCGAAGTCAGTACACAGAAAGCAAGAAACTTTGGAGATCATCAGGCAAGTGCAGGAAAACAGAGCATATGAACCGAACAAAACCTCCATGTAGTAGATTTTGTTTGCATCTCAGAGAACTCACATCCTCAAAGCCAGTTTTCTGTGTTCCTCATTTTACCTGTCCCCATCAATTGAATAATCAACATGGGTAATCACAAGCGAAGTTACTCTTTTACTAGTCTTGTCAATTTTTCCTCCTAGTTCTGTGTCTAAAATGTGTAGTTGGGAGACTATAAAAGACACTAATGCTGCATAAAATAGGTACCATTGATTATTCTTTTTAGCATTCTCATGGTTATGAACGGTATTCTTCAATTTAATATTCCCACAGAAACCACTCCAAAATGTGCTGTTTGCTTGTTCCCTCTTCCTCTCCCTCTGTGGAGGGATGGAAAGGGGAATTGGAGGCACAAAAGGTAAAGATCACAGGTTGAGGTAAGAACAATTTCTAGGAAACAGCAATGAGATAAGAAAATGAACGATAACAGCCACGATGTTACTAACCAAAATGTATGAGAGATGAGTGATTCACATGCAAATGTTCACCATTACCTGACTATTGTCATGCTACCTCAACCTGAAAAATTTTCCTTCCCCCTGGCCCTGACAATGACATGAGGTAGTACAGAATAATCTCTGGATCCCAGCCCTGCCCACTCCTGGCTAGGGCAAAAATTAACCCTGTGCTGGCCAAAACCAGGCCAAGGACTAAGTGTATTTCTTGAGTGCATGTAAACCAAGTTTTATAAATGTAAAATATGATTAAAGAGATAAAAAATAATGTTAAATATTTACTGTGACATATAACAGACAAATTCTCAGGGCCAGGCATGGATAATTTACTCAGTAAGAGAGGGGTTATAACTTGCAAATTCTCAGGACAAGCGAATACTGCTGTAGTGTGATTCCACCAATATTATAGGAACATAAATAATTTAAGGTCATGCAGATAAGAACTGTACTCAAACCAAAACAATGTGCAATGCCTCAAGGATATGTCATTTTCTTTTCAATGCAAGAATATAGACTAACTCTCAATCCAGACAACGTGAAAATCCCTTATAACCTAATATCTCTTTTCCACATTCCAGAGAATATTCAAGCAATGGAAAAATCCTGTATACTTATGCATATTCAGAAAAAAATGTATATTTTATTTAGAATAGTTTTTTGAAATAACTTCTTTAACCTTTATTACCAAAATACTCTCATCAAGGAATACTTTGATGGGATAAACTTCTTTTATCAGTACTTCAAGTTGCTGGTTAGTTTTACTGCTAATTGTGTTTTCTGGTAATGGGTAATTTTTCTCACGTTGTGTCCTGCGTTTTGTTCCTCATCTGGAGGAACATAGATTGGGTAGTAATATACTGCATTTATTGAATGATATTTAAGCAAAGTACTTTCTTCAAGAAAAAAAAATACATGCTACTTGAAGAAAAAAATACTAAGCAGCGTGTAACTTTAATTCTGTGCTAGGCTTTATATTTATTTGTACAATACATTGATTCTATAAATCTATAGATATGAAACCACAAATAGAATAGACTTTCCATCCAAAATTATATTTCAAAACCCACCAATTTTGTGCGTATGTTTTGTATCATAACACATTGCACCAACAGAAATAGGCTTTTAATAGCTACTAATTAAAACGATAAAGAAAGATAATACTAAACTTTTAAAAAAACCATTAATTTAGAAGGCTTTCTAAAAAAAATAAACCAGAAAGAGATAAAATATGTTGCCTGGGGTTTTTTTCCATCTTCACTTGTAGTTTTTACACATGATAGAATTCACTGTGTTTTATTTTATTGGCTATAAATGTATTAATATATGATAACATATTTATAACCACTATATTTATTTTAATAGAATGTCTTATCACTTATACTGATTTTTTTTTTTAAACTACTGCTTCTACCCTATCTATATCTCTGTCAGTATGTTCTTTTAAAATACGGGCTATTTCTTCATTTTCAATCATACTTACACTAGTACTTTTACAGCTTTCTCAAAGGCTGGTCTTTCCTCCACTGAGTTCTTAATTTGTTTCAGTACTATTGTAATGTAAGATATGCATAAGTAATGTTCTTTATCTCCATTTATATCACCTTCATTACAGACTGTGATCTGAATGCAGTTCTGAAAAGTAAAAGAATTTGTAGATTGTGTTACCTATAGAGACAGGTGTTTAAATTTAAATTACATAAATTACACTCTGCATATATATATAAAGTATTAGATATTACGCAGAATTCATGTTGCACAACATCTTTTCAATGAGGTCTATAAATGGAGGAATAATTCTAATATAATTTACTAATTATCTTTTAAATGGCATAGTGACACTTTTCCTATCCTGGATGTGTGAAAATAGAGAAGGAGAATGATAACATTTATTTATAAAAAATACTGAATTTATATCAGTATTTTCGCAACATTTCGTCATTAATGTATTCTTATGCTAATCTGTCATAATATTATACATTATTTTTATCTAAAGCTTGGGTTCTAAAATATATCATCAAATTCCGTTCAACTGCATTATGAGAAAATGTCTTTATTATTCTTGCAGTTAGAGAATATAAACGAGTTGTGGATATATATACATATATCTTAATTTGATATTTTCATCCTTATTATATAGCTACAATATAATACGTTGACTAAGCGATATTTTTTGTATATTTTAATAATAAATTCTTTAGTGAATTTGGTAAAATACAATAAGTGATACATTTCATGCTTATATAGCAGCAGATTTTATGATAATGTCCAAGTATAAAAAACACATGAACGTTAAATTTTTTAATGCAAGTTTAACTTGAACCAAATTTTATTTTAGTGCAAGATATTCTTTTAATAAACAGCTTTTAAAGAAAGGAGTGCTAGGGACCATTTGTTTTTTTCTTTCAGGTAAAAATAATAAAACCAAGTTTTATATAGTTTTGAAGTTCTACTTATTAACCAATTTGGCATAACCTGGCATCACAAAGTAGTTGTATTTTTTCATGTTTTTTCCCTCAGTCGGGAAGGATGTTTCTTCATCAAATAAAGAAAGTAGCATTTGTCTTCTGAGACCTGCTGGATGCTGGGCATGTGAGAGAGAGGTTCTGGTAGGGCTCCATGAATGGGTTAGACATGAAAATATTGAATATTACCACACCTCAAATTAAGGGAAAAAATTTATGTAGATCTGAAATCAATATACAGAAAGGCAGGGCTGTGGAGAAGCGTGGCATTTCTGGGGCAGGACCTAGTGGTCCCTGGGGGTTAATGCGGAGTCCTGGGCCCTGGAACTCCCTGGGTAGGGGGAGTTCGGGGGTCTGGGCAAGAACAGTTAGGACTGTTGGTGCCCTCAGGGCCATGGCAGTTTCACAGTGCTTGCACAGCCTTCAACAATGAATGAAATAGGATGTTCAATATGTGGATACTCAATGTTTTTTAAAGTAGGAAACAGACAGTGAACTCTTCAAAACATTCGTTACTTCAGGTCCTCAAGCCTTTGGAGAAACACAGGTTTATCGGAAAGGGAAGGCTTCAGCTCTATAGCTGGACAGTTAAATTCTGTCGTGCACTTGACATCTAGCCTGTAATAATAGGTCCCAGTCAATGGAGTCAGTGAGATGAGGAAGCTAGCCAGCTTCATCCAAATTAGGCATCTCGACTTGGTCATCTAGATGTCTTCAGGTTCTTGTAGTTGTACTGCCAGAGTATGACAGAGAAACTTAAATTCATTCCTCTCTCATAATAAATGATAAAGCCCTGAGATGAATCAAAGTTTCTGTACAAATAAAAACCCAGTCTGAGTATTCACAGAAGTCAAAAGGTTCTTTTCTAGGCAAGATATACTGTACATATAATTGCTCAAACATACATAAATGGGTATTCTAGGTTAATCTTTTGTTTTTCAGTAGATAAAGGATAAAATGATATGGCAATTTAACAGGCAAAAAGGAAAAGTGTGTGGCTAATGCCATACATAACTAATGATGACATAATTAATTGGGACAAATGTTAGCCCTTAATGAAAATTATCTCTTTAATATATAAAGTGCCAATTTTCTATGAATAAGGCTTGAATTGTGTCACAACCATTTCAATGAAATAAACTAGCAATTTGTTTTCAGTTTAATTAGTACTTCGTGTATACAAGCTGTTGTTAGTCAGCAGTTTGATACTAATTAATTAACCAGTCTGTTGAATGTTGAAATTAAAAAAAAAAAAAAAAAAATAGAAAAAGAAAGAAAAAAGTACCATGCCGGTACACAATTCCTTCTTCACAGTACCCCAAATTAAATTTACTTGATGTTTTACTTGGTCACTGCTCTAGCTCCATAATGAATGCTGACAGCAAATTTAGGAGAAGAGTGTTATATGTAAAACATTATAATACACTTAAATACTCCTAAAGTAGGAGAATGTTCAATTAAGTAACATCAGGTGTGAAAGCATATTAAAGATCTACATCTTCACTACCTTTGCTAATTCACATCATAATACCCCTATTCAGGTCTGCACACTACTTCCTAAAACTCTAGAGACCAATCCACAAAGATTTTGTAATACTCAAATTTAAATTTCAGGAACAATTGTATGTTAATACTGCTCATCTCTTCTGAATATGTTTTAGAAGGAAAAAGATGTCCATAGCTGGGGTGATGGGTTAGGTACAGAAAAGCTGGTGGAAAGCCTCAACAGTGAAGATATTTTTTCCATCAGCAGCTAACTCAGTACCACTGTAGGCAGCTGTGCCAAGGAGGCAGAGGAAGTGTAGAATTCTGTGGTGGACGGGGGTACTGCCAAGAATATCCTTCTGGGAAAGGACCTATTTTTTTTTTCTTTTCTTTTTCTTAACAAATAGATATATTTAGCTGAATTCTAGATTGGACTTTTTCTTTGTGGCTACAGTGGCCACAGGGATTCCATTGTGGCCAGTTTTAACAAAGGGGTACAATGAAGGGTGATCTAAAGCTTCCAGTAAAGTTACATTTTCTCTGGTAACTAGGCCAGAATGATATTCTGGGAATGAAGTATGAGACATATATAAGGGAAATATTAATCTTTGATCATGTTAACAATTTCTGTAAAAACAAGACAGTAAAAATAAACAGTTCTGGTGTAAATGCTAGAAAATAAACTTCATTGCTTGCCTTGATAAAGTGGTCATATAGTAAAAACCTCTCCTAATATACTGAACTCCCATAAATCAATTTGAAATTAGTTTACTGTCATGTTGATAAATCTCATCTTATCATTGTACCTTGAAGGTGATTTAACAAGTATTTCACAGTGTATAATTTATTGCATGGTAGGGAGAGATAAGAAAACAAGTGTTCCAAACCAATAATCATTGTCACATTCATTTATAAATTTTTCTTTGCTAAAGGTTTGAATACAGTTTTGAATAAAGCTTTTGGATACAGCTATGCATAATGATAATCCTACTGTGTGTGTAAACTCTGAAATCTCTTGAGTTAGGTATAACTTCATTGTGCTGTAGCCTTTTGTTGTATATATAACCAGTTTTTCCTAAGACTGGAAACAGAACAATAATCGGTGTAAGTATGAATAGTCCCAAAAAGGGTTGCTTGTTTATTTTTCTTGTGGATTTTACTGCCTTTGAAAATCTCAAGCAATGGAAACCCATGTGCAGGAAGACATTTAAATTGCTTTCTGGAATTGTCCATACTGGAGAATATAGTTGATAATTTTCTCCAATTAACCAGTTTCTTGTCTCTTTTAATTAAAAAAAATTGAATATTAAAAAAAAAATGAATATTAAATTGTGTAACATACACATATATTGTAAAATATACACATTTTCATAACTGGGTTAATTAAATGTAAGAAGCATAATGTGTGCTCATTCACAGTGGATATATGGGTAAGTTGACTCCTGATATTATGTGTATTCATGGCTTTTCAAACATCCAAAAATAAGATTTTAGATCTAATGAATGTTATAATTACATTCCAAAGCTACCCGCAGAAACTGTAGCTCTTATTCTTTCACTAGAGGGAACTGATATTTTTGTCACACAATTGGAAGTTACAACTATTTGATTCAGGGCAGGTATTTATTTCAGCATCTGTAAGGAGATATCTGATATACTTTACACCTTACGATAGATATAACTATTGCACCATGATATGCAGTGCAGGGATTTCTAGCCTCAGCCATCTGAACTATGTAGCAGTCCAGTGCTAACGCAGAAATAACCCTACTGGTAGTTAGCCAGCATTTCTGCATGGTTCTTCATTCAGTGGAAAGAAGGTCACCCTGTGTCTACTGTTACATCATGGTGACCAAGAAAACCAGTATTGCCATTGCTAGCAGCAGACCAGTGGTTAAAATTGTGCTGACTTTGCTGAATGCTAAATGCATGCTGCTTTAGCCTTGATCAGCCAAGCTGCTAGAATACTGGCCTGTGTGAACTAGAGTTTGGTATCCGGTATGTCTTGTTATAATGCACAGTTTAAGTGTGAGATAATAGTGCAAGTCTTAAAAATTTGGGCACAAGTTGGGGAAAAATCACTACTTGCCAGTCGGTCACTGAAGGGATGAGCCTTGACAGCTGTGAAAGAAGTGCTTCAAGAGTTACAAAGAAATAAGTACTAGACAAGTGAAAAATAATATAAAATGAGCAGCAGCATAACAGCAGCCTGGCAAGAAGCTACACGTAGCCCAACCTGTCTAGAAACTCCTTGCCGTGAGAGGAGATCTCCAGCAGAAGGAAGAGGGGTGGGAGATTGCCACCGTGGGAGCTATGGCTGCAGAAGTGCTGCGGGATGGTGGGACCCAGGCATGCGCTCTCCGGCTGCCTGCTGGCTGTGGGCTCCAGCTTTCCCTTCCTGCCACCCCTCGTGTGTTTCCAGAGTGCCCTTGGGGCACCTGGGACCTGCCTGGCAGTTGTTTCAGGCGGCGTGTGATGCTGTAGCTGAACATGTGTGTGTGTGCCTGAGTGAATTTTTTCCTCACAAACCCCACAGGTTTTTCAGCCCAGCTGTGTAGTGATGATTTTGGGCATTTATGTGTTGGCATTTTGGGCATATCATGTGTTACATTTCAAGATACAGAAAAAAGTCTTCACCACAGCCTGTAATGCAAACAGCAGAACTGAAGCCCCTTACTGTTTGCTACATTCCAAAAAAAAATTAAAAAAATTAAAAATAAGTATATTTTAAAAACTAATATCTAGGCTAGAAAAGAAGAAATGGGTTACTCACAATAATGAGTTCCTCTGGAACTCCTAAATTGCACATGGCTTAGAACCATGAATGTCAGATTCAGGCATTGTTCAGTATTTTGCTCCTGTGTTATATTTAAATATAAAGATGCATACTTACGTTCTATGTTATATATTAGTAAGGTCAAGTTATACATCATGAAGAAACATTTGCTCTCTCTCTTTGTAATATCTATAATATATTAGACAGATAAATATGAGGGAATCAGTGGCTGATCTTCCATGTGACATCCATGTCAGCTGATGAAACTTTATGCAAAATTTCATGAATTAACATTCACTTTAATTAAATACTACATTAAAATAAATGTTTTGCTTTATTGTAATTTCTTATACTTTTTTTAAAATGTATGTTTGGAAGACAAGATTATCACTAATACTTAAAAATTAATCAGAATAAAATAGAAGAATGTTTGAAATATTTCCCTTCACTACAACCATCTTCAAATCTGAAAGCAACAGAGACGAGAGGAGAAAAAGAGAAAAAAGTCACCTTACTTGCAGTCAATCGGCAAGAATAGAGATGTCAGAGCTATATCTGATTTGCAAAGATGATGAGAAAATTACTTTATTTGGTGCTAATTAAGTAGGAAATACATATAGAATTATTTTCCTCCTATTGTTACTATTTTAGAGACCTAGATTATTATTGATTGTGTAAACATATTTCCAATATGAGAAAGAAGTCTCTCTGGACATATGCCAGATTTGATCAGAAACAAATGAGCTTAACACAGAAGTTTGCTGAACTTTTTTCTCTTTATTTAAGTGTATTTTGGCAGGAAAAGTAAGTGTTAAACTTCCTTTAATTTCTTACTTTTAAATGCACTTTACACTTGCTCAAGATCTTGTATCTGGTTTCTCCTTCCATTATTGCCCAAGCATTTAGAAGTATATGAACTCAGTTTTTCACTGTAAAAGGTCGTAAATGAAACAGAATGCAGCAATGCTGACAATAAACACTTTGCAGATCTATCTGAGGCTGTTTAAGGGCTGTTTACTTTTGGATGAAGGATTACCTACTAAACCTGAAAGAGGCTGCAGGCTGAATAAACACCATCTAGTAGGGTCAGTGATCCTTATTGCCACGCAGTGTAAGGAACAAGAATGTTCTAGGTCGGCCGGTGATGTACCATACATCTAAATCATACTGAAAGGATTAGAAGGTGTTGAGATGAAATGGCATTAGCAGAAATGGCAATTTTCAAGAGATTTTTTTCCAGGAAGTATATGGTTAAAAAATAAAGAGGATGATTAAGTCTTTTCATGTAAATAAAAGCATCAGCTACACTCTCCTAGAGAAGGGGGCAAAGGCAACACGTGATAAATATAACTCAAAGCAACTCACTGGGTGCATTTGTAGGCATGTGACTGTAAAAGACTAGTTCATGTGATCCTCTCAAGTCATTTCAGTGGAGTAACACTAAAAAAAGCATTAAGGGATTTTCTGTTATAAAGATTTTTTTAAGCCATGTCCCTATGCTATACACATGGGGAAAAATAAAATCTATAATGAAGGAAAGATGAAGAAATGAGTTTGAAAACTGATATGAAATAAATATGGTTTTTATAGTCTTGATCAAGAAGGATTTATTAAAATGTGACACGCTTTCAATTGATCTATACAAGGTCTGAGTAGTGCAACCTGCAGCATGTTTGCATTAGTTGTAGGATGTGTGCCACTCTCACATCTCTAAATTAAGTCCAGGTCTTACGTGTTTTTAATAGAATAAGTGTCAAAATACTCTCCTATCTTCTTGATCTGACTGTGGCATAGAGTATGAGTATACTCAGCTATCAAGATAAATGTCATCCTTTATCATCACTTATGTGAGGAAATAATATACATCATTCTGCTTTAACTAGTAAGTATATATATTTTTTAGAGAGAACAGAATCCAATGCATGTTTAGAAGTAATTTGAGTCAATGCACTGTGAGCTTTTTCTTGTTCGTGACTTCAGAATAAATTCCTGGGGTAGCATAGTGGATAGAAATTATCAATTCTCATTTCACTGATTTATTGCCACTGAAATGAGAGTAATTGTTCTATAGCAGACCTTCAACTCCCTTCCAGTGCATTACACTGTGGAAAGATTTAACATGTATGTTCCAGTTTGCTCTGGCTACTCTGGTCAGTGTTATAAATAATACAGGATACGTGGTGATAAATATTTGAACGGAACTGTAGATATTTTGCATACTGTTAACCTGAGCTTCTAAGGAGCTTTTGAAAGTCAAATCTTTGCCTTGGCTGTGGGTGCTGAGGGTGGGAGTACCTGGCTGATAAAGTCAGTAAGAAATAAAGTTCCTTGTAACATAACACTTTCTTGAAGGCAAGTGTATGATTAATTAACCTTCAAAACTAGATCAATGGTGCCAGGTTATTATCCATTTAGACTGTTTTTGTGTTTGCTTTCTTTATCAACAGGCTGTGCTCAGTGGGAAAATTAATGGTAAATAGAAAATTTATTTTCCCTCGCTTTGTGCCAAGAGGGTTTAAAATTAGATAATTGAGATAGATTAGACATCTGGCATCAAATCTGACCTCTTTCACCGTTCTGTTTGAATGCATTATACAGTGTATAACATCAGTGCCCTCTGATAGGATAGGTTTAAAGTGCAAGGCAACAGAAAAATACTGTTCACACATTATGATATAAATTCTCAAGCGTAACCTCAGAACTTCTATTAGTTGACACTTTAAATAGCATCATGGAAAATATTCAAGCATTTCACTGGATTTGGGTCCATTTGCTTTTACTAGATTGAAAACAGGAGATTATAGCTCATGCAGGATTTTCTCCTGAATTCTGTTCCTAAATATTTTAATCTTTTCATCACTGCCAGATTGCAGAATCACAGAAAAACAGAATGCCTGGTTAAGAGTTTATTTATTTCTCTACCTATGACTTATGTACTTAATTTTCAAAAGTATTTTTATTTTTTATTGCTATTTAGATTTGTAGATCCATATGTAAAAATCTCAAATTCTTTATCTTCTTTTTATTATATTTGAATATATATTTTTATTGAGAAATGTGAGATGATTACTTTTTTCTACCAGTGATTTTAGCTCTATTAATCTTCCCTTCAGCCCTGTCATTGATAATGCTTTAGGCTGCAGCTGAGCTCTCTGTTGACTGTATTAATATGAATACTGTTTTTTGTCACCTCATTTATTTCAGTGTTTTCAAGATAATAACCTGTTCTTCAGAGAGAATGGAAAACTCATTTGTTCAGAATGGGACAGTATTTTGGTATTAGGAAGTTCAATTTGGTTTGGATATTTTAGGACTACTCTTTATATTTTCTTGAATGCAGTTGCTCTCTAACTTTGTCTAACTCAACCTTTAATGGGTGAGTTGTCCTCATTTTGATGTCTTTTGCACCTCTTTAAGTATAAATTTAGTAATATCCTTTATCTGTCAATAGATATGTTGCTCTCCCTTTCACACACAAATAAAACCATTAAATTGTGTTCCACATCATCATGGTACATGATATATGTGCTATGTAATGAGGATTTATTCTGCTTTTGATACATTCTATTACTTTCTGCTCCACTAAGCAACAACCTTATGCACCAATACATGTTAGAGGTGGAGCAGGGGTGTCTGGAAAGAGATGCAGAGAAGGGATCTGGGGTTCCTGGGGAACAACACTCTTCCCATCAGCCAACAATGAGCTCTTGCAGCAAAAGCTGCCAATGGCCTCCAGGCCTGCATTAGGCTGAGTGTGGCCGGCAGCTCAAAGAGCAGATCCTGCTTTGTTCAGCCCTGTGGAGACAAGTCTGCAGTGCTGGGACCAGGGCTGGAATTCCAGCAGTAAGTAGACATGGATTTAGTGGAGGGAGTCCAGTGAAAGGACACAAATGAATTGCATAAAAGGAAATTACTGAAAAATCAGGCTATTGTATAATAAAGAGCAGTCACCAAAGCTACAGGCTGTACCGGCTTAAAGCTGTGTATCTGTGTCTCAGCGACACTATGTCAGATATTCTCTGTTCTACCTGTGCTCTCCTCTGAGTCGGCCTTTGCTTTGGAGACTGACAATTTCAGACCAAGAACAACTGGTATATTGAAACACTTTAAAGTAATTCTTTGACTCATATTACCATATAATTTGAAGAACGAGCACAGCTCTCAGAACCCCAGTTGTAAACTGTGGATGCTGATGCTCTCGCTGGATTTTCCGTATAACTACAGAGCTGTGAACTTACTCTGTTGCCTTACAAATGAAACCAATTGAGCTTTTCAGATTTTGGGGCACTTCATTTCCTGTAGACTTTTACACTGTAGGACGGTCTTAGAAAATCTCATACACAATAATAGTGGTAAACTATTACACACGTCTTCTTCCAAAACAGTACTAAGCCATCAAAAAAAACCTGATATATGATGAGTAGGTGGGAGGAGGGGACAGGAGAGAGAGAAGAGAGCTGAAATAGAATTGTTAAGGTTAGAAAAGACCTCAAAGATAATTGAGTCCATCCTCCTCTACTTCTCTTGAAACTGTAACTTTCCACAGATAATTTGATTTTAGGTGTCAGGAGGAGAAAGATTATACAAAAGTAACATTATGTCAGCTAGTGACTAATTTACAATCAAATAATAGAGATATGGATGGACAGATGAGTCCTGGCCAACTTTTTCAAACTCTCGCATTTAAAGATACATGAATAAATCAAAATGAAGATAAGTAAATGAAACTGTATTAGTATCTAAGGGGGAACACCTGCACTTTTTAAATATAGTGGTTGCTCTACTTTATATCTAGGTCCATTACTGGGAGTTTACATTCTTGATTCATTCTAGATTAATGCTTTAATATTCTGACCCTGAGAGGGATATTTCATTCCTTAATATGAAGATAACTGGCTGTAATTCTGCACAATTAGTGTTTTAAGCATATTCTCTGCAGGTAAAAATCAACAACTCAGTAATTAAGGTCAGATCAGTTTTACTTAAATGGTGTTTGAATAATTACATGAATTTGCTTTCTTTTTTTCACCAAACTGTGTAACGATTCAGACTGTCTTTTGTTCAGCTGCATGTAGACTTCAAAGATAAACTTCTGTCTTCTTGGATGGCGGGAGAGTTGTCCTGAAAGCTAAAATTCTACATGATCAAACAACACGCAGTTTGAAAAGTAGGACTGTAGACTGGATTCAAATTGATTGAACATTTAAATATCTTTCTGAACATATGCTAAGGAAAACCAAGCATTTGTTAGATACTGCAAAATCTTCTTACACACGAATTTTACACCCCCCAGTGCAATTCAGACATGTTCTTTATTCCCATTTCAACACAGAAAAAAAAGCAACACAAAGTTAATAGCTTTGTATTATGTATATGTCATTTGATCTGTGGAATAAAGAGAATTTCTTTAGATATTTGTAAAACGGTTGCAACAAAACACATCTTGTTCATGACATGCTCCATGAAATGATTCAAGATAGATTATTGACTCTGTTCATTTTAGAAGATCAGGTCATATTCTGAATATTTTTAAAAATGGATGTCGCGGATGCCCTAAATGGATTCAACCAAAAGGAGCAATTCCATTTTAGGTCACCCCCCTGGTCCTCTGTTCTCTCCAGAATGTTATAGCAGGAAAAGCAGCAGTGTTAAATTCAGATATTGCATACTTGCAACTGTAAGTTTTCTCCTCCGGAAAAAAATTATCTTCTGGTGATTTATGTTCACAAAAAGAGTCTTGGATTTGTCCAGTAAAACAGAATGAAGCATTCCCATTTATTGACCTGGTCTTTTTCATTTGGTTAATTAGAATCATGACTTCTCCAAAATGCAGTCTTTTTTTTCTATCTTAATAGTTGTCTATATAGCTAAATATCATTAAATTTTATACATTTTTCATCTGGAATTTTATAATGATCAAAAAATCTGAAGACAAAATAAATGTAGAAATACACTTAACTTGGATTGAAATCTTAATAGGATAATTCATTTCAGTACACTGGAATGTTCTTGTATGTTCTCTAAAAGCAAAGATAAACAAATGAGAATGTGGATATGGAAAATTATCTCTTTGAACGTCATTTCATTGTACCTGATAGAGTAAAAAATTAGAAATATTTTCCATTTTAATTATTAATCATGGCACGATAAAGTCCTAAAAATATCAGGTTATTGGAAAAAGCCTTGTTGAAACTAGAAGTGTTCTTTCATTTGAAGAGAAGAAACTATTTATAGATTATTTCCTTCTAATAACTTCACTGAATTAACACTTGGACAGAACCCTGAGGAAAAAAAAGCAATCCAATTACATCATTTGTTCTTCCTGAGGGGCAATGTATGGAGAGAATGGATACCAGCAAGAATTTTGAGAAAGTAGAGTGACAACTTTGTGGCTTCAGCCTTAGATGCCCACAACGAAAGTAGAAGGGCCGGAGGAACATGTAACAAACTTGCTTAAGCAGCCATTGTGATGTCAGAATATTTAAATAGAATTCTATCAAAATAGCAAAATTAGCTCATGAAATTAGACAGAATTGTGAGTAAATTCTACCCTTCAATGTCTATTTCTAAGGCAGGATAGGGTCACAGGTGGCGAGACAATTTCCATGATATGCGGTTGCAAGCTTCCTTTTCCTGTTTACTCTGTAAAAATCAAAAACTCAATATTAGGCAAAATTTTCACAGAAAAAGAAAAATTATGTTGATTTGGTCAAGAAGTTCAACATCACCTATCAATGTGCACTTGCAGCCCAGAAATCCAACCACATCCTGGGCTGCATCAAAAGAATTATGGCCAGGAGGTCAAGGCAGGTGACTCTACCTCTCTACTCTGTTTAGGTGAGACCCCACTTGGAGTGCTGCAGCCAGCTATGGGACTGTGTATTGGGTTTTGGTGGCAGAGAAGGCTAGAAGGGTGGCTTCTCTGAGGAGCTGCCAGAAACTTACTCCATGTCTGACAGAACCAGTGCCAGCTGGCTCCAAGATGGACCTGCTGCTGGCCAAGGTTGGGCCCATCAGAGACAGTGGAAGCAGCTCTACGTATTTAATACGATAACGTATTTAAGAATGAAGAAAAGGTATTGCACAGAAGAAATTGTGGCCAGAGAAGAGCAGAGTGACAATATGTGAGAAGAACTCGCTTTACGTTATACAATGCTGAAGAATCAAGTCAGAAAAGTCCTCTCATGCCTATATAACATATAGGCAAGCAAAAAAGGTCTAGTGGTGTGTAATGTAGATCTCCAATCTAAAGCAGACTTTTTTCACCTCAACTTGTTTAACTAAAAGCAGATGCTACAGAACAGAAGATAAATACAAGAAACTGCTACTTCTGCACTGTACTTAAAAGTTAGGTTGAGCAAGGTAACTCACACTTCTCATCAAGGCTTTTGGGAATTGTGGGGTTCTCTGTCAAAAATATCAATTTCACCTTCATGACTTCCTATTTTCAGAAACTCTTATATCTAGGGATGTATTGCTTATATTTTTCTCTTTCTACTTCACATATATAAAAGAGTGAAAAATGACATGCAGCGTAAATGATTTGGTGCATGCAATCCTAAAAAAAAATTAATTAGTCCCAGAATAATGGAGAAAAAGAAAAATAGCTGTTAACACATTTTTAACTATGCTGGTGTTTGATACTGCAGCAGCATTGGAATCAGTTATTGTCACTGGTAAAGGGAATATGTAAAATAGGAAGGAGAAAAAAAAATGCAAAGATAAAATGTACTGGTTTTTTTTGAGACATGTTTCCTTTATCTACATGTTAGCTTCAAAAAAGTCATGGAAATATTTGGATTCAAAACTGAGAAATTTTGGATTGTCAGATCAATCAAATGAGTATTATAATATATTCAGTTCTTTTAGAGGGACCTAATAGTAATAAAATTGGTACTTCTTACTGAGCACAGTTAGTTTTTAAACTCATATTCTGCACTTCTAGCATCTGACCATAAGAAATATTTATAGGCAGCAGTTTAACTTCTACATGTTCTTCAATCAAAGAAAAGGTCTCTGAATTTAAGCAAAACTAAAGAACAATGTGTTCTCTTTCATTACTGAAGAAAAGAATGTGTCAATCTGTGTAGTCTTGTAGGAGATTTCTGTCTGGAGGTTTGAAGAAGTGAAGTTGCAAAATAGAAAGCAGGCAGAGAGAACCATTTGTGGAATCCAGGCCTGCCCAACAGATGTGAAACAGAAAAAGTGTTTTATAGAGACAATAGATGTGAATGTACTAGAAATACAGTGGCAGAAGCATGTAACAGAGGAACCGTGTGTTCCACGCTTCAGTGCAACACTCAGTGTTTTAAGCTGTAATTGCCTTAAACTGACGTGAGAAACTGGACTTGACTTTGAGCATGAGTAGTGTGATACCTTATTCTACAGTGATTAAAATAACAATGTGTTTTTACATTTATGCTGTCACTTTGATTCCTTAGGAACTGTCAAGTAAAGGTTTATGCAGAAGGCTTTGATTAAACAATATGTGTAGACAGACTTTTCAAACAAAAAATACATAAACAAAGCACTCTTGCCCTTCTGTGTATTCTTTCTATTCTTTTCTGTGGATCAAAAAAATCACATAGAGAAGTTAATTCTCTCTTTAGACAGGGTTTTTGATAATGCATCTCCAATGAGACTCTGTATGTGTATAGAGATTTTCTTAGAGCAGACAGAAGGTGAAAATATCTTGCCAGATTGTTTAATATTTACTCAGAGAGCCTGTCCAGGTCTTATTCTCAGTGTTGTTCTCAGATATTCAGTGCATGCTCTTTGCTTTATCTGATATACACTTCAAGTTTGCAGGGGAGTAAGTACACATATCGATATATTTATATATTTTTTTATATTTTTATATATTTATATTTAACGTCAATGACAGATGAATACTGGTTGTATTTAATGAAATGATTATATACATGCTAAGAACAGTTTTTCTCTAATTCCCTTCTGTGTTCCATTTTCTGCAGTTTTCCATTATTTCAAAAATATATTACAAAAAAAAAAAAAAGGAAGATACAAACCAAATAATAATAAAAACCTAACTTGATAGGACTGAATGAATAAAAAAAATTCTGAAGGGCTTTGCAGGAGCTGTTTTGGAGGTTTTTTTGGCAGGGAGAGATTGATCTTTCTGTGATGTTTTTAATTCACACAACACCTGGAACAGACTAAAATAATCTAGTTCTGTTTAAAAATACTATTTTCATTAGATTAATATGAATTACTCTAAATTACATTATTAGATTACAGGTACAAAGTTAGCCATAGGAGCACAAGAAGACAGAAGACAAACACCAGAGGGAGAAAAGAATTATCATTTCTGCTTTTTCTCCCAGAGGGAATAACCCCTGATGTGTCTGAGAAAACTGTCTAGGAACTATGACAGCTTTAGATACATAGATGGTTTGATTGCAGTTTGAACCAAAGTTTTATCCTTTTCATGCTTGTGCTTTTTACTGAAACTAAATTTGAGATTCAGACACAGATAACATTAGAAAGAAACTTGAAGTGGCTAATTAGAATTTCAAGAAAACTCTAGAGAATACATGGCAGGTCTTTGGCTGTATTTTGTTTCAACTCTTTAACAAGCCAATTCAAATGGTTTTTGCATCGTTTCTAGAGGAATAGAAAATCTCCATTTTATTGTGCAAAGGGTTTGTTTTGAGGGATGCTATGCTTTTGATTCCTTATCCCAGAAAATCCACAAACAGGAACAGAATAATCACACAACAGGGACATGTCCTGCTGTCCAGAGTCTTGTCTAATTAAACAAAGAGTATCTTCTATATCCCTGTGGAACAAGGAGCTACTGAAGATGACTCATGTTATAGACCCATTAATGTGTCCTGAAATGTTGCATGTCATCTGTCTGTCATCTGTTACAGGCTCTATATAATTTATGGTTGGGGAGGATGCAAATATAGTTAAGTGAATGCCACCATACTTCAAACTAGGTGTCTAGATGAAACCTTTCCAGGGATTACTGTTTGGAATTATAAAAACATTTTAATGCCTTCCCAAACAAAATATTTTAGGCCCTAAATATTGAAATGCAATATTTTCCTCTTCTTTTGAATAATTTCTGGACTTTGAAAGCTGTTTAGACATTTAAGAAAGTGAGCAAGAAAGGGACTGCATGAATCATTTCTTGTCTAAAAGTAAAATTGGAGCAGGAACTCACTCTCAGGTTTTATATGACTGTCACAGAGTGGTAGTTTATTGTATAAACTGGACCAAATTTTATCTGCCCTACATTTTTTTCTGTGTGGGAGGTTTAGGCTGTTTCAGGATAAAATAGATACAACCTTCACCCATTTGGTAGAAACTGGGTTATTTTGCCAGAAATAACCTAAAGCAAGATTAAGTTTAGAAGGTAGCAGAGATGATCAGCCGTTCCTAAAGAGTTTGCTTAGTGTAGGTACACACACCTGACTCAATTTTCAATTTCAGTGATAAATAATTTCTCTTGATACAGTTGAGATGTAATGTTCTCATGTCACGCACATTTAAATCCTTCCCCAGAACAGTGCATATTTTGTTAGTTTCTACAAACCCAGATGTTTTTTCACAGTAAGGGAAGAATTTGATACTAAAGTGTGGACATCTAAGTTTAGATGTCTAAGTGAGAGTTACAGCCAACACAGTATGCTTCAGTTAAAACAGTGAGTAGAATAGAAGAAACTTTCACATCATCCTGAAGGTGCTTATGCTTGAACAGATGAACAGCTGTCTAGACAAGATTAACTAATTAAGTACCATTCCACTATTTACAATTGGAGCTGATATCTAAATAGTTGTATTTATGTTACTACAACATGGGTCTTTGAATACCTTTGAGGAGAAACGGTGATGGGATGGAGAAAATTAATTAGAAAGTCCAATGCAGATGTTCATGAAATATATATGTATTGGATTTATGTGATCAAAAGTTGTGAGATCAAAGGTTTTACTAGTAAGAAGGTTATACGGTAGGGGTGGCTTCTCTGAGAAGCTGCCAGAAGCTTCCCCCATATCCTGCCATGAGACAATGGCAGCTGGCTGCAGGATGGATATGCCACTGGCCAAGGCCAAGCCAATCAGGAATGATAGTAACGCCTCTGTGATATTTAAGAAGGAAAAAAAGTTACTGTGCAGATGTAATTGCAGCCAGAGAAGCGTGGAGGGAGAACATGTGAGAGGAACAACTCTGCGGAAACCAAGGCCAGTGAGGAAGGAGGGGGAGGAAGTGCTGGAGGTGCTGGAGCTGGGGTTCCTCTGCAGCCTGTGGGGAGGCCCATAGTGAGACAGCTGAGCCCCTGCAGCTCATGGAGGTCCACAGGGGTGCAGAGATCCACCCGCAGCCTGTGGAGGAGACCCACACCAGCGCTGAGGCTGTGAACCTATAGGAGACCCATGCTGGAACAGACTCCATACAGGAACTCGTGAACTCATGGAGAGAGGAGTCCACACTGGAGCAGCTTTCCTGGTAGGACTTGTGACCCTGTAGGGGATCCTCACTGAAGAAGGCTGTCCTTGAAGGACTGCACCTTGTGAAAGAGTGACCCACATTGGAGAAGTTAATGGAGACCTGTCTCCTGTGGGAGGTAGCCCATGCTGGAGCAGGGAAAGACCTTGTTCCCGGGCAGCAGCGGGAGCAACATATGAAGAACTGACCATAACCCCCATTCCCTGTCTCTCTGGGTCACTGGGGGAAGGAGGAAATGTGTTTTTAAGATTTATTTTACTTCACATTATCCTGCTTGGATTCCAGTTGGTAATTAATTCAATTAATGTCCGCAAGTTGAGTCTGTTTTGCCCGCGATGGTAACTGGTGTGTGATCTCTCTCAGTTCTTATCTTAACTAATGAACCTTTCATTATATTTGTCTCCCTTTTCCACTTGTGGAAGGAGTGATAGAACAGCTCTGATGGGTGTCTGGCATTCAGCCAGGGTCAACCCACTATGTACTTTGGTGCCAAAAACCAGATGAGGTTTTTAGATAAGGACAGTATTTGGGAGAGGTAATGATCAAAACGAGTAATAAACTATGAATCTTTTCCTTCAGCTCTGAATGCAAAGCTAAGTAACACAGACACATTCTCCTCAATGAGCTTTTCTTTAGAATTGTTAATTTATTGTTTATGTTGCTTTTTGAAATCACAAAATTTGAAATCTCACTCAGGATTTAATTTAGAAGTGGAGAGAACAGTTTTAGTTAGCCTCTAAATTGCTGGCTAGTCTAAGTTAGGGCTTGGTTTCTTTAACAAACAAGCTTTAAATAAACTGCTTGGGTTGTTTGGATTTGTATTCTACATGGTTACGTTCTGCAATTGCTGTAGTCAAAGGTAAACCTCGGTCTTGGAGGAATTGGCAAGTACCATGATTTTCTCCCAGAGAAGCTAAAGCAAAAACTTTAGACTAAAGTTTCTCCTACTCTGCTGGAAAGAGTAGAGCAGCCCTCTGATATATTTTATTTATTTATTTATTTATTTTAAATTTTTTGTGTTCTATCACTGTTTATTCTCAAAGGCTGTATCCTCTCTGGCAGCTTGCCTGTTCAACCCATTACAGGGAAAAATGTTACTCTTTCACACCAAAGTGTTGTGGGTAGCACAAGGGTTCACTGCCAACACCTGATGACCCATCCTACCGCCCAGTCTTCAGACAGCACATTCCAGACTGAAGCTGGGCTGCTGTAGAACCAGAGCTGTGAAATACGTGGTGTTTGGGAGTAGTGCCACGCACTGGGATTTCTCAGACCTGAAAGGACAGTATTCTTTCTTGCCATGCTGTCTCCAATAATGAGAAAATAGCAATACCTCATGAACTCCTCTTCACATATCCGCAGGAAATAAACAGTGAATGTCTAGGAAAGGCTCAACTATTGGTGTTCTGCTCCAGCACTTGAGGAGGACGTGGTTAGTGTTGTAGTCTCTAGGAAGTCTTGTGTTTAAACTGAGTCTACCTTTGCCGTACCAGGCCAGACAGTATTGGATGGAAATTCATTCTGACTGTGTTAGACCTCTAATTTGGTCCTACTGATGCAAGTAATTCACCACATTTGACAACGAGATTAATAAGTGATTGGAGACTAATCAAATATTTGAATGTTAATTATTTTCTGAAAAATGGAAATTCATAGGAAGAAGGAAGATCTACCTATTTTCTGATTTCCTCTGCCCTGCCATTGTCTCTAAATCCTGACTCTTGTTTCCTTGATTCACGAATTTCTGGCTCTGTGCCACCTCTGTACTGGAGCACTACTCTGGAGAGGTATGTTTCAGACAGGATGCAGAAAATCTGTAGATATTGCTGCTTCTCTATGTGTTTTATAACACTTCTTTTTGCATTATATACCCCAAGTTTAGCAATCATGTACGATGGGCTGTTCTTCACTGTCTGAAGTGTAGTGTTAGGTTCTGATGTTAACCTACAACTATATATGTATCCAAGAGAAATTCAAATGAGAGTACTGAGGTGAACTTACACTAAAATTTTCAGAGATCTCTTGGAGTCAGTTACAAAACTGCATGAAGCTTAATAAGCTAATCAAGTTGGGAGAAAATGAATTGGGAGAAAACCTAGTGAAACTGATTTAATTAGGGGATTTCACAGTTAAATTAGTTCTTTGTTAATGTTTTCCTATCTGTTTTATCCTAGTTGATATATAGAAAATGGAGAGAAACAAAAAATAATAATAAAAAGAATTTACCATAAGCCATAGGAAAAATATTTTTTACTTCTCTGAAATATTTAAGGAAAGGGCATCAAGATTTTTCATTTGTCTATTATATATTACACTAATCAAGAAGTTTATCTCTTTTACTGCTGGATGGTTTGCATATTTTCTTTTTATATAAATGCAAATGTAGCACCAGAATATCCTTATTTTTAATCAGTTTTCCTGTTGACAGCAGAGTTGAATAAAATCTATGGTAGATTTTATTTAAACAGAGTCTACCATATTTACTCTATTAAGAAACCAGGAAAACTACTCAATATACTTAGAAGCTGTTACTACCTAACCAGAGTAAAAAAATCATAGAATGGTTTGGATTGGAAGGGACATTCAAAGTTCATCTTGTCCAACCTTGTCTGCCATAGACAGGGATATGTTTCACTACATCAGGTTGATCAAAGCCCTGTCCAGTCTTGAGCACTTCCAGGAATGAGGCATCCACATCCCTGGACAGCCTGTTTGACNTTATATACGATGTAAATCTGCCCATTTTTAATTTAAAACCATTGCCACTTGTACCAAGTACAGGTCTTGGTCTTCTACCAGGTACAAGGTCTTCTTAACTGAAGGGGAAGCTAGAGCTGGAAATACTGCCCTTTAGAGGAAAGTGGTTATGTTACAAGATCTCGTGCAAGCAGAGTTCATCCATCACTTCCTTCTCCTTCTACAAGTGGGCTGGAATAATTTCACCTCGTTTTAAACAGTTTATGATGTTTGGTGTCTAAAATTGGTCTTCAAGTCAGATAAATTTCTGATGGCCTAAACCAGACACTGTTGAATGAAATATGATCTTTTCATTCGTCTCAAAGGTTTTCAATAAGTCTTTATACATTTGGGAGGAGGGGAATATGTTTTGTCTTCAGTTTAGGAATGTCGTGTTTCAAAAATTCAGAATTTGTAGTAGGAAACTAAATAATTGTAACTTTTTCCTCAGCCCTTTTAATATTACTTTTCAATTCTCACTTTCATAAAATAACAGAGTACAATAAAGCTGGTCCTACACATTAGCAACAGGATGAACATTCAATAAAGGAAGATCAAGACTGATATTTTACAGAGTGAGTTTATATTCTTCATCTTGGTTTTATAAGTAAAATAAGCAGTCCAACATCAATATTTATAATGCATTAAGTTCGGTTCATTTATTAAACAGTGGATGATTAAATTAAATACAACTTTAGTATCTCATTTGACTCTCTCTCGTCCGATAAGCCTGAAAAAAAATATTTGAGTGGAAGTGCAGTTTATTCTGGTTTATAAAATGTAGTATCCTAGTGCCATTACAATTTCTTTCTCCTTGGAAAGTCATCATTGTGAATTTCACTGAAATGCAGCTCTCCAGCTTTCCCATCCTGTATGCAGAGACTTGTGAAAGACATCATATTCAAGTAGTTGGTGATCTTGGACAGGCCATGTCTGCTCTAATGGGGCTCCAACTTAGAGAAACCTAAGAAAAGCTTTCTTAAGAATCTGTATGCAATTAATACAACCTGCAATTTAGAGTACCTTGGACCATTCTCGGTGACATCCAGCAAAGGCCCTGCACTGGCCTATTCTGAACTCATTCCCTAGCCAGCACAGAATAATTTTACCAATATTTATAGCTCCATTTCAGAACAAGAGTCTTTCCTAGAATAGAGCAGACAGAAATGCTAGAATACAGCAGACAGAAACTAAATTTATTTCATAATTACACTCACCATTCTGATCTGGAAGTGTTTCAAGGCAATTTTTCAACTATTCCGTGAAGCAAATTAATGTATTAACAGAGAGTCTTAAGTTGCTAAAGCTTTTACAGACTATAAATTAGTGACATTTTCTTTTATCTTATTTCCCCAAATGCATATAATGTGCCTATGAAATTGCAACTGTGCACTTTTAATTATTACCAGCTTGCCCTGATAAGGTGTCATTGTTAGTTTACTGATTGCTGAAGCAAACCTGGTTACAAAACCAACACAAATAAAATTATTTTATCCAGAGACATCTTCAAGTCTATAATCATCACTACTTTTGTCGTTCAGTTGTGACACAAAAGGCTTGCTTCATAATAAGATCACTAAGTACCACCCTGCTTATATACGAACAGCTAATACTTAGTTGTTTGGAACATATTGTACATTTATATGTGTAGTTCAAACAAAACGTGTTAGAGGCAGAACGAGTGACAATTTTTTAATTAAGACCTTATTTTCATACATATGGAGCTATATCCTAGATGTAAATTAAAAAATGGGTAGAAGCTCAACCCTGCTTGATACATGGTAGCTTTTAGTTATTTGTGATACTCAATAAGAATCTTCAAGCTTTTTATGGCATATAAGTCCACCTGGAAACTGCTCATCTGATTCATGATGGAAATGAACAGAAATTACTCTCTTGCTACTGACGTGACTTGCAGTCTGGATGAGTGGAACATAACATTTCTACTGGATAGTACCTGTAATTAGGAAACCCAGGAGTGCTTTCAGGCTCTTACGATCCCTTGTATGCCCCAAGTGAGTTTCAGGACAACACCAGGCAACAGCTATTGCGAGATGACAGCTATTCACTACAATTTCAGTTATCATAGAAGGAGAAGCTAAGCATGTAGACAGTGATAAGAAAGTGAGTAGACAATCTTCACATCCCAGAAAATAAGTCTGCATGCAGTCTCTGCCACAGGAGGATTAATTCTTCTTTAGACCCTGTTCCACTCTTGTCGGCATGGCTTGATGTATTGTCGTGCTATTGAAGGCAGCACAAAAGAGCCCCCAATTGCATTGGGCCACCTTTTTACAGCCTTAGAAGGTGAATAAGAAGGGACCTGCTCAATTGCAGGGCACTACAATATTTACAGTATGACCAGGTAAATATATAATCTTTTCTTTTTTAATTTTGTTTAAATTCAAGTTCGGCTAGATTGTATAATTCACTATTCTATTCTATTCTATTCTATTCTATTCTATTCTATTCTATTCTATTCTATTCGCCAGTGTATATTCAGACATCTAAAAGAAAAAGAAATATCTGGCTTCTTACCTTATCAACATACTTTTTTTTTTTTCTCTCCAGTGGAAGCAGAGTTGAATCTAGAGATGAACTAAACATATCAGTGAAAACTGTAATCTAGTCTTTTATTACACTGTTATAAAATGAACTTGATTCATAGTTTTTGGAGCTTGGTTTGAAGTGCAAAAATTAAACAAAGTTTTTTAAAAAACAAGAATTTAAACAGTATTGTGCAAGGATCACTGAAAAGAATATTTCCACTACAAAAAAAATCAACCCTACCAGATGCTGGAAGTTAAATGACATCAGAATGATATTCTCATAAGAATGAATGTCTCTCTAGTTCAGTATCTTGCATAGAACCACAGACAACAGTAAATTCTGGGGCAAATGGTAATTAAAACCACAAGGAGCATAAGGTGAAACTACCCACACTGTCTAGTCATCTATGGCTCAAAAGACTTTCTCTTCTGTAGTCTTCATCATTGCATTTGATAGCTCTCAGTGGCCTGTTCTTCCATGAATTTGCCTGACAGTTTATGAAACCAATTGAAATTACTGACTTTCATGACATCCTGTAGCAATTTGTGCCATGATGAAATTATAAATAGTGTCATGGAGTACTGCATGACATAAGGCACTGTTTTGAGAGTGCAGCATAGCCATGGAGTTACCACAAAGGCAGATGCGAGATGGAGTGGGCTGATCCCTGCCTTTAAAGCAGGATATTACTGCTGAGACCAGGTCGAAGAACACGTAGTTGCACAGAAGCAGCCCCCCTTCTGTGAGAGCCAGAGCATCTGTCAGATATGCACTCAGAACTCAGCAGGGGAAGCCTGTAAGGGCAGAACTGATTCAGGCATGCATTCCTCTGAGCACAAGAACTAAGTCACTACAGAAAGTACAGTAAGCTCATCTCCAACGGGCTTTTATTTGTATTATGGATTATCCAAAGCTCAATAATAAAAACCAATAAAAATGTTTATTTTTATTTCTCAAAACACACATGTATGGTCTGTAGAGATGTGTTTGGGGTTTTTTCTCTGCATTATAACTTTTTTTTATTTTTTAATCTGGAGGAAAATCTATACTTTAAAAAAACAACAAACTTTTGCCATATTAACCACAATTGATTAGAGATAAAAATGAAAATAATATTGATTAATCTTGTGATATGTAGATCTCAATAGCATAAGGTATGTTAATATCCTCTGTGCTTTAGTTTTCATAGTGAAGATAGTCCTGGATTCTTGTTTACCACGTTTCTAGATGTGTGTCACTACGGTAATTTTAATAGGTGTTTCTCTAGCTTTTCTTGTCATTCTTGGTTAACCATTCATAACTACTCAAGTCCCTGCTTAACCTAACCAAAAAGTCTCACAAGAATGTGCTTTATAAAGAATAGTAATTAAAAGCAAAATAATTGAGACTTAGATAAGCAGAATTCAAATAGCAATCCTAGAAAAAAATCTAACATGGTTCAGTGAGGATGTCTCTAGTGGTAGACAAACATACAATTATTTCAAAATTATTATTTATTTTTTGAATTTAGAAATTATATCCAAGGGTGAGATAAAGANTTTTTTCTCTCCAGTGGAAGCAGAGTTGAATCTAGAGATGAACTAAACATATCAGTGAAAACTGTAATCTAGTCTTTTATTACACTGTTATAAAATGAACTTGATTCATAGTTTTTGGAGCTTGGTTTGAAGTGTAAAAATTAAACAAAGTTTTTTAAAAAACAAGAATTTAAACAGTATTGTGCAAGGATCACTGAAAAGAATATTTCCACTACAAAAAAAATCAACCCTACCAGATGCTGGAAGTTAAATGACATCAGAATGATATTCTCATAAGAATGAATGTCTCTCTAGTTCAGTATCTTGCATAGAACCACAGACAACAGTAAATTCTGGGGCAAATGGTAATTAAAACCACAAGGAGCATAAGGTGAAACTACCCACACTGTCTAGTCATCTATGGCTCAAAAGACTTTCTCTTCTGTAGTCTTCATCATTGCATTTGATAGCTCTCAGTGGCCTGTTCTTCCATGAATTTGCCTGACAGTTTATGAAACCAATTGAAATTACTGACTTTCATGACATCCTGTAGCAATTTGTGCCATGATGAAATTATAAATAGTGTCATGGAGTACTGCATGACATAAGGCACTGTTTTGAGAGTGCAGCATAGCCATGGAGTTACCACAAAGGCAGATGCGAGATGGAGTGGGCTGATCCCTGCCTTTAAAGCAGGATATTACTGCTGAGACCAGGTCGAAGAACACGTAGTTGCACAGAAGCAGCCCCCCTTCTGTGAGAGCCAGAGCATCTGTCAGATATGCACTCAGAACTCAGCAGGGGAAGCCTGTAAGGGCAGAACTGATTCAGGCATGCATTCCTCTGAGCACAAGAACTAAGTCACTACAGAAAGTACAGTAAGCTCATCTCCAACGGGCTTTTATTTGTATTATGGATTATCCAAAGCTCAATAATAAAAACCAATAAAAATGTTTATTTTTATTTCTCAAAACACACATGTATGGTCTGTAGAGATGTGTTTGGGGTTTTTTCTCTGCATTATAACTTTTTTTTATTTTTTAATCTGGAGGAAAATCTATACTTTAAAAAAACAACAAACTTTTGCCATATTAACCACAATTGATTAGAGATAAAAATGAAAATAATATTGATTAATCTTGTGATATGTAGATCTCAATAGCATAAGGTATGTTAATATCCTCTGTGCTTTAGTTTTCATAGTGAAGATAGTCCTGGATTCTTGTTTACCACGTTTCTAGATGTGTGTCACTACGGTAATTTTAATAGGTGTTTCTCTAGCTTTTCTTGTCATTCTTGGTTAACCATTCATAACTACTCAAGTCCCTGCTTAACCTAACCAAAAAGTCTCACAAGAATGTGCTTTATAAAGAATAGTAATTAAAAGCAAAATAATTGAGACTTAGATAAGCAGAATTCAAATAGCAATCCTAGAAAAAAATCTAACATGGTTCAGTGAGGATGTCTCTAGTGGTAGACAAACATACAATTATTTCAAAATTATTATTTATTTTTTGAATTTAGAAATTATATCCAAGGGTGAGATAAAGATTCAGTGTTTAAAGAAGAAAAATAATAGATTTTATGTGTTGCTCCTATTTGACAACGAACTATTGGATGTGTCATTTTAGAGTTATGTGTAGGAAATACTGCTTTTCCAAAGGCTGTGTTTCTGAACACCCTGTAGCAGGATGCTCTGCCTGTAATGGGGTAAAACAACTTGAACAATGCCCTATTTCCAAAGTTATCAATGTTAAATGAAGAAGGGTGTTTCATGTTGCTTTTGGTGTTGAATAACGCTGAAACCAGTCTGATCCATTAATCCCAAAGCTAAACATCCTTATAATAAGGTGAAGAAGTGATAGACCTGATCAGATACCTGGATAAACCAACAAAAAAGTTATACTTCTGGTAACTTCTCTAAAGCTCTTGAGCTGACACAGCTGGCCTGGAGACATATGACTGGCAGTCAGTTATTTTATACTACAAAAACTCAGTTCCAAATTTAAACATCCGGGTCTACTGATATCCTTCCTTGGAGTGTATGTGTGGAGATTCCTCCCTTGAGTGGGGACACTCCTCAAGGTTACTCCTTGAGGCTGAGTGAAAGATATTTGCCCACTGTTGGCATAAGTAACATCAATAACTACTTAATAATTGTTTTTGCTAGCTTTAATATGATTGTTTTAGTATAATTGTTTCAATATTACTTCCTAGAGCACTATATTATCATAGTTGTTATAGCTCCTATACTGTGTAGTAAATAATTCTGATATTTTTTCTAATTATTATAATAAATCATGTGCATTTTTATACATATATATATATANAGTGAAAGATATTTGCCCACTGTTGGCATAAGTAACATCAATAACTACTTAATAATTGTTTTTGCTAGCTTTAATATGATTGTTTTAGTATAATTGTTTCAATATTACTTCCTAGAGCACTATATTATCATAGTTGTTATAGCTCCTATACTGTGTAGTAAATAATTCTGATATTTTTTCTAATTATTATAATAAATCATGTGCATTTTTATACATATATATATATATATAGTTTTCCATGCTTAATCTCCCAAGACAAATTTGTACAAAGGTGCAACCACAGCTATATAATCTTCAGACATAAACTGTTACCAAAATCTGCGGCCAAGACTGGATCCAGCTGCACCCAGGCTCCCCTCTGGGAAGTGGTTTGGTAAGCATGGGGGTTCTTTCTGCACCTTGTGACTCAGCAGGAGGGTTTCTCTAATGAACTTTGCCTGAAGCTCCCACTCTGTTCACAACATCCCCTGCCAGGTTTTTATAATTGAACATACATCTGCATAATGTTTTATGAGCAGTCCTGTGCTGGGCTCTAAGTCAAACATTTATTCATCCAAAAGACATATATCCATAGTAACTGTGCTGTGCCGAAGTTTATAACACATTTGAGCTTCTGAATCTTTTCATTTGGAAACAGTGATAAGCTATTACAGTCAACAGATTTTGGATTAAGGCAGATCTGGATTTGAAAAAATTTAAAAATGCTCAGAAAGTATAAAATATAATGCAGACATGGACATTGCTGTGGTTTGATTACTTGCACTACCTCAATTTTCCTTCCAGCATAACCCAGGAAACTGAAAATTGCTGTTATAATGAACTTGTCTAGATATGGGAAATTTCAGTTTAAAGTCGTCAAAAATATGTTCTGAAAAAACCTCTTGGAGAAAAAAACCAAAACCCTAAGTATGCAAAAGTCTAGTAGCCAGAGAGAGAGAATAAACAGAGGGGCTTAGGTATGACTTAGATGCTCAGATAAGATTGTAGGGATGCTAAGTATGCATGATTGAAACCCTTAATCATCAGGTTTTCTTTGACTTCTCAAGAACAAAAATCATTGTAGCAAGATGGGGGTTTTTTTGCACTTCTCTTTAATTTTCTCACTTTAATTCTACTTCTGCTGAATGCCCTGGGCAGAAATGCCATTTTTCTTTTTCATTTGCATGTTGTACTAAGTGGTTAGATAGCTGTTGTCTGTTGTTGGGAGTTAAGATTTGCATTTGTATTTCCTAATGCTCTTTGCTTGTAATTCATGTAATACAACATTTCATTAAACGTAAATGTCATGTAAAACACTTTAGACGTTCAACTGGAACAAGCATTTCGTGTCTTTGAGCAACAAGGTGGTGTGCGAGAACAGAGGAAGGATTGTAAAAGGCTGCTCAGATCATCAGAAGAATAAACTGATATCGTATGTATTATAAGACATGAAGTCAAAGTCAGTAATTACTCATGAAGCAGAAAGGAAATAATCTAAATTCATCCATTACAAATGAGGACATTTGCAGAAAATCTGTTGACTTAGTGAAGCCATTATTCATTAATATATAAATTGTTTGTGCGTTAAATTTTTTAGTCTGAATAAATAGGTACTCCCCTGATTTTGTTGAATAAGAACAACTCTGAAATTTACTATACTTTGTGAAGCACTGCACACATATAAAACTGTCTTTGCTGATACTTCATATGATGGATCAGTTGAACGTATTGTTTTTTTTATTTAGGTAGGAGTCATAGAGCAACTAAATTAAAGTATAAGAAAGGTCTCTACATTTTACAATTAACTAAACTAATTGCATTGTGAGAGTGTAAAAAGCAACTCACAAAAGACATTGCAAAGATCTGATCACCAAAGAAATCTGAAGAGCTGATAATAAAGTTGTTCATCACAATTTAGATGTTTTTTATTTCTTGAGACAGTAAATGCATAGCATCCTTAAATAAATTGTATGATTTTTATATATTACCCCAGTCTTCCCTAAGCCTATATTTTTCCATTTATTTGCTGCTCTAATATCATGCAGGTGAACTGAAGATGAATTTGTCCACCACCACTAAGGGAGAGTTTTTGGAAATGAAGCTCTCAGTATCAGTCGCTGGCGGTGTTATGTCTGGGCAATGAGGGCAAGACGGCTGCTCTGCGCATCCAGCACAGAAGGTTGTGGTCTGTTGCACCTGGTAGAAAGTTGGGAAAGGGCAGAGTAGGGATGTTTTCCCAAGGGGAATGCCAACGGACATGTGCCAGGCATTTCTTAATCTTATTTGAGTAAGTACTAGTGCTTTTATTGCAGAAATTACACTTTTGAAAATAGTAGTGACAAAAATGAAACTTCACACTGAAAGATCAAAAGATCATGGTGTGTCAATAATCATAAAGCAGGCTATGAGCCTTAGCCACTGCAAAAAAACAGAAAAACAACTTTTAAAAGAACACTTCTCAATTCATGTTTCTCAAATAGAAAATACCATTATTATTATTATTGTTGTTGCTGTTGCTATTATTTTCTATAGCTTCAGTTACAGAGTCCCAGACCATCTGGAGCAGAACTTCTAGATCCTCTTCAATCCTCTGCCCTGGTGACAGCTGATCTCTGTGTTACCTGCACTCCTACGTATCAGCTAAACCATTTCTTCTTGAAGCAGATGAAGAGCAGCCTGATGTTCCTCTCTCAGCTGTCTGTTACAGACTACTGCTGTTCCTTTTTAACCAAGATATCTTCAGGAAACAGCTAGTAGAAATTTCTGGCTGCAGAGGTCCCTAGGGATTTCCAGAAGTAACTACAAATAGGACCCAGATTTAAAAAAAAAAACATAGACCAAGCAAAATAAAAATAAAAGAGAAGCAGAAAAATAGTATTAATAAAAACCCAACAAGAGACAATTAGGAAAAAAGATTCTACAACTTATATTTTGCCGACCCTCTTCAGGTCATCTGTGAAACATTTTAAGTAGGTTGTGTGTGTCTATCTGCAGAGCAACAATTTTGGTTTTTGACTTCTGGTGGACATAAAAGAGAAATGTAGGTGAATTGAAAGAGAAACAGATTTCTGCTGTCCTTTTCCAGAAACACTGGCAGTTTTAGGAGATCATGAAACTTTGGCTTCTCATCTTTCTGCTTTATTTCACTCTTCGGAATGTACTGTGACGGGTAGTTTCAAAACAAAAAACAAAAAGAGTTTCTGATAATTGTGGGAAAAGTAAAGTCTTATGTAAAGAAAAAAAAATACCCATAATTCCCTGCTAAAATTTTTTGTCATTTCTGTGTTTTAAAGGGTCAGAAAAGCAAAAATCAATGTGAGATCAAAGATCTGACCACATAGATCATAGTAGAAAGAATCATCAGAGGAAGCAGGTTAATAGACCATTGAAATACTTTCATTAGTACAGTAGTTCCTTTAGACACCTGACATTTGATCTTCATCCAGTCTTGGGTGATCAAACATTTAAAATTCCATTCATAGTTCATTATGCATTAAAAAAAGCCCACCAATTTTGAGTTGGGAAACTACAAATCTCCCAAATTAGAAAAAGCGCTCCAGTAATTTTAAATCGCTTCATATTGCCTGAGCCCACTTTCAAACTCAAGTACTTATAAAATAATTTTAAGTATCCTAATAATTTTGCTCTCCTC
The DNA here is from genome assembly GCA_013397755.1 of Cnemophilus loriae. Classification (NCBI taxonomy): domain Eukaryota; kingdom Metazoa; phylum Chordata; class Aves; order Passeriformes; family Corvidae; genus Cnemophilus; species Cnemophilus loriae. The sequence continues at coordinate 573,782 of VZTF01005243.1, forward strand.
CAAATCATGTGTAACTTGAGCTCTAATCTTTCTGAAGTACATTTTTCATGTTGAAGAATATATCTTAATTTTTCCAAGCACAGAACTTAGCGGCAGAGGAGAAAGACAGAAATTTGAAATCTGGATTGAGTATAGGCCAATCAGAAATAAAAGAGTCAAGATAGTGAAGTTTGCATGTATCAGGTAGGAAGGTAGTCTCAGTTAGCATGGCTCCATTTGAATATTTGAGAGTTTTAAAATACCGCACATCTCAACACAAAAAGTAAGGGTTTATGACCTCATCAGGATTCTGAAATACCCTTCTAGTTTCTATACATACTATTCTAAATAGCCAGTACACTAGTAGGAATTGGTTCTTATATACTGAAGGAATTAATGACTCATATTTGTGATGGTCTAGCTTAAAGCTCCTTTATTTAAGGGTCTCTTTGGCTGTTACTCTGGTCCTTTTTCTATTCTCATCTTAATGATGTTGTGGCTTGCTCAAAAAAACACCATATTTTTCTAATAGTCCTAGTCATATTTTGCAAATTCTCTGAGACATTAATAAATTAACACTGTTACTTTCCTCCTGTTAATTACTTGGTAGCCAGAAAGTGAGGAGAAAAGAAGGTGGATAGGGAGGAAGATTGCTGTTTGAAGCACTTGTATAACTCCATAACAGAAGAAGATTTGTGGAGTTTTGTTATGTGGCCTTTTAAATGCTTACAAAGAAAAGTATTTGGAGCTCAATTACTTGTTATTATCATTGATAAGCACGAAATTGGAAAAAAATGCAAGAATTTGCTATACAAGGTGAAATTTTAATATGTAATTAATCAGGTTTTTTTCTATTTCCCCAAGTTGCTATTATTTAGAAAGTTAGCACTTAATACACATCTGTTGAGTCAGACCTCATCTGAATTCATGCTTACGTGCTGGAGAAACAAAAATGTAGGTATGTAGCAAAGATTTCATCACATTGGTAGATGTTATCTGGTGCTTTGTACTATGTAGTCTTAGAATGAGGAAAATTAATTCCTAGTACATAGATTTTTTAAAATTATATAATGCTAAACTAATATAGCTAATTAAGCACTATTTTTACTGCTTTTAAAGATAATTTTGTCTTTGAATAGGATGAAATGTCCAACAAATTTGAGAGTAATAGAACTAGTTTTTTGTTTGTGGGGTTTTTTTCCTTTTCTTTTCTTTTCTTTTTTTTTTCCTTTTTTTTTTTTTTTTTTTTTTTTTTTTTTTTTTTTTTTTTTTTTTTTTTTTTTTTTTTTTTTTTTTTTTTTTTTTTTTTTTTTTTTTTTTTTTTTTTTTTTTTTTTTTTTTTTTTTTTTTTTTTTTTTTTTTTTTTTTTTTTTTTTTTTTTTTTTTTTTTTTTTTTTTTTTTTTTTTTTTTTTTTTTTTTTTTTTTTTTTTTTTTTTTTTTTTTTTTTTTTTTTTTTTTTTTTTTTTTTTTTTTTTTTTTTTTTTTTTTTTTTTTTTTTTTTTTTTTTTTTTTTTTTTTTTTTTTTTTTTTTTTTTTTTTTTTTTTTTTTTTTTTTTTTTTTTTTTTTTTTTTTTTTTTTTTTTTTTTTTTTTTTTTTTTTTTTTTTTTTTTTTTTTTTTTTTTTTTTTTTTTTTTTTTTTTTTTTTTTTTTTTTTTTTTTTTTTTTTTTTTTTTTTTTTTTTTTTTTTTTTTTTTTTTTTTTTTTTTTTTTTTTTTTTTTTTTTTTTTTTTTTTTTTTTTTTTTTTTTTTTTTTTTTTTTTTTTTTTTTTTTTTTTTTTTTTTTTTTTTTTTTTTTTTTTTTTTTTTTTTTTTTTTTTTACAGCTGAAACAGTAGTGACATTAAAATAAAGTACTATTCCCATACGTCTCTTTTGAGGTTGATTGGTCTGGACCAAAAATTGGCCAGGGCAGTTCTGAAATTTTTATCACTATTATAAGATTTCCAGATATCTGTCTAAAGAAAGTATAGGCAAACTTACCTATATCTGCTTTTACTGTAGATGCCATCAAAAAAAGACTGGTATAATTGTATGATGAACATGCTGTTTAGCTGAAGAAACGAATCCAGGAGTAGTTGCCATTCACTTCTCAGATACAAAATTATCTCCTAGAAATGGTTTCAGGAACGGCTAATTTTATATAGATTCACATCAGTGTAAATAAAAAAAGCAAACAGAAACTCAGTACTACGAATGCAAATGCAAGCAGCCAAATTAAGGCAGCAATCAGAAGGTTTACTCAGCTGAGGTTTTCTACATTTAATTTAAGAACAATCATTCTAATAAAATTGCAAGCTTTATCAGTATACCCGATATTGCATCTTCTTTCAGAGCACTTTTTAAAAAAACTAAATAATCAGTAATTAAGTGACTTTTAACTTCCTGTGAAACCTTTATCCTCTTCTCAGAAGCTTTCTTTCCTTATATATTTATGTTTTTTGGTTTGATTCAGAAATAGTAGCAGTTCTCACATTCTAATTGTCCCTTCATACATAAATGGATTTTTCTGCCTTCTATGCTAATGTACTTTAAAAGATGTCATTACTGTCACCTGATGACATTTTTTCTGCACAACAGCTTTGTAGAGACTTTTTTTCTAATGTGGGATATAAAGCAACCAGAGCATTTAATAGGTTTGAGAAAATGACTTGCTTGCTCATTGACAAGTGCAGACTGTCACACTGATTATTCATATAAAAAAGGTAAATAATCATGTTTTTATTTTTTGTTAGCTCCAGAAATGTTTAGCCAAATGTGTTTCTAGAAGTAATCTTTTCACTTGAAGTGTCATTGCTGAAAACACAAATCAGGAAAAAAATCCCCGAAACTAAGAATTATCTAGTTATGTGCTGGTTTTTACATATTTCCCCTAGGTCTGGCAGTACTCATCATAGAACCAAAATAAGGCAAACCTAGGATGACCTTCACTCTTTGGGACCTTTCCTGTACCATAGAACAGGGAAGAGTACTGACTGATACTATAACACCGAATATCTGTGTCCACTCCTCTTAGCCTTGCTCTTACTAGTTATGAAAGGACAAGAAAATTATGGAGGGAGTTCTGGGTTGTATTTATCCGAATGTGAATGTCTATATGAAAAAAAAAAATATACTTTTATGTAAGTGTATATATATAAAAGAATATGAAATGATAGGTTTGTAGGGAAGGGAAAAAGTCTGGAAGAAATAGAGGAATAGAGCCCAAGAGATGAAGAGAACAGGCTTCAATGAAAATCAATGAGAGAAAAAAATTAGGAAAAAAGTCAAAGTAACTGAGGGAGGAAAATAACATTGTTTGTCTATGCTTGCTGCATTATAGAACATGCAGTGACCAAAGCAGTCATGTAATCATAAAATCATAGAATGGTTTGGCGGCACTTTATTGAAGTATGACACATGTATGTTGTAGCTATTTTTGCTAAATATTCCATAATTATTTGCGGTGTTAGCCAGACTTATTTTTTCTTTCTCCTTAGAATACGGCAAATCAACAGTGCGTGACCAATCCTGGGAAAAAAAATTACAGCTGAGGATGTAATTCATATGCTACTAAATCAAGAGTACTGCAGCACCACCACTGTGATCAGCTTATATTTGGAAATAAGTTTAACAGGAAACATTCAATTATTGTCTACATTTAATTCTAGACATTATCTTGGATTTCCCCAGTCCTAGATCCTCTCCTTAATACTATATTTTACTGACTTGATTAAAAAAAAAAAATAAAAAAAATTCCAGGAATTAGATAGGATCCTTGAAAAATTGTTCATACCTAGTGGGATATGACCCACTGAAACTGAATTCATTGAGGCTGAATTAAAAGCTGGTATGTAAGTGTAAGATAAGCACCTTTATGCTTTCTGTTATGCTTCTTATGCCTGGGAAGAATCTCACTAAAACTATCCCATCATTTTGCTTCAAACTCCTCCACAGATCTCTCTGTTCTTGTGTTTCTCAAACATGCAATATGAGACCTAACATGTATTCAAAATTACCTAATTGATCTCCTATGTTTCCTCAAAAATCTTTGGATAGACATCTATTGCCTCTTGCTTTATACACAGATTATGAGATTTTTGGAACAGTGAGCCATTACTTCACCTTCCAAATAGAATATGGTATGGAAAATCAAAATCTGATTCATAACTTATAAGTAAGTATTATACCAACAAAAATTATATTAATGTGGTATTTCAACTCTATTGGCCTAAATTTAGGTGTCTACAAATAGAGCCGTGGAGCTCACCAAGTGCAGATATGTACTTCAGGGTGTCCTGAACAGATCTTCAGAAACCATCTGCTCTTTTCTAGTGCATCAAGTATAATGATATCTAGATAATCTATGCACACCCAGATTTAGGTGTTGAGTAAGGAGCTTATTCACACTTTTAATAAGTAATTGAAATTTCCTGCTCCTGTTTGCTGGTTTTGCATGTTTTGGAAAGGGTTTTTTTGAGATTTATATGTTTTTATCTCTGAGTTCTCAAGGGCAATATCAGCATCATGTACGCTTGACTAAATAGGCAAAATAATTTCTACTTTTAATATAACAGGTCTATACAACTTTTAAATTTCTCATATTTTACTGATACTGATAGCTTATGGAGCCTTTTTCTAGAAAAGACTAAAGGCAAGGTGAAAAAGAGATCCATATTGACTTATTTTGGTAAAAAACAGCAGGTATAAATGCAATCTATAACAGCTATAAACACTTGTTTTATAAACTGGTTAGTGTAGTAATTCATAAAAACTAATACTACATAAGTCAATGAAGGATTCATCTTACCATTTAGCTGATATTGCAGTACAGATATTGGCTTTGTTGACTTTTTGTCATGCAAGCAATGGGGTGGGGGGAAACCCAGCTAAAATTCAGCCAGCAAAAAACAGCTACCAATTGCAAAACCTGATTAGAAAAGAACGATGAAAAGAGAGTGATTACATTGGAAACACTGCAAAGTTATTAGGCTGGTGCATTATACACTTACAGTGAGGCTTACGTAAACTGTGGCTAGGATTTCTTTACAAAGATAAGGAATGCAAATAAAAATGACTGTTAAATATGATTTTAGATGACATCAAGGCTGTGTCTTTTACCTGAAGCTCTCATTTGTCTTCAGTTACTGTGCTTTGGTCAGTAGTCCCAGAGGGCTACACCGGAAGGTTCAGCTCAGGAACACTTCAGCTACAAATGGACATTCAGTGTATGTACTAATGGACATTCAGTGTATGTTCTAGATTGCACTTCATCTAAAGCAAAAACAAATATATATTCTTAAACGAATATTGACATCAGGTCTTCCCTGTCAGCTGCTTTACTCTACACAGATATTTCTATTTGTTCAGTCTGAGAGGCATTGCCAAAGATGTTACTTGCTTTAAATAACACAAATATTCTTTCATTCATCCTTTCTCCTCTCTGTATTTTTACTAATAGTAAATAAGTGGATAACATATTTACACTTAAAATGTAAATATATTTTCATGTAGTGTACGTATAGTTATTAACAAATACTAATATTATGTATGTATGAAAGCACTAAGGCAATACTGCTGTGAATGTGGAGAAGTTACATGAAGATCTGAGCAAACCTATCAAAAGACAGGCTCACATGAACTGGGAATGCATGTATGTCTGTGCTTGTGGACCAAGCTGATTTGCTACAAATCTGATCTGACTGCCTGATTCAGGAGCTATATAAGTGAATTTGCATGATAGCCATCATGACTACTGCTGTGTTAAACTGCTAGGGTCAATACAAAACTGTAAGGCATAAGTCTATCAAAAGTTAAAGCATGTTGTTAAGGACGTCTTTATGTTCTAAGGACCAAATGCCTCTTAAACACTCATAGGCTCGGGACATCGACCATCTCTCTAGGAAGCCTGTTCCAGAGTTTGACCACTCTCTCAGTAAAGAAATGCTTTCTAATGTCCAATCTAAACCTTCTCTAGTGCAGCTTTGAACAATTCCTGTCAGGGCATTCCAGGGAGAAGAAATCAGTACCTCTCTCGCTTTCTCCACTTTCCCTCTGCAGGAAGGAAGAGAGCAATGAAGCTGCCCTCCAGTTTCCTTTTCTCCAAACTAGACAAATGAAAAGTTCTTATCTGCTCCTCATAGGACATTCCTTCCAGTCCTTTCACCAGCTTTGTTGTTTTTCTCTGGATACAGTCGAGAACTTTCACATCCTTGTTAAATTGTGGGGCCCAGAATTGCCCACAGGACCCAAGGTGAGGCTGAACCAATGCAGAATACAGTGGGATGGTCACCTCTTTTGAGCAGCTAATGGTGCTGTGTTTGATGTATACCAGGATGTGGTTTGCACTCTTGGCTACCAGGGCACCTTGCTGACCCCTGCTGAGCCTGCTGTTGACCAGCAGACATAGATCCCTTTTTGGAGGGCTTCTCTCCAGCCACTCCTGTCCCTATTTATACTTGTGCCTGATGTTACTCTATTCTAGCTGCAGAATCCATCATTTGGACTTCTTAAATTTCAGACCACTGATGATTGCCCAGTGCTCCAAACTATTTCAATCCCTCTTTAAGGCTTCTTGTCCCTCAACAGAGTCATCAGCACACCCCAATTTGATACCATCAGCAGGTTTAAATGCATTCAGCTTCTGCATCCAGATTATGGATAAACGTTTTGAACTGAACTGGCCCTAAAACTGAGGACAATTTAATCACTGTGTCCAGATAACTTGCTCTTTTATATAAGCATGTCCATACTGACGTTTGAATACCACCCAGCATAATATTCTATGGTAACCAAAAGTTGCACAGGAATGCAAGAGTATAAAAGCTTTTGTTTCATAGATTTTATATGAGGTTTATTTCCTTTTCTGTAAAATTACTTTAACAGGCTTTAAGTGCTTGATTATAAACCCGTGATTATTGCTACCTACGTAGATATCTTTCAGCCTATATTTCTACATTTTGACTTTTATGTTTTGATGGTACCTAAGAACAGATATTCCCTTTACAAGCATTATAAATTTATTAACCGTTAAGTTTCTAAGTTTATAATATAAATCATGAGCAGAAGCAGGTCTAGCATGAGGACAGTAGCCAGTGGTATTTAAAACTCATATTATGCATATATTTTTTATTCTTTTAAAAGAGATAATAGCTTTTGTTTTACAAGAGACATTTACCAAAAAAAAAAAACAAACCATGCTAAGATCTGATTATATTTCTTCTAGGCATTTAGAAGCATATTTTAAATACAATTTCCCAGAATCTAAGCAAAGAATAAAATTACACTAACCCATTCATAATTGTTTGCTTTCTTCTTTCTTCTTTTTTAATAAAAATTGTTGTTTTCTTTTCTACAATCCTACAAAATCTCTTGTATTGCCTATAATTATGGAAAATGTAATCACTGATGATCAAAGATCAAAGTAACCAGACTGTACAAAATTTCCAAATCTCGTTTTTCGAGTCTTAAGGCCTGATCTACAAAACAACAAACATCGCATAACCTTGTCTTCATAACTTTGCTTTGAAATCCAAGTATTCTTGACATTAATTTTATGACATGCATGGGTCTGACTCCCTTTTGTGCATAGCTATGAAAGCACTGAAAACAATAGCCTTCTTGAAAATTTGCTTTTTGCAATTTTTTCTTAACCTGTTTAGTGTTCAACATTCTTTCTTTTTACTTTTCTGTTTACTAAAAATTCATCTGTGTGAACCGCAGCAAATAAGTTCAAATCAGCTATAAATAGCATGTTTAGCATCACTACATTGTCCTAACCTTGAAAGTGGTTCAGATTGTCTTTTGTGCAAATTGATTTCTTTGCAACGCAGTTTTCATGTTTCTAGATTGCAGTCTACCTTACAAAGCAAGTGTTTCTTAGTATTTTAAAGGCAGTTTGAAATCACTGACTAGAACTCCTGGCATCCTCCACTTGACCTAAAATACACGAAAAATAGAGGGTCTAACTATTTTAACCACAGTACAGAAAGAATAAGTGGGTTTGGAAAGCTTAAAAGGCTTTTATGCTATTACTTCTCTTAATATTTCTCTTCTAATTAAAGTCATAAGTGGTTCTTTTACTGCAATGAACCGGAGAGATGGTAGGGTACACCCTCCCTCTAATTAGAAGGAATTGGTTAATGATTATACCATTAATAACTTCTGAAAGAACTGAGTAATTGTGTTGTAGCTTTGTCCATGAAATTAATTCCTTGTTGAAGCAAAAAGCATGTCATCTGTGAGAAAAAGAAAAAGCAGAGACAATAAAAATATTTTTTTCTTTCTGTTTTAACTTCAGGGAAATATTTATGTGCATGAAAGTGAGTCCCTTTGCTTATGCAATGGTTCTTGCTTCAAGGAAGGGGAGTGGCCTAAATAAATCTATTTGCTTTGTATGTAATAAATCAGATAAATTATATACCATAAAACATACTCAAATATTTGCACAAGAACTTAGCTAATATTTCTGCCTAAAGACATGAGACAAAATTAGTTATGAACTCATAATGGAAACTGCAGCTTTATCCATAATAGACTGGTTTTTAGGTGGAGGCAGAAATGAATAAATTTAATCCAGAACTTCCTAAAAATCATATTTTTATTCTTTAATTGTGATTCCTGACATAAGGACATGGAGATAATAGAAGGTAAAATTATTCTCCTAGTTTCTTCAAGAGAAGGCTATGTACTTTGACCATGTTCTCCCCTCAGGTAGTCTGATTTTATATCATTTTTAGAACAGATTTCTGTGATATTATTCATGAATCAAAATATTTTAATTAGGATCAATTTGTTGTAAAATTAATTTGATAAAACAAAAATACAGTGTAATCACTGTAGGTAATTTCCATTCATTTTAGTTGGTCTTGTAGTTTCCACTGTTTAAAGTGGTGAGAGGTACCTGTTCAGTTCTACGTGACCAATTTCCCTTTTCATATAAAACTGTACAGTACCCTAAAAAAGTAGGATAAATCGGTGTCATTCCGACATTCTCAAACTTCCACTTCTGTATATTCTAAATTTCCTGTTTTGCAAGTGTTTTTTATAAAAATGAATAAAATACATATTTTTCTACTGGCATCTATATGAAACAGGCAGAGCAGGAGACTAAGATCCACTGCAAAGACCTCTGACACTTATATATATATATATATATATATATAAAATGTTATCTGTAATGTAGATCAGTCAATAAGATTTATAAACCCATGGTGCTTATACTCAGGATACAAATGTCATGGATGCATTCATTCTCAGGCCATGGAAGGTTAGAAAAATAATTGATGCTTATGATGGGCTTGATACAGTATCAGTATCCTCAGTTTCCTCAAGCTGAAATTAAATTGAATAGTTCAGGTTTGCTTGTAAAGCAATGCAATATATAAAGATATGCTGTGTGTTTGTTGTTGGGAAATCAAAAGTTTATTTGCTTTTGCCCTTCCTATCTTCTCCCCAGTCCCACTGGTGAGGGAGTGAATGAGCAGCTGTGTGGTATTTGGGTGGCTGGCTGGGGATAAACCATGACGCCTTTAAACCTTTAAAGGTTCCTTCCCACCCATTCTATGAGTCTATATTCTGTATTTTTTCCGTGTAGTTTTGCATTTCTTCTTTGTATTCTTCATTCTGGCATTCTACAAATCTTTATAAAACAATCAAACCACTTGAAACTTGGAGCAATATTTTTTGGGAAAAAAATTACATAAACAAAGCTTTTCAGTGACAGGTGTAAGGAAATTAAGTGCAACTTATCAAAGACCATTTGTTCAGGTCCAGCAATTATTTTATTAAAGTGTTACTTTTCAGAGGAAGAATCTTTAATTCATAAAATTATAAAGCAATGTGGTAGAACATAAAATCATTTGAGCTCATAATAAGTTTAACACCTTCATTCACTCAATTCAAGATTCCGGATTTTCTATTTGAGTGGAGTGTGATGTCAGACACATGATTCATTTGCACATAAATAATTGCCAGACTAAGACTACAAAAATATAAGCACATTTTCTAAAAGATTGTTAATAATACCATTACTTGTTGAAGTGACCATTCTTCTCTAATATCAGATGGGTTTCTTAACTGTAGATTTTAATGATCTCTTACAGTTTTATTACTAAATTAGAACAAAATTCTTGTAACCATAGGATAATTCTTATTACTTTCATATTGTAGCATTAGTCTAGCGAACATGTGATTCTATCACATTGTGGTACACTTATTTTTGCAGTACAGTTTATTTTAGATTATAATCTCATGGACACTGATAGGAATTTTGAAGCCAAAGACTTTTTTAATATCAAATCCACTTTCCTGAAAAACACGTATACAACCAGTACACTTCTTTGAAGCTTAATTAAAATAGATGTCTTATTTTTGTCCTCCTCTGTAATTACTGTCCTCACTTTTATTGTGTTTTGCCACATTCTTTCCAGTATATGACAGTGATATATGAGCAGCCAGTGGATGAGCTAATGCTCCGTGCAACCTGAGTCACCTAGCAGGTAATTTCTTCAGGCAGTGAACACCTGACCTACATTTTCAAGGAACCAGATGAGTCAACTTATTATCTTATGATTCTCTGTGCATTTGGTTAGTAGCTAAGCAGCAACTGAAAGGAATCAAATTCTAGACACCTAAACAATGTCTTCCTTGTGTTAAAGTGATCACAGTTACTTAAAATTGTCTTTTGACTCTCATTAATCTTGGCAGTTGGTGGGTTACTATTTATGAGATTATAAATACATTACATGATCCTACTTTCCACAGGTTGAAGTTACTGACTGGTACTTTTCTTACTGAATATTTTAACAATGGGGCTAAAGAACTATGAAAGAGGATTAGTGTTTCTTTGCCAGAAAGCATTTAAAGAAAATGAATCTCTTGTTTGCTATATAATCCCTTCTGACCAGCAATATTTTTAGAGTTATCACTGACATGTTTTACAAAGAGCATCTGGTTGCCTAAGAGCTACCAGTAATGCAGTTCTTTGTTCTAAACCTGAACCCTCAATAGATTTGCTAAGCATGTTTCAAGTTTTTCTACGTATTATAAATTATAAGAATGACCCTCATAGTAAGTGTGAATACTATTGAAATACTCTGTAAATTAAATGCTGCGTTAACTAAAACTTTTCTGGACAGAAATCTAGTGAATGCTATGCATCTAGACATCTTCATTTCCTGACTCGGTGGTAATGATGGCAAAAAAATACAATTGACTTTTCTCCTTAGGACTTTCAAGACTGAAGATGGAAATTACTCTGTTTCTTTGCTTCTACTGTGTATTTAAATTTTGCTTTAAGATTTGTCTTTACAGATCTTCTTTGTTAATCAGAATATGAAAATGCTTAAGACATATTTCATAGTGAGAGATATTCTGTGTATTTAGAAATGAATAGTTCTGCCACTGAAGCAGTAGGGCTCATCCAAATCTATGACAAAGTAAGTGCGGTCATGGCCTAATTATTTTTTTGTTTATCTTACAATTTCATGAAGATCTTTTAATATGTGTTAACTCTACTTATCTGTAAAAAAGAATGTGTGAAAATTTAACATACATATGAGAAACCCATGTTATCAATTGTATGGAGGCCCTTCTCCAGATATTATATTTTATTGCTTGTGTCCTCTCCTCTGATGAAGATTTTCTGAGGATTTAATTTCAAAGATTAGTAGTTTTACAGATCTGATGTGTGAGTTATATGATGTGAGTTATAGGAAAAAAATACATAAGAAAAAAATTTACTGTGATTAAATGCAGGAATTATTTCCACAGTCTCAACTCTCTGCATTTTTTCCATGTATGTATTCATGTAGGTAATAATTCATTTACATATTTTTCTGGAAACCACCTCCTCCTTGACAAGTGATAAAATTATCATCTAAGTGGTGTGAGCTGGAGGTGCAAGTGATCTTGTAGGGAAATATTGATTCAAAGCCCCTCAGAATATAAACATTTTGATGAAAGAGAACTAAAATTTACTAACAATATTCAAATCTATTGGAGTATGTGTATGACTTCAATATACTGAATGCCTTCTTGGACAACAAGTGACAGGAGATACTGTTAAATTATTTATTGCCGTATGATACAGCGTATTTTTTTTGTTGAAAAAGTGCTAACAGACAAAAAAAATATTAATTGAAATACCCAATCGACAAAGGCATACACCTATAGCTACTATCATTGGTATCTGAGCTAACACCAAACTAAATCAATACTACTATTTACAACATTAAATCTTTGTTTTTCTGAATTGATGTAAGCACTATAGCTATTTCTTTTACAGGAATATGTTTTATTCGATAAGTACCATCTGAACTGGTGTTGAGACGTTTTTCATTCAGCAGACATATCCATCTCAAAAACATTTTGAAGCCTCTTCTAAGCAGAAAGATATATGTATTTTAAGTCTCTGAAGGAGTAACCCTGTTTCTATCAGCCAATCATTCAAAATGATAGTTTTGTGAAAGCTCATTTTGAAAATATTTTTTAGAGACGTCAAATAGGAGCAAGAAAATGTGGGGGCAGTTGTCGAAATCTAGGAAATTACATAAACGTGTATCTGTACTGCTGCATATCAAGACATTATTTTAACCTAGTGATTAACGGCAAATACACAGTTTATTGTGCTAGAAACTGAGACTAATCCATGTGTTTAGCCAATACTGAGGAAGTAACTAATTTAAAATAGCTTTCCAAGAGGATACAATAATTGTGAGTCACCAGAAAACGGTTAGAAAAATATTGAACTGATGAACGTGGCTTTCGCTAAGAAAGGTTATGTTTCTCTTTGTCCACTGATTTACTGCAGATTTGTTTGTTGGCTTTTATTCATCAAAAATAATGAGGAAACTGCAAGGTGAAAGTGAAGAAAGATAGATAGTTTTGATGGTGTTTTTCTTATGAGTTTTTAAATGAAAAATATTGACTACCCATCTCAACTGTCTTTAAGTACTTGAAGTAATAATGGGATCTCACTACCTTTTGCATTTCCATTAATTGACTTACATCCACAGTTTCCCTGCTGTGTTTATAAGTGAAGTAAGTCAGAAAAAAATCATGTGCCAAAGGTGCACTCAAAGACCATCCTCTTCACTTTGTAATCAGCTCACTCTTCTGTCTCAAGTTTCCTTACTGTTCACAGAGCCAAGAATCTTAATATCTATCTTCTGTACAACATAATGATATAACAAAAAAAAAAATTAAATTTGCTTGAGCAAACGAATTGCAAAAGCAATTAAATTGACTGCAGATGGCTGTTACTAGAAAACCAGTAAATCATAAAATAGCTACAGTTACCTCTTCTGTCACAAGTGATATTATAGTTTTACCTTGGGCTTTCCACTAAGAGTAATGGCATAGCTAATATGAATAAATATGAAATTTCATAGAAAATAATTGCTTGAAGGAGGGTCTCTGCACAGTAATTGATAGACAAGAATAAAATACTTAAATTGAGTATTTAAATGAAGTATTAAAATGCACTTTTAGTAAAAAAAACTGGTATGGGATGTTCTTTCTATGATATGATTAACAGAGACACATGGCAACAAACTTTCCGAGTAGTGCTGTGTGACTTATTAATGCCAGTGACAGCTGAGCAGCTAGATTACTGTGTACCACTTTGAAATGTAATTTTACGTCAGTAATGGTTTACATGTTATATGAAACTGCTTTAAGAACTGAGCACTTGAAAGAAAACATTTTATGCAAATTCAGTGCTTCAAATGGTAGTTGTAATCTTCAAGCTTGCGTATAAATAATTATTTTTCTAAGTTCATGTTCTAGTTCTAAGAAACAAAATGTTAAGATTGCTGAACAACATGTTCATATGAAGACAGTAAAAACTATATTCTCAGCAGAGTTAATATAAAAATAGTATTTTCTTTCCACCAAACTTTGGATTTTACATGAAAATATTTGACCTAAATAAGGATGTGGAAAATGTAAAATACACAGAATTAAGACTGCCATGAGGTCTCCTCCCTTGTCCTCTCACTTGCCACCCCCTCTCTTACTGCTTTTCAGTGTTGTGCTTTGGGACATTCCAATTTGGAATGAACCATTTAACGAGCATTGAGGTGGAAAAGGACAGCTGAATGGAGTTGAATGGTGAGAAGCTCTCTTAGTTTCATGCAGTATGAACAGATGCAGTGATACTGATGGCATGCCAGCTGTTCATGGAGGAGATAGTGGTCCACATAACAGGTAACTTGAGCAGGCACAGGAGTGTGCTGTGCTGCTCACATCCCTCACCTGAGAACACAATTGACTATCTCCTTGGAATAGAGGAGCCTGCAGGCAGCTTCTGCTTGGTATTGGAGATTAAGCCACCTGTGTGTCTTTGCTTTTATCTAACAGTGCAGGAACAAGTTCTCAGGTGAACATCCCTTCTATTGAACAGTAAAAATGATGAGTAGAGTTGACCATTTTAAGAAATCTTGTAACAGCTCAAAAGAGCAAAATGTTGACTAATCTTATCACAAGTGTGCTGCACCTTGATTGACAGTCCTTCAATACTGCTGATTTTGGGGTTCCCAGGATCTGAAGGGATGTAGTATTGTCACTTCTCCGGATAACCTGTTCCAGTGTATCTGCATCCTCATTACAAAAAATTTTCTTCCTTATATCTACCACCTGAATCTACCCTCCCTTAGTTTAAAATCATTTCCCCTTGTCCTGTTTCAACAAGCCGTACTAAAAAATCTGTCCCCCTCTTTCTTTTAGGTCTCTTTAATTATTGTCAGACCATAATGAGATCTCTCCAGAGTCTTCTGATCTTCAGGCCAAACAGCTCCAACTCTCAGCCTGTTCTCACAAGAGAGGTGTACCATACCTCTGAACATTCTTGTGTCCCTCCTCTGGACCCAATTGAAGAGGTCCGTGTCTTGTACTGAGATACAGACTCCCAATGCCTTTCTTATAAGGATCATAAGAAGTCAGAACCTCCAAAAAACCAAACCAAACCAAAGAAAACAACAAAAAAACAAACAAAAACCAACCAACCAACCAGAAAAAACAAACAAACAAACAAACAAACAAACAAACAAACAAACAAACAAACAAACAAACCAAAAAGCCCCCAGATGTGTGTTTGAAAAATGCATTTCTTAAAGGAGAAACAAAAAAATCAGCTGGTTGATAAAGCTATGTTTTGGGAATTGTCTGGCACTCTGGATAGATATCTTGCTACTAGAACTTCTCAAATAATGGACCTTTAGTTCATACATGTTGCACACAAAGAGGTGCACTAGTTCTTTTATTCTACAAATCTTAAATCCTTTCTGAATATGGAAATGGCAAGATAGTACAAAACTGGATAAACCTCCAATCAGGCCACAGCATGCTCTAGACATAACCATGCCTTGGCTCACATGTATTGCCATATTTTAAAGATGGGCTTTTTCTTAAAAGTATCACTGCATACAAGGAATGAATATTAATTTCCTTCAAGATAAAGCCAAGGACATGTTGGTATCACTGGTAATGCCAGCTGGGTGATACCTCCAAGATCTTTTATTATGATTATCTGAATAAGCTCATCTCAGTGTGGCACAGTCCTGAAAACCAAATGAAGTGTGCAGGGTACAGGACATGCTGGCACTTACGTCAGCTTGTTATTGGAGCACTAACTCCTCAGTATGCAAAAGTCTTCTAGCTGGGACCACTCCAATATGGAGATCATATATCCTGTCAGAATTCATATAAGAAAAAATATAAAGGACAAATAATTTGGAACCTATGTAAGTACTTTTATTAATTTGAAATGTTTTAAATGTTTCTTCTTTTTTTGTTTAGTTTGCATCTACTTGCTGAACTGATCAATACATATCGGAAAGTATTTTTAGATTATCTTATCAAAATGCTTCAAATAGACTCTAAACTGTACCTATAGAATGCCATACAGGAGTTTTGTAAAAAATCCCTACTTCATTGGTTTGAAGATATTGTTTTACTGGTGTAAAAATTTTGTACACACATACAAACACACACTCAGAGAAGAGCTGTTCTTTTCTATATATATTTGTTCAGTTCCAGTGCTTTCCCTAGTTACTTATTTGCCACCAAATATTAACACAAATCTTAGTTGCTTAAACACTGGATCACTTTCTACTAAGATTTTTTTTTACAGAGGTCAAAAAAATTCTGTAAAACTGCAGAGCAGTACAAGTTTCCTCGCTGTTCAGGATGCATATCAAAATTACTTTCAGACTGTGATGGACAGCACATGGTCAAAAGGGACAAGCTGCGTTTTGACACTTTAAAGCAAGTATGCTCAATCTGGCTGCTTTTTACATAAGTATTCATATTTCTGTGATGCAAAGGATAGTTTCTTCATGCTTAACTTTGCTCTTTAGTCTTTCAATTATATGAAAAAAAGGCATTTGTAGTCTTAGTCTTTTGTTTCTCTTAATTCCATGCTTTAATTAATTTTACTCTCTTCTAAAATCTTGTTGGCTTTTTTCAAACAATCTTGTGGACAGATAGGAACTCCAAGAAAAATAAAATCCTCCCCATTTCGGTTCAGTAGAAAAGAGAAAAGCTGTATAAATGCTGCACACGTGAGAAACCTTTTCTCAGTACTTACACTTTCTAAACACACCAAAAAAGGAAAGAAACTCTGACTTTTATGGGTAGCATTTGGGATGTATGGGGAAGGTTTAGATTGAAAAACCAGAGAAAGTAGAAGTTGTGATCTTCCTGCATCCTCAGCTGGATGATGCATCTGCACCCAACTCCCTGAAGCTGTCACTCTCCCATGTAGCCACAGTCTGCTTTCAGAGCTGGTCAGTGGTGTTGCTATTGCCTTTTTGAGACAATTCTATCCTTGGCTGCTCAGCTTGTTTTTAGGGTGCAGTTGTGATCAGTCATCTCATTCCTGTCTTGACACGTGCTTGTTCATCCCTGATTCTGGTTCCTGCTCTGGATTCACTTTCCTACACTCATTTATCCATGTTTGCTCTGCCTTTAGAAGCCTAATTTGCAGTAAATACAGCCTGCCTGTTTCTTCTATGTTGATGAATTCCTGACCCTGCATGTCCCTTGCAACTCGAGGTTTATCAAATGATCCTGACCACACATATCATCGTATTGCAGACTGAAGACAATCAAATAAATTCAAGTTAAAAAGTCTATTAGCTGCCGCATATGTTACCATATTTAGCTGTGAAGGCAGTATTTATGAATAGTTACAAAGGTATTACAAATATTCACAGAATGCATATATGCATATATATTTTTGTCTTGAACATGTCACCATTATTTATCTAGTTATGCCTGTATGTATATTTCTATCTACTTACCCTTGTAACACTGCAAGGCAAACTGAGTATCAAAAGAGCCTGAGAAGTGTTGGAAGCCTATTTTATACATGACCAAATATACACTGGAACCATTTTGAATCACATTTAGAAGAAAACCTGTAGAAGTAGATGTTTTAAAAGGATGTTATATGCATCTGTAGACAAATATATCCTGGTTTGTAGTGGACATATGACATTGCAACAACTAAGAAAAGGTATTGTCCATGAGATATAAGCAAGCTATCTAGAAAAAATTACATTTAAGAATAGCACGAACAGCAAGAGTAAGTAATAGAAAAAATACTTTTTGTGGAAAACCAAATTAAGCTTCTATAGGAATCACATAACTTAATCATGTGATGAATCATCAAGACTGACTATAACTAATAGCACCAGTGAAGCCAGAGCTAGGTGTTTTCTGGACAGTAGCAAGTTTCAATGAACTTTGCATATATTTCTTCTCTGATGAACCAACTACAAAAAACCGAGCATTATTAAAGGGAATTGTGTTTTAAAATCTACCTTGATGCATTTTTGCCTTTTTTTTCCCTATTTATTTGACTTGAAATCTTGGTGTGACTAAGTCTGAATGCAACAATATCCAGAAGTGCCTGGCAAAAGAAGTCCCATATAACAGGTTTGGGACTGAACAAATATTATCCCAAATTTAGAACAAGTCTGTCTGATCTCAGCTTCTGATTACAGAAGCGTAGGAATTTATTCTTATTTCTTGTTCCCTTAAATCCATAAACAAAGTTTTACATTCTTATATCTTATCTTCTTTTTGGAAGTATGAACTTATTTTCATGCTAGGGTCACAGGTCCTAGACTAATTTTGAGAATTTCTTGTGATGCATGATGGTTTAACCCCAACCAGCAGCCCAGCCCTACACAGCTGCTCACCACAACCCATTGGTGGGATGGGGGAAAGAATTGCAAGAGTAGAAGTGAGAAAACTCATGGGTTGAGACAAAGAAAGTTTAGAGGTGAAGCAGAAGCCACACACAGATGCAATGAAAAACAGGGAATTAATTCATGGTTTCCCATGTGCAGGCAGGTATTTTTTCAGTCATCTCCCAGAGAGCAGGGACCCATGACACATAATGGTAACTTGGGAAGACAAATGACATCACTCCAGATGCCCCCCGCCTCTTCCTCCTTCTTCCCCCAGCTTCCTTTGCTAAGCATGAGGCCATATGGTGTGGGATATCCCTTTGTTCAGCTAGGATCAGCTGTGTGTGTCCCATCTGTGTGTGTCCAACACATAAGGACAAACTCAGAATTCCTGAACATCCATGGAAATATCTGGTTTCAAGAAGATCAGACAAGTTATTAGCAAACATATTGGTAGATTTTCCAAGATAGTGTGATTAACATAGTGCTGTTATTGCGAACATGAACTCTAGTATTCATGAGTGACAAATTCCATACTTCATTGGGAAAATATAAAATATTTTTTGAAGCATCAAGTGTGTTTCAAAATGGTAAAAACATTTCTTGTGTACATTTAGCATAAAAGTAAACTCAATTATAAAATTCATGTACCAGTGAGGAGAGTGCCATCTTATTGAAACAA
Organism: Cnemophilus loriae; assembly: GCA_013397755.1. Taxonomy (NCBI): domain Eukaryota; kingdom Metazoa; phylum Chordata; class Aves; order Passeriformes; family Corvidae; genus Cnemophilus; species Cnemophilus loriae. The sequence goes on from VZTF01005243.1 coordinate 592,617, forward strand.
TTTCCAATCTGAAGCAAGGGACACATTTGCGTTTTTACATTTTATTGTTTAGTATCTATGTGAGACAAAAATACAAAGCCTTTTGTAAACATGTAAGAAAGCTTTTTGTGTGTTGTGTTCGGTGATGCGAAAGAGTGGATCAAATATTCACACTATTGTCATGTGGTTGGTTCTTCCCTATTTACCTTTTTTTCCAACTTGTTTTCTAAATGAGTTATGCATTCCATTTAGTAGTATTAGTATTGGAGCCAAATAAGCAGTTAAAAACATTTTTTTGCATTATTTCAGAAACTTTAACATGCAACCAACTACACATGTAATATTGAATACTGTAATTTACCAAAACTTATTTTGGATGCTCACTGGTACCTCTTTGGACCAACACTATCTCCTTTGTTAAGCCCAGGGGAGATGATACCTAAAGCAGACAATGCTCATGTTAGGATAGAAGTAGATTCCAAAATTTATTTAAACATTTCATTTGATCGTTCATAGCATTCCATGGCCTTGCTTCTAACCTTGTCTAAACAAACAATAATTCTACTGAACATTGAAGAGAGGGGGGAGAAACTCTTCCATTCACCATTTAGAAATACCTTGCAAACAGAAATGGTTTTACATAATAGAAAATGTAATAGATCAGTCATATGATGAATCATAAAATGAGTAAATATGACACTGCTTGATTTTCCTTCATTTTCCTGAAATTGCTTTGTAATTGTTCATATGGATAAAGGACATCAACTTGACATGAAACCATCAAGGAAAGAAATAAAGCACAAAGAAGATGAATTGGAGTCTGCAGTATTTCTGCACATGAATTTGTATTTCCAATATTGTATGTGTTCAATTCCGTTTAGAGGTGAGAAAAAAAATAATGAGCGTTCCTGTTTTGACTGTGCTTATGAACCACTGAAGATGAGAAAAAAACTACATGACTGTCATATCAAAACTGAATTGGTGATATGTTGTGCAGTAAGGTATTAGTTTAATTTGCAGATCCCCTGAAAGTATTCTGAATATTAAGGAGCTTGAAATAAGCAACAATTTATTTAGCTATTGTTTACAGATTATTGTTTAATGTTCCATGTTTTGAATTATAGAAAACTACCAAATAATAATGGTGGCCCTAGCATCTTTAATGGATCACTTTTTTTTTTTGAAACTGATGCAAACTATTATATTAAGGGTGTTAATATGAATGTTATTAAGAGGCACCATAAAAACCAATTCTGTTCAGTTCAGTCATGTTGTCGTTAGACAAAAGCAAAATATAGATTGAGAGTGTAGGAAAATGCTAAGACATAAACACACAATTTTTTATTTTTGTGAAATAGAAATATGGAATTATTTTTAACTATTGAAAAAGTGTTGTGGAAGACTGAAACAATAACCCTGAATCATAACTAAAAGATTGGCAGTAGCAATTTTCATACACTTGTTTCATCAAAAGTTAATATTCTCTGTGTTGGAGTATCCTTACCCCTACAACAGACTGTAGTTGCCATTGCAATTTGTTGATATAAGAGAAAACCTGTAGTTTAGTTTCCACAAGGAGAATGAAATAAATAAATATTCTTTATTGGCTCTTATCATTAATATGTATTGAAGCAAAACTTAATTGCAATAGATTGAAATTGAAGATAAAAACATTTCTTTTGAAGAGAAGAGATGAACTATGCAGGTAGTCAGTTTATACATGCTTTTTAAAGATGATGTCCCCTAGAACATCGTTCCTTGTAAGTTTGTGCAATGACACCTGTAGTGCATTCCGGTCTGTGGGAATCTCCACAGGAAGGCAGAGAACACTTTCTCCTTCCTTTATGTACTTTCTGTTTCAGTGATTTGTGTCATTGCATTTTGTACTGGCATATATGTTGTTGTGCCTAAGACATGAGAAAACTGAGAGAGATTTTTTTCATGTCAAAAATGTCTGGTGTGGATGAAACTCCCTTCTGTGGGATCTGTGTCAGGGGTCGGGTCGATACCAGCTGGATGTTGCCAAGAGTGGGCATCCCTGTAACATGGCTCAGTTACACAGCATGCTTGTCTGAGTTTAAGGGTACCTCCCAGCCAAAACCATGCGGGCCCTCAGCAAGGCTCCTTTTAGAGCTCTCTCTCACAGCTGCTGGTTTTTCCCTGCTGCTTTCTGGTTCAAGGCTACACAGTTACAAACATCAGATCCGGCCTCAAACTCTGCTAAACCCCTAGACTTGGGAGATCTGGGGAGGTGCCCTCAGTGTTCTCCTGGCAATCACTTTGTGATTTGTGAATTAAAGATACGTCAAGTTTGTAATGAAATTAGAAAATCTAAGGTTTTACCTGACACATGTATTCTACTTAGCAAATTCAAGGGAGAGACTAAAACTTAACATTCCATATAGCTGGTCAGTTTGCTCTGCTTTCTCTTAGACATGTTTAATATGTGAAGGAATTAGGTGGGTGCAGCTGGGCTCAGCTGTGTTTACTAACGAACCACCACACAAAAGCCCTGCTTATTTCTATATTTTGTTGTTCTTCCATGTCTCTGAGTACATGGGTATGACAAAGTAAATCCCAGAATATTCACAAGAACAATCACTTAGGACACTTTTGTTTTCTTTCCTTTTTAAATTAGTGTTATAAAGGTAAGTAAAAGTACTTTAAAGAAAGCAAATGATTACATCTACTCAAGGAAATGACAAAAGGTGCCCTGTCTGGATTCTTGTAAAATTGTTGTTCTTTCAGCTGTTTCTGTTATGGAAAAAAAAAAATTAAAAAAAATTATATGAAAGTTACTTAATCACTCTCTTCATCACTTTTTATTGCAGTGAATAATCAATGTGTATATTGGTTTATCACAGCAGCAAGTATCTTACTGTCCTTTTTCAGTGCTGGTTCCTCAGTAATCATGATGCTTGTACCCAGAGCTATTCTGCAATGGGAATTATGGCACATTCAAAGGCATCAATGGAATATATACTTCAAAAGCTCCCTCCTGATCTGAACCAGAGCACTAGCACAGACACTTACATTTAATTGACTTTTGACATACCTTCTGGAGTAAATCAACCCTCTGTGTTTGAGACAAATGCAAGGAAGGTTCGAAGATAATTTGCTATGGTCCTTTCCTAACAGTAGTAAGGATGAGACCACAACAGACCCTGACTTCTGCCTGTCCTGCCAAACCCTTATATGTTGTTCTATAAGACTTGCAATCTTCAGCACTTTCTTATTTTCTTGTGCAGTGTCCCAGTGCAGAAAACGCATAATCTTAAATGCCATGCTAAAAATGCATAAATAACCCACAAAACCAAAAACCAAACCAAACCAAACCAAACCAACAACAAAAACAAAACCAAAGAAATAAACAAGAAAAACCCACATCAAAACCCACCAAAAGACTTATTTGATGAGGTAACACATGATAAAAGCTGTATTTCAGGATTTTAGCACCAATACTCCTTTCTTAGAAAGTAAATTGGATTTTTACAGATCACCTGTAGCGTGAGACCTTAAGAATCCTTAAATTCTAACTGAAAGGCAGTAATATCCGGAGTGGGGGGATATATTTATCTGCTCCAGCAATGTGACAAGTATGTATCTGATTCTAAAAATGCACAATTTTTTAATTGTTCTGTATTCTCCTCATAACAGACAAGTAGCTATCATACCTGTGATATCACTATTTGGTTTCATTTAATGTTCTAACATGAACAGTAGCATGTATAAACTATCACACTGAAAAGACTTACCAAAACAAGACAAAAAATTCGGCAGATTTTTCATGCAGATCAAAGACATTTATCTACTTGGTTATATGTGTAATTTGTTTGTTCTGAAGACCCGTAAGCAATTAAAAACTTGAGTAAAAAGCACTGGCACAAAACATGCTGGATTAAACAGTGGGATATGTTGTTAAGGAAGCTGTGGAAGCCAAGATTGTACTGTTTCTAAAAGGAACTGGATGTTTATATGGATATAATAATATACAGATTTAAAGTGTTATAATTAAAAAAACCTAGAAGGTGCATATTTGACCAGTCCATATTCATTAGACAAAACCTAATCACATATATCAGATGCTGCTTATTGATATTTGTGGAAAGGTTACTGTTTCCTCCACCCATTCTATATTAATTACCATTGGAGATGCGTTGCAAGACCAAGAGCAAATTCCAACTGTTGCTGAGTAATTAAAACCAAGAAAAAACACAACATAAAAATGTCATTACACCATTACTATCGCTGCTATGCACGTGGTGTACTATTATGAACAAGACTCAGTGGGAAGGAGCACCCCTATATTACGCAGATATACACTAAGCTAGAGTAGAATTTGGTGTAGTAACAACATTAAAGACTACATTCTCCAGTATTTTCATCTGTGCTATAATTGGTCAAGGTTAGACTGATGGCTGTGTTGAGAACAACACAGCAATTTAAAGACTGCTTCTTTGCTGGGTTCTTCTCATAGATACATTTTGTCCTTCTTTTTCGAACTGTGGCCTGTTCCAGGAAAGTTGTCTCAAGTGCCTTCAAGGTTCTGCAGAGAGATCTCAGTGTTCAGTTTGGTTTCATCATCAGCAAAATCCTTTTCCACAAACAATGAACACTGCAGTGTTCATTGCCAGTGGCACAAAACGAAGCCTATTTTTGTTATAGCCTGGGGTGCCCTTCCAAAGCAGATCAACGTTCATCATTTTCTTTGCTGCAGGTTTTTTTCTGTCTTGCTGTTTCATTCAGTTATGTGACAAACCTGTCTCTTAACATGACTGATGGAACTGTGTGTGGCATCTCACATCACCCACTGTAATACCTGACCAAAAGATAGTGTGCGTTGGTATTAAAAAAAATCAGTTTTCCAGGTATAGATTTAAGAAGAAAAGCATATTCCTCCCATTTACAAGCCTTGTAAAGCACTTTCTTCTCAGTGCCTGTTAGCAGCAATATTTTAAATAACAAGAACATTCAGAAGTAGGCAGGAAATTTCTCATACTAACTTCAATTCTGTGATTAATGTAACAAAACAGAGCGTTAGGCAAGGTACATTTATATTAATGTTACATTCAAAAGACAAGGTTTGGGGAAGACCCTACCCTTTGTAGAAATTAGGTAAATTAATACAGAGCACTTCCTTTTATTGAAGGTCAGTTGTCAGGAAGATTTTGAAATGTTAGCAATAAAAACAACTCAGAAGTTACAAACAATTTTCTTTGTTATCCCGTTTCCTTGCACAGCACTGGTATAACTATGAACATAATGAAAATCTTAGGTTAAAGACAGCAAAAATAGTTTTATATTTCCCAAAGAGACTAATGATCATAACACTTTTTTATTTACTAGTGCTGGTTACACAGATTGATCTTATTTAGGAGAAATGTGATAAAATTGATATGAAATATTTTTTTTCCCTGTAGTCAATTTCAGATTTAAACATATCCAACTTTTTCTTTCCAGTTTTCCAGGAATATGGTAATAAGATAGACATTTATATTTTGTGATTTAATTTTCTTATGTCACCTTACAGGGATTAATTGTCTTTAATCCCTGTAAATTGGAACACACCCAAATCAGCTATGATGATATGGATTTTCTGTAGAGAACGCAAGAAGACAGTTTATTAATAGTTTTATTTTTAGAAAGTGATGCAACTTGACTCTTACTGTCCCATAATATGAAAATGCAAAAATAAAACATGGAAAAACACCATCTTGTGCACACAACATAAACAACCTCTCAGGTGTACTTATGACATTTACTGCTGTGCATATGCAGAGTACTGTGCATATGCAGAGTACTGTGCATATCCAAGCCAGCCGTGTCTGGCTAAGATACAGCATGAACTGGCTGAACAGAGCATTGTACCTCTTGTATAGAATGTGGAAATGCCTTGCTAGCAGAGGAACAGGGTATTCTGGTGATCACGATCTGTGTAAAGCTCCTAAAAATTCTATAAAATTCAAATTGCTTTCAGCCAGTGTGCCCTGTAACAGATTTGGATTATGAAATTATACACTACGTGACACTGTAACCTTGACCAGTTCAGAGGAAGCAGCATGCCTACACACTGCATACTGAAAGCAGAATAATTCATTCAAATTACCTGCATTGCAGCTGAGCAACTGTTAAACTCCTCTGAAATCCCACAGCCTTTGATGCCACCTCCCAGCCACGTAAAAAGCCAGTTGTCACAAGATCATATAATTCATTTCTCATGCAGTACACCGGAGACAAATTACTGTCAGTGATCAGTACTGCAGTTTTCATCATCTTCTAAAACAAAAGATACAGGTTTGGGGTGGATGTTTTCCTTTTTTTTTTTCCTATTTTTTTCTTCCCTCTAGGGGAGGAAAACAGTCAGAGCTTTGTCAGCTTTTTTGACCATGAACCTTAAGGAACTCACTCAGTTTAGCAGCCTTAATATATTTGCAGCGCTATAAATAAAGATCTGTTTTCCCAAGGTAGGCGGCATTTCAGGAGCAGATACAGAAGAGGGAAGAAAAAAGAGTGAGAAAATAAACACTGATGGTTCAAATTGGGCAATCACCAGTCTAACCCCTTTGACACTGCAGCCAGCAGCTTGCTAAAAAATTATCATTTCATTGAAAAGGAGAATTATATTTGATATGCACCGAGGTAGTTTAGACAGAGAAATTACATGGCATCTTTCCTAGCAACATCAGTGACCTTATTTTGCCAGGTTATTTTAAATTACAGGATCCAGACTTAGAGCAACAACTGCTGGCAGTTGTTCCTCTGCATTAATTGATGCTTCAGAAAGAAATTCGAAGGGAAATTGTCTGGCTAAATTTTTTCCTAAATTTTGTTTCCCATCACAAAAGGCTACCTGCATTTTCTGTAAGAAGAAATCCTTTACATATTCTTTACAAGATAAACAAACGTCCCTCACTATTCCTTCCATTCCTGTACTGCTTTATATCCCTATGCAGCACAAGGACTGATGTGTTACGCTTGCTCGTTTTCATGTCCATGTTTCAACCCTGTTCCCGTGGGGTTCACTGCTTGCTTTTCGGTAGAGTTGCCCCTTACAGCAGCAGGGCTTCAGTATTGCTGCAGGCTTCTAACATTACAGCCCTGCAAATGTCAAGTGGTGTTCCGGTGAAGCCTGCTGGCTCATTTGCTTGGATCTTCCCCTCCAGGCTCTTTCTAGCTTTCTCTTCTTCTTCCTTGTTCCCTCAAGAGCCTGATGCCTGGCGTATTTCCCAACTGCATTAGTCATGCCAGAAGCAGAGCCATGTATCCTCAGCTGAGCTGGTTCTACAAGCTGCCCAAGAGCCCTTATGAGACCAACAGATCATACAGCTTTGATAATTTTGCTAGAAATACACTGTTTATGGATGGGGAAGCAATAATTGTGTATTTCAAGTGCTGTTTCTGAGCTTTTAATAGTGACAACTTCAAATTTGTTTGGTGTGAAGAAGAAACTTAAGATTCTTGTTTAAATATTTTAAGTTCTGTGGACTTCAAACAGGCTTTGATAATCCAGAACCTTACATTTTTAAATACAGACCTAGTTGTATTCAGCTGTCAGCATAAATGTTATCCCTCAGGAGTAACCCTCTAGCTTTTATGTTATAGCTATCTATATTAAAGCTAGTGAGAAATCTGGAAAATAAAACAAAAACATCTTCCCAGTAATCTTTTACTTATCACCTCTTTATTAGGAAAAAAATCACAAGGAGTTTGTGGTTCATGAATAAAAAACATAAACCCTTTGTAATATTTCTCCATATATTACTCTCTGTAAATATATGTGCTTGTGAACTTCAGGGTACCAACAGAGAAATGGACAGCGATACACAGATGTGTGACTTAGAATCTTACACTAAGTTCTACTGGGCTTCCATGACTTTTANTCAACAGAGAAATGGACAGCAATACACAGATGTGTGACTTATAAAAGTCATGGAAGCCCAGTAGAGCTTAGTGTAAGATTCTAAGTGAAGTGGAAATAATTCCACAAGCTTAAAGTCCATCTTAACAAAACTGGTGATCAGGATGGGAAAGAGGAATGAAGAAAGAAAAGTGGGCCAGGAAAATACATGTGCTTGTTCATTCAGAGGCCTGCTGAAAACAATATAAAATGTATTAACACTGGTTTTTAATACCTATATTTGCAAACAAGAAAGAAAATTGTGTGTGTGTGTTTGGTTTAACTTTCAGATAATGGAAGATAAAGAAGATGGTATGGAGACGACAAAAGTGATGTAGGAAGTTGTCAGAGTCTGTCAAAGATGCTACAGAGCACCACAGCAATGCAGAAGTCTGTCTATGTGAATTAGCCACACTGAAAACTGTCTTCAAGTACATGTTATATAGAAAACCCAGAAATGTCAGGACTGTTGCTAAATTTTATTCTAAAAATATCTTCTAGCTGTTTTCCTAGTAAGAAAAAAATAATATTTGGATACATGAGTCAATGTAAAGCAACTGATAAGATTTTATTTTGGTCTTTTCAGGAACCTGCATCTGATCTGTGCAGCATCCTTTGCCCTGTGTCCTCATCATATCAGTGCATGTCACACTAAGTGATGCAACTAGCTCTTGTCATCTTATATTTCTTCTTTAAGCATCTCCCAAGAGAGAAACTTTCACAAAAATTAAGAAAGCTGAAGAAATATGTTGGGTACCTTGACTGGAAGTGAGTGCTACAGATCTTGACAAGTTCTGAAAAAGCCCTGACTCCTCCAGAAACAAATAAAAATGGTTTTAAAATCAGGGGTATCTGAGTTTCTGGCTGGAATGAGACACAGTTCTGTGTTGTGAGTTGGAGTAAAATTTCTATTAGTACAAAAAACATAAGGCTGAGAGCTAATAAAAATTAACATTGCCCATCTCACATAGACCATGGTAAAATAATATTTCATGTTTTTATAAGTTTTGGTTATTGCAAGATTTTTGTCACAGGTTTTTTTTTTTTTAAAGTGTTCTCTTCATCTATAAGCCATAGACAGCAATGCAAAAGGAGTCACACAACTAACTTCCAACCTTGAGTTTGAGTAATGTAGCTCTTTGAGCACCAGTTACACCTCTCCAGTGGCAGTGGAAGATTTCTGAGATTCTGTGAGCAGTAAAACTAAGATACTCATATTATTACATATTTTCATCAAAATATACATTTCATGAAAGCCTGAAGCATTGCAAAGGTGTACTGATTTTGCTGACCTTTTCAATAGAAATTACTTCAAGTGCAGGGGTTTCTAGCACTTCCAGAGAAACAGAAAGAAGTCATAGGCAGACACACAGAAAAGACACTGCCCTTTTCAGCCTGAAAATAGGCTTCTTAGGACAGGACTATTTTGGAGGAAAAAAAAAATCAAAAACTTACAAGATCAGATTTCCAATGGAGTCTATAATAACAATATTATGACTCACCCCAGAAGAGAAGAGTAACCCAGGTTCTTGTTTAGAGATCCCTTAGGGCAGATAAGAGGTGAATGACACTTAGTCATTGGAGATTGCAAATACTTATATGTGGGGCTTTTTTAGAACAATTTGGTTGCAATGGAAAGAAGGTATGCAGCCTTTTTGGTTGCTATCTATAGTAATATAGAAATATAAAAGCATAAAGATACCACTTAAGAAGACAGGGAAGGAAAAGAAAGACTAGGAAAAGAGCAGGAAAAGAGTAGAAAGATACCACCATCGGTGGACTGCTTGGCAAGACTGGGTTGTTGCAATTTTGATGTCTGTTTATCAAAGTGACGGTCACAGGCTTGATCCCATGAGGGAAACCACCAAAATACACCATCCACAGGGTTTATGTTCACTCTGGTTAAGGTGAGAACATACAGATACTTTCCCTAGGATGGGGAGTTTTACAGTGGATCCTGTAATACTTTGGATCACGGGACACTTCTGGAGTCTTTGATGACCTAAGATGTTACAGCTGCCTCTTATGTCAGCAGTTGAATCATTTATGGCCCATTATGGCCCATGAGCAGGGATAAATGCCTTCAGGCTACCTGTCAATGTCCCAGTATTTCTCAACCAAAGGAGTTTTCACAACTGAGCCATTTGAGCAAGGATGGCACTTTAAAGAGCATAATCTGCCTCTTATCAGCCCCCTCCCTTATCTCGTTCAACACCCAGCTTGTAGCCTGAGCTGCCAGATGTTCATGCCCTCTGCAGCTGGGCAGTTACTTTGCACATCATCAGCTTGCACCCAGATTACTTGACCCATTAGCATCCCAGACTCTCAAAAACTTTGAGAATTACAAAAAATACAAAAGCAATTACAGCAAGAATAATAACAATAAAAACAAGAAGAAGAAGAAGAATTACCAGAATAATAACAATAATAAATATCTAAAGTTAATTATTCAGCTATCTTTCTGACTTTCCTTTTGTTTCATACTTTTGATCAAGATCTTTACTGTCTTTCTCAACTATTGACCAGCTATTATCAGCTTTACATCCCTATGAAAAACAGTCATAACTATACGCCTGCTCAGCTGTTCTACCAGATTCAATGGCACTTGGATGGATATCTGTCTTAGTGCCCTGAAGACAGAATACCGGAAAACCTGATAAAAGACAATATTCAGAGAGGTTGGGATTTTTTTTTTTAATCTGCTGAATAATAAACAGTAGAGATAATGTTAATATCTTATCAGTCTCTTTGACTGTATTCCTCACAAAGCTATGCATGCTTTGACTTCTGTTTAGTAACTCCCAATAAATATTACAATTTCTTAAATGCTTTTAAAGTCCAGCTGATTTCAGAAGATTACACCTTTCTAAAGGTAAATACAAGGAAAACATCAAGGACTTGGACTTGATGCTTTGCCTTAACTAGAGGTTAAGAGAATCCAGATACCCATTTTGAAACCAGGCATTTACAGAGGAAGCTACCAAACAACAAAATCTTGAGGCTGACCTGCCGTATTAAGTATCAGCTTTCACTTGTGTTTACTCTGAGGACTCTATTCTTAGATGGTTTGAGTTCTCATACGTCCCAAGATATCCAAGTCCTGTTCTTTTCATAAATTTTGTGCATTCTTTAATAATGACATAAAGAGGTTTTCCTTCCATGGTTATAACTAGCAGCATGGTAAAGAGGAGGAGTGTTCTGAATGTAAAAGTTTTGTTGTTGTATAAGGAGCTGGTGATCTAACAATTTAAAATGTGATACCTGGCTTCTGGACTGGAGCTCCACATGGGGCAGTTCACACAGATGACAGCCTTTGTTAGCAAAGACAAAAAGTGTTAAATATCTTAAAATGATATGTGAACTAATTTCTTAGCTTGTTCCTAATACAAAAAGCAAGAACTTGAGTTCTTGAGAACTTGACAACTTGAGCATCTCTTGAGCATCTTCTACATGCTCATAAGAAAGAGAACGATGAGGAAATAGCTTTTAAAAAAAGTTATTTGGGAATAGGAACCTTTCCTTCTCAAACTTACAGAATGGGTTTTGTAAACAGGAAGAATTAGAGGTCTGTGTGAAAGAAGATCATGCTACTCTGGTAGCACAGTTCACATGACTGGCATGCTACCATGAATGCATGCAGTCCCTTTGTGAAGGATGGGCTGGGATGGCAAGGAGGTGGTTTGCCCTTTTTGTGAGAGAACAGTGAGGATGTGTGGAGCTCTGCCCTAGGATGGGTAATGAGCAAGCTAAGAGCTCATTGATCAGGATTAATGGGCAGAAAAACATGGGCAACATTATGTTGAGTGTTTGCTACAGACCTACCTGTCAGGAGGAAGAAAATGGTGAGGCGTTCTTCAATTACTGGAAGAAGCCTTTTGCCTACAGGCCCTGGTCCCATACCTGCCTAAGGACTGGCACAGCATGACACAAACAAGCCAGAAAATTTCTAGAGTTCACTGATGTGAACATCTTGGCACAGGAGACTGCAGAGCTGAGGAGGGAATTGCTCTGCTGGACCCAATAGCTGATACTTACACACCAGAGTGAGCTAGGTGGGGATGGGAAGGCTGGATGCAGCTTTGCTGTGGTGAGCATGAAATGATGGAGTTTGGGATCCTGAGAGGAGGCAAAAAAGGGAAAAAAACAAGAATAGGAGAGCAGACTTTGGCCTGTTCTGTGATCTTCTTGGATGAGTCTAAAGAGACAGCACTGGAGAGTAATTTTTCCCAGTAGTGCTGTTGTCTCTTCTCATCAAAAAAAATGAACATTCAGCAATCAGGGATGCGTATGAACCAGAATAAAACCCCACGGTATGAAAAAGATATTGTAAACTCTCCCATGGCAGGCAGTTCCTCCTGATCTATAAAAAAAGATAGAACATCTTAGAGTTTGAGCTTTTGAAAGATGGATATTTTGGTGGGTTTGTTATTTTTGAGGTTTTGTTTCATTTTGCTTTTAGGGACAGAAATAAGATCAGAGTTTTAACTTGTTTCAATTTCCACCTGGTTTTGCTTGTTTGTTTGTTTGTTTGTTTCATTTCATTTTGTTGTTTTGGTTTATTTTGTTTGCTTCCTTATTTGTGTTTGCTGCTTATTTGTGGTTTTATTTGTTTGGGATGTTTTCATATTTGACTGCAACTTCCTTTACGAGAGAGAATTTCTGGAACAAAGAAAAGATGAGTGGGAATAATTTCCTTTTATTTCTTGAAATATTTCATATCCTGCGATTAGTTGATAGTGCTAAGAACTGCAGTTAAGCTCTCTTCCTCTCGCCTATTCACCCCTCATTTCCTGCACTGTCACTTTCATTTATAGCAAGAATTAAAACTAATGATAAACACAGAAGATGAATAATTAATAAATTAAATAACTAGTATTAAAGTCTGGATGGAGATATTTTATGAACTGTGAAGAAGACTCATCATTTTTAGTGACTGAAAATTCATGTTCGCGCTTTTTTTGTCCTAATGAGAATGTTTCTAAGTCACTGAAGCTACATCCCAGTTAAATATATATCAAGAGAAAGTTATTAAGCAGTTTCTTGTTGTCAGTTTCATAGTATTCAGAATCTGTATTAAATTTATCACGCTGTTAAAATAGCAGTGGAAAGACACAAGAAGTAGTTAACTGAGAGAATTCCAGTTCAAACAATTAGCCTTTCAGAGAAAAAGCTTCTGTGAAATGGTTGGTTTAAACAGTCAGCTGAACAGTTATTCCCTCTAAAATCTTGATAAACTGCACCTTGAAGGCTATTTTGACTGAGGACTACTCCCCAGTAAACTACATATTTCATTTTTTGCTTCTGACTTGATTTTTGGTGTGAAATAAGAAGAAGCACTATTATGAAAAGATATCTGGGGACATTTTGAACAGAAAATGGTGGGTTTTATGCTTTTTTTTTTTTTCAGGAAATATGCTTTTGATGAATTATTCTGTTCTCTTAGCAAAGAATGATTAGATTCTAAAGACTGGTTTTTTTAGGGTTTTAGATTGGTCAAATAAATCTAAGAATCTGAATCCAAATGCTCAAAAAAGAAAGGATAGCAATTGATTTTTTTATATGCTAATATTTTTGTTGTGATCAAAAAAAAAAGATTCACAATTTAGACAAAAATGGAAAAAAAGCATCCATTTCTAAACAAGTGTTTGTGTCTCCTGCCCCGATCTCAGCATTTATTGGTATTTATGCTATAAGAAGCAGAAAATTGGAAAGATTTCACAGGAAAACAAAAAAAACAACTTTTTTTTTAGTCCAACAGATAGTCCAAGGAGTCTTAGTTATCAGATCACTCTGTACATCTCAGCAATGCCTATCAAACATACCTATACTTGCTATCATGCATTACATTACCATTTCTTCTATATTCTACCAGAGCAAAGCTTCTGAAACAAGATGCAAGGCCTCACCCACGGCTGTAAGCAGCCTTTTCTAGTCTCAGATTAGAAAATGAGTGTCAAAAAGCTACCCACATATGTCTCCTACTTATTCTGCTTTCCAGAAAAAAAGTATTGTAGTTTGCAAGGCCAGTCCATGCATTTTATGCAGTAAGCTTATGTCTGTATAGTTTTTCACATTTTTCTCCTAGTGACTTTTACATACACACACTTTCAATAGGTTAAACAACTTAATGGATTGCATCCTCTTCTGTTTTACAAAATGTGGAATATGGAGGATGAAGGATGACATGGTGCAGAAATTTTATTAGTTTTTGTTTAGATGGTCACATGTGCATGTGCATTCACCAATTGCAAGCACTGGTCACTCAATTCTAGAATTGACCAGTGCTTGCAATTGGTGACCTGCATTTACGTGACCTGATGTGAGATAAAAAAATTAATAAAAGAATAAGGAGAGATTGAGATAGAAACAAATCTGATCAATAGCATTCAGAAAGTGAAAAGCTGGTTCTTGCCAATACTTTACTTTGACAACTGCAGATTTGCCTGTACTAATTGTTATACACAGACATTTCAAATATGACTAAAAATAGAAAATAGTAAGGAAAACTGTAGTATATAATATTGGAATTTAGTTATTGATTTCTAAGGAAATATTTTCACATTTTTCTTTAAATATTTAAGCTTTAGAAAAGCATTCATTTTATAACAAAAATTAATTTCATTGGATGATAATTATTTTGGGAACCTAAGATCTTCCTGTGTTGTTACTGAGGCCTGCACAACAGAAATATCTCTATTTTCGCTTTTGGGGTGTTGATTTAAATCAGTAACGTACACTGCAAGTATGAACTGAGCATGGCCATAGAACCTGTCATAATGGTTTTGTTATGACAACCACACACATGTGTATCTGCATGACTGGTGTGTTCCTGCCAGACTGAAGAGACTTACGTGGTGTGCCTTTCTCAGTCTGATACATGTCCTGCCTCCAAGGATGATCTGAGTGTCAAGGTGAAAATAAGTTTGAAATTAAGGGAAGCCATCTCATGATCTTGTACTTACAGAAAGGTAGCTTTGCAAGGTTTATCATTCCTCGGACTAATGTTCTAATGAGAAAAGTGTAAACTCCAGAACCTCTCTTCATCTTATTTTGAAATAAGATGCTATTGTTTGAACTCCAGATGAAGGTTGAGACTAATGTATTTGAGGTTCAAACTATGAATTTAAGCCTCAGGTTTGCAAATATTTAGAGACAGATTTATGATTGCTGAGAGGTTGGAATTTCTCTCCATTCTTATTTTTTAACTCTCAGCAAGCATCAAAGAATTTACTTGGTATCTATCATCTCACCCTCATTAAATTCCAGCAGAAAGGTTGCTGAACATTCATTTGATATTACTTTTTCCATTTATTAGTAATAAATGCTGACTTTGGTGGCCCTATATTTAAATCCTGAATACAGTAAAATTTTATGGAAGAGCAAGGTCATTAATTTAGAAATTATTACAATAGTAAGCCATTAAGGTATATTGTCTCTTTATAAAATTATCTGACCAGGTTGGTAAAACCAATTGTGATTTACTCAGGGTATTTTGCCAAAGTACCTAGATATGTCCTGCGTTTTCTTTTGATTTTTTCTTTTCTTTATTTTATTTGAGCTTCTAGTTACATGGTAAACCTTTGTATCCTTCAAGAAACGGAAAAATAGGGTAAAAATTAGCTTCCAGGGATGCAGCTGGAGTACTTCGAAAATCCTTTTTTCAGTTCTTACAACCCTAGAGTGAAGACAATTGAAGTACTACATTTAAGATGATTTAAAAAAGACAGTTGGCTACAGACTCCCAAACTGGTATAGATTCTGTAGTAATACACCATTAACATATTTTATGCAGTTTATGTTATGTCAATGGCTAAAATCAATAAAGAACTTCAGAAGGATACTGCTCAATGAGATACAACTATTTTGGGGATATCGACCTGTATGCCAAGAATGGACAGAAGAAAAATGAGCCAATAAAACTGAGTACCACTGTTTTCTGGTATAAGAGTAAGATGTTACTACTCATAGACTCTTCTACATGAAGAGATTTCAAGAGAAAAAACAAAACATAACAAAAAACCCCCAAATCAAACAAAAAAATAATCCCACAGAACAAACTCCACCATAGTTAAAATAAAGAGCCTGTCAGACTCAATATTGAAACTTCTGTAAAGAGATAGAACTCTTTTCCCCAAGCATATCTTCCATGAACATTAGATGATGAGTGATAACTCTTCCTTTCAAAAGTTATTCTCTGACTCTATCCCTAGCGAAGAGAGGGAAAAGCGAAAAACGAAATTTTGTGCTGACGCCAGCCAGAGTTTAGATGGGATTATAGCATTAAAATAGAAGATTAACAGGATTTTAGGGAGAAATAGGGTGCATGTCATTACAAATAAAATCTTGGTTTGCACAGAAAAAAAATAATGAAGCCAGCAAATTGACCTTTTCTTGTTTGAAATATCATTCCGAGTGAGAAGAAATGTCTTATGCCTTCACAGAAAAAAAAAAAAAAAAAATCAACCCAAAACAAGGATTCCTTCAGTTTCAAATAGTACAAAGGGGAATTGCAAAACCACTTATAATTTTAAATAGCGTAATGACTATGATTTATATAGTGTTGTTTACTTTGCTCCCAAAGGGTCAGGACATTTATCCATGTTCTAAAACATCAAGTAGGTAATCTAACTAAAGTACTGTAATTCTTTTTGCTCCATTTCATTCTCCTACTTTTCTGCTCTTTTTATGACTTTTTTTGCATGTGATGCCTCATATCATTATGTATGGTGGATATCACCTCGAAGATAGCAGGGCCCATCTTCGTCATACCCTCAAAAAACTCACTACTATCATCCTTTTTTTCTGTCCATGCCTTATTAACAATAAATAGTATTGTTAGTAATAGCAGCATTACACCATTGATGTTTAAGAGAGCAATATCACACAAATTAAGACCAATATGTCTTATTTGTTGGTTAGAGTACTAAGGAGGAAAGAATATTTAGTTGATACGGCTCAGAAAATGGGATAAGGGGAGGAAATCTTGCAAAGGAACTTTCTCCAATACATCTCACTTCAGTTTTAGCCAAAGTAGTCATATGTTAGTTCCTATCAGTTTGGAGATAATCAGCAAAATCCCCAAATCCTTACTTCATTATGTTAATAATTGATAATCTAAACTGGTTTTGTTTTGGGTAGTAGTCTTTGAAAACTCCATCGCCTTACATGTACACACACATGCACCCCTGCAAAAACATACTGCCTCATTTACAAGTCTCTGAGAAACCCTTCTACTGAGACTCCCCAACAGCTAAATATATCGAAGCTACCCCTTTGATACATCAACCTTCACATAAGACTCGTACAGCTTGAGTGCAGTCTGGCAAGCATGTCCAGAGAGTTGTCTGACATATTATGTTGTTTTTTTTTTTTAATTTTGTAGGTTATAATAATGCCTTCTCATGAAAATTTTTCATATTCCTTAGGTTTCATGTGCAGTTGCTCAGTGCATCCTTTTATCAATTCTTTGAAGCTCTTCTGTATTTCCAGCTCTATCTGTACCAACTAATACCTCAGTCATGAATTTATACAGTATTGATTAGATTCCTTGATATATTACCTGTTTTTTCCTTCTTGTATCTCTTGCAGATTAAGCTGTCATTTCTGTGGCTTTATATTTTTTACATTTTGACAGGTGGCAAACTTACCTTTTCTTAACTTCATTGAGTTATTTATTTTCTTTAATCTTCTCAATCAGAAATGAAATTAAATGGTTATTTTTTCTTTGCCCTTTGAATGGCATGACACAAAAGCAAGATAATCACAGATTTTTATGTCTTTTTTCCAGTGTGTATATATTAAGGTAATATGCAGATGTCTAAATAAAGAGGCCTATACATATACAATGTTCTCATGTCCCAGTTTCATTACATTGTAAAACCAGAGTTAGAAATAAATAACAAAGAGTAACAATGGTAACAGAGATGCACTAATTTCTTTACAATCACATGGAAAAATTGCAAACAGAGAAGAAAAGCATATTTTTATATAATTTGCAATGGAATATGTCACAAATTCATTAACAGAAATTTTAATTTATTAAGATAATTAGCAGTAAATAGGAACAGAAACAGAAAGAAGTGATCTAGCTTTAGAGTTGCCACTCAGAATCCAATCCTGATGTGAACCAAAACTAAACAGGAGTTACTGAAGTTTCAAAATCATGTATATCAAGCTTTATATGAGAGGGGAAGTTTTACGGAGAGCAAAAACCTAGCACATATTATAAATGATCCATGAGAGATACATGAATCCAAGAGGTTTTGAACCTCACGACTCTAAAAATAATACAGAGAACAGAAAAATTCTCAAACATTGAAAAAACAGGTGTACCTCCCAGGGCTGACAACTGCTCAAATGCCTCTCCAGTACTGAGCTAATGTCACGTTGAGCAACAAATTCAAACTGCTCAGAGATTGCTTTATTTACACTGAAGTTACTGCGGAGCTGGCAGTAGCTACCAGTGCATCTGTGCAGTCTGGCAAGGCAGCACTCCACTGTGCCCTTTCCTGTCTGGAAGTCAAGGCACATCAGCACTCTCTGAATGTGAAAGGTTCACCCAAAGTGAAGAATTCATAATGTAGCATAAGTAAGAAATGCCTGTGTCCAAACAATACTTTAGCAAGTGCAGTGAAGGCTTATAAGCCAATAAACAAAGTAATAGGATGCATCAGATCCTTTATAAACAGCTGATCTTCCTACACAAACAGCTACTGCATACACGGAAAGGCTAATCTCTTGGCAAATAGTTCCCGATATAATTTTAAAACTAACAATACAACAACACCCTCCCTCTCCCCACTGAAGCTACACAGAAAAGAAACCCAAAAAACCCTGAACTTAGAACCCAAAGGCAGTTTGACATACGTTATGGCTTAATTCATATCACTGACTTTAGCTTTCAAATAAATGCTGTATCTGAATGTTTGCTAAAACATAGTGCAGTCCTTCTTTTAGGTTCAACATAGGTCACGGAGATTACCAGTCATGGCCACTATCTACAGAAATTGTTACCACTGCTAATACCATGCTAAAATGGTTATTTACAAATGATGCCAAGTTTGGATGCAAATTTAAGACCCAGAATGCCATATGGCAGAAACAATCCTTAGTCACTGGATTTAGCAGTTCAGAGGTTTTGGGTCTCACTGATGAAGAACAGCAGGCCTGTCAGTATTGACACAAACAGAAATAGTATTATACATTGGGCTTACACATCCTGAGCCTTGACTTAGCTGAATTTCTTAAATCATCTTCCCATTACATGCTCAGTATTTCACACAGAGAGAATTCAGCATGAACTGTGGTTATTTTCCAAGAATTCCATAAAGCCAGCAGGTCAGTTGATCTTCACTCAAAAGAGTAAGATGTAGTACCACTAAAACACACCTACTCTATGTCTGAAATACATAGAGCTGGCAGAATTGAGGAAGCCTCAGCAAACTGAGAGGCACTCTGTCTTAGTCTGAGAAAAAAGCTGGTCTTTTTGTTTCCTGATTTTATCACTTTTTGAATTACCATCTACAGTATTCTAGCCTATTCTTTGTAATGAAAGAAATGTGTTTTGGTCTTTTATTTCACGAGTTTCCTACAGCTTTCGTTGTATGTATTTCACAGTAAAGACAAAATGAAGAAGAAGCTAAACCCAAAACCAAACCAAACAAAACCAGAAACAACCATCAACATATTATTTTAGCTCTTAGATAAAGTAGAGGAAAACCCCAAGAACTTAAATGTACAGTATTTGATCAAAGATAACCAAACTCTAGGTTGTCACATGGAAGCTGTCAAATACCAGACTTTTAGTTATACAGCTGTTCAAAAAATGGAGAGGCAAAACCAGAGGATCATGAATTTGGTTAAGGGAAGACCACAAAAAACCATTATTTTATATTTAGTAATGCATCTCTGTTTGCAGAATGACTTGAGGGAGGGGCTGTGGGGAGGGAGATTGGGCATTATGTGGAGAAAGCACCTCATGGTGCACTACATCTGACTGGTCAGAGTTGTTGACTTCCAGTTTAGAACAGGTAGCCTTTCTGACCAGTAACTCGAGTGGCACTGCCCAGCATGCATGCATCCATCGGTTATACCACCAGCAACCACAGCCAGGGACTATCAAGATTTTAAAAGAACTCTGAGTATACAGTGATTTAAATTACCTATCAATTTTTAATCTACATAATTCTAATATTTCACAGTGTGAAAATATTTTTTATTAAGCTTGAAGAGCTTTGCCAATTCTCAATTTTTGTAAGAATCTCAAAATTTTAACCTTAAAACTGCACATTCTGTAACGGTGTCACTGTATGGGACCATTATGAAAATTAATATCCTAAAGAACAAAATATATGCTGTTGTTTTCCTCTTTGTGCTTCCTTTTTTTATTAATATCTATGTTAGACATTTTTTTTTTCCCTGAGTAATTTGTAGTAGAATATAACATTCTACTTTTTCTCTCTGTGGGTACATTCCTATTATTGCAGTACCTTCAAAGAGATCTAAGCACAACAGTATAGAAAATTATGCTTGATATTTGAGAAGTGTTTCCGTTCAGATTAATTTATCCCTTCAATTCTCTTTTGAAAACAATCTCAGTGAAGACAAACCACTGAGTGATTTAGTTTAAACCACAGGTGCACCAAATCGTTTTACTCTGCCTGCAGAGAGGTCTTTGAATATCCCCATATCCATTTCAGTAGCAGTAACTGGTTTATAACAGCAGTCTTGGACAAAATATGCACAAAGTTTTGAAAACAATAAAAAAAAACCCCTGCAATTTATTTTATGGTACTGTTTAAAAAGATATCACTGTATTATAAGCTTACATGATTTGGTAGATAAGATATTCATTCAGTTTTGCTATAACTTTAAAATAGCCTCTACAGATAATTCTGGAAAGGGAATATACCATCAATTTTCTTTTTGTCTTGCATTTTCCATCTTGAAAAGGCTTCAGCTCTTGAAACATTTTAAAGGATATTTCAGATTTGACTTTACTTGAATCTACTATAGAGAACGCATGCATAGTTAATCTATCCTTATCTTGTTTCTGCAATTATATTGAAATTCATAACTGCTTCAAATTATTGTTCCAGTTTGTTTTCACTCTGAAAATACCCTTAGAAAGCAAAGGAAGAAAAATAAACTCTATAAAATCAAGAAACAATTAAAGAACTTTTATTCCATACTGTTACTCTTCTCTTGCCATTGAATATATAAAATATTGATTGAATTGTAATGTACCAGATGTAAGTTTATCTGGCATTTGTTTCTAATTCATATGAAAAAAGGTTATGTACAAATATTTTGTCTTTTCTGCCACCTCACCTCCTTGCCCCCCACCTCCCCAAGCTTGAAACTTTCAAACAAAAAAAAATAAATTCATCTTTTGATCCTTCTTGAGCTCTAAAAGAAATTGTCAGCCTTTGCATTCAGGTCCATAAGGTGCATGATTCCTTCTTAATCAGCCTACGCTGTTATAAAGCGTTGCTCTGATGCTGTAAGCAGCATCAATGGCCAACTCTCATGGTCCAAATAGTTATGATTATATTTTCAGTGAATAACTGTCATTTGTACAAATAAAAGAAACTACATGAGTCAAGAATGGCCATGTAAAACTGAAAATATTTCTGAAACTTGGCTTTAAATTTGTTAGTCAAGTATTTCTCACTGAGTATTTAAGCCCTCTGATGATTAATAGAGTTTTAAATAAAATCTTGTTAGAAAATTCCATGTCCATTGCATATCTGATGGGTGAGAGTTGTATAAGTGAAAAGAATTATATAGAGGCTTCTTTTCTCTGATTCTATGTTTAAAAAAAAAATAGATTCACATTACTGTTGTCATATAGCAAGGTTTATATAACTGGTGTTGTACAAACTCTAATTTTGAAGATAACTAATAGGAAAAATAGTTAAAAAATAACCAACAAAAGCCCCCACTGAGAGTAGGAAAGTGATAGATGGATCCTATCATCTGTAGTTAGTGACTCCTGTACTATCAGTCAGACTGTTTAGGTAAACAGCGTGGCATTCTGCAATCCTTCCTTTCCTTACTTCCTAGGAATGCTTCTCTACCTTTTATGTTGATGGGCAAGCACATTTAATGTTTTAGATTAAACTGATTTGAAGTGCTCAGATATTACAGCAGGAAAGAGACCTGAAAGTAACCCAAATCCCTATCAAATCTGAAACTGTATATCAGTGCTTTGTGGTTTAAAATATGAGTGCTTTATTTAACTCTTTACTGGTAAACACCATGAGCACAGAGCTGAACAACCTGTTTAAGTCCTGAAGGACTGAAAAATGCAGTAACTAACGGAAACTCCAGGTTTCTTAGCATCTTTAACTATCATAAATGAAAGCTACATCTATGTTTTTATATAAAGATATATACATGTAAAAGCAACATATATTAGAATTAATTATATATTTATCTCCAAATGACCTTTAAAAATTGCTTTAATCAAAGTAAGACGAATCTGGGACTACAGACACTGAAAGCATGCTTGGTTTGGCTTGACTGAAGACATCTTAATTGTTCACATGAGTTACTTCCAGCTCCTACTGTTATGAATGTAGAGAAGCAAGAATTTTCACATTTTAATTTTTCTTGACCTACTGTAAACATCTAATCGGGTTAGTTATGACACGCCACACAAGTATCACATTTTCTGCATTGACGACAATGCTCAAATGCAAGTTACACATATGCAGTTAATTAAGGTCAATGTTTCCCACAGTTCTTTAATCATAATCTCTTAATGTGCAGGACAAGGCTAAACTTGTTTGAAGTAAGTACATGTCTACAGTCAACAGATCACTGGTCCTAGTGGCTGCTCAGTAAAGGTGCTAGTAGCAAACAAAATTCCAGCTGCCCACGGCTATTGTTTCTTTCCTTTATATTTCATATTTATTCCTCTGAACATCACAAATTGTGGAAATTATCTACTAATACTGTCATCACAATATTATCTTAAATATACATCCAGAATACAAGTTTATGCTAAAATTACTAGAAGTATAAGCAGTTAAATTGGTGGAAATGTTGACGTACTTGTGGGACTTCACATAAAATTTAGGTCTTCTTTACCAACAAAGCATATGCCCAAGCAGAAATGAAGGAAGAATCTCTATGCATGGCAGACAGAATATAGTTTATTTATCTAACAAGAATTAGTCTTCTAGTTTCAGGATTCCACTGGGACTGACCACATGTCAGAGCAATGAGGGCTGGTGTTTTATCTGTTAATTGTCTTTGGCTCAGCACAGTGTAAATATTTCCTCATTGAAGAATGATAAATAAGTGAAAATGGAATAGCAGAAAATTCCTGTTGTCCTCATTTGTAAGCTGGACTTCTCTGCTTTCCTACATTCACAAACATGGAAAAGCTCTCCCAATGAAGATCTCTTCCCTGTCTCCAGTTTGAAACATTCCTTCCCCATCATCAGCCTAATCTTTTCCTCACAGGCCAAGAATTTTCTCTATTGCATCCACAGACATTGCTGACCAACTTCAAATCTTCGCAAAATTTGATTCCTAAATCTGCAGCGGTATAGCAAATCCATGTTTTTCAAGAGATCTTGTGTGTACGGAAAGAAATGCTTATAGCAAATAAGTAGAATGTAATTCTTGGACAAAGAATTAGTTCAAGTAATATCACCACTAAGAAGGAGAATTGGAAGAAGCTGAAATTGCTTCAGTCTTTTTGAAAAATTAATTTCAAACTGTTTTCTTAGCTATATTTTAAAATTATTATGAAGACTAAAGAACACTCTTGCAACAATTCTTACAAAGCCTTCTCGTGTATTACTAAAAATGTTGCAGTAACTTCAAATCCTAAATAACAACAACTTAACTGACTGTTTTGTAAGTTTTATACTGATATCAAAATTGGCACAATAGTCCAAACTCTGTCAATAACAATGCTGATAAAGTGAAAAGTTTATGAATTCTCTGGCTATGAGAGAAAATCCCTATGTTGGAAAACATATCATAAAACATATTGTTTCATCTCCTCACTATTTTGTTCTCTAGTACATCCCCCATTTTAGGAAAAGGAAGAAGGCTTTTATAATCTTATTTTAGTAGAACTGAATTGTTTATGTGAGAAGGCACCAAAGTGTTACCTAACCCAGCTGTTTTTCTTTTGTTTTATGCATATGCTTGAAGTCTATGGCTGATTTACAAAACTGTTACTTAGAAAAAGTCTGTCACCACCTTTCAGTGCAGACTGAGTGCGTTCTGGTAGACTCTAATTTATAATCATGCTGATGTTTTATATTAAATGACATATGAATGCAGCACTCAAGATTAATATATTTCTACTACTTGGTCATAATACAATTACTTAATGTTGATGAGAAATTCTTTCAGAAATTAGGTTTTACAGACAAAAATTTTACATCAATTTGAGGAAATGTTCAGATCTAATTGTGCAATTAGCTACATTTTCAGGAAATCCTTGCATGGTAACCAAGGCTGAGTTCATAAATTCCGCAGCTTAATGCCTCTTTTAAGAATATTGAGGACTAGTTGTATTGCTCACTCAAGGTAAAGAATAACATCTATTTTGTCCTCTGTCTTAGAGTTTTCATAAAAGGTCTTGTTCAGAGAAAGAGTCACTTACAATTTAATGAAAATATTTTCCAAGTTTAAAGTTCTTCCTTTTCCTCAGCAAATATTTGCCTTTAGGTTTTAACAGGTGCAACAGCATTCCCAGTGACGTTTGGAAAAATCCTACGATGCCACCTCTTAATGGAATCCTACCTATGTTTAAAGCACAATTCTACTTGAACTTATTTAAAAGTGTAGTTAAACATTGATATAATAACAAGTCTGAGTGACAGGACCTTGTGTATATCTTCCCATTTGCACTTGCAATTAAGTCTAATCATGCTGCTTAGCTGTATTCTTAGGAAATGTCTGTTTATTAGCTCTTAGTACCCTACCTTTAATGCTGTGGAGTGTCATATCCCACTGGCAAGTGACAAGACCATTCTAGATAAAAATAAATGTTCCATCGTAAGCATTCTTTCACTGGCAACTGTAATGCCTCATAATGTTTCACTTTCAAGTGAAATATATTGTAAGTATGAGCAAATTTTTACAGCTAACTGGGTAACTAAGAAATTTCAGGCTCAGTTTAAAGTTGAGAAAAATACTTTATGGTGTTATGATAGGATACTGATTCCCCATATCATACATCATAGTGTTTAATCCTATATCTGTTTCCTGTATTTTTTGTTTTCCTTGGAAGGTACACAAGTGATGGAAATCTGAGGAAGATTAAGTTTTTGCTAAAAGAAAATTTCATTAATACCAGCTCTGGTTGCAGAACTTCTCTTTTAACTAATCACATCTTGATGCAAATTGTAATATGCAATTTATATCCTGACTGATAGTCTCTCCTTTGGAAAAAAGGAAAATTTAATTTTTTTAGACTTGTTTTCCCTTTCTTATTCTTATTATAATTCAAATGGTAATGAAGAGTTTGAAAAAAATTGAATTAAGCAGATTTGCTAACAAAACAAATTTTCATGTCAAAGACAGTGATGATGAAATTGTAAAAGAATTAGTTTTGGGTGATAAATTAAGAATATATTTTTCCTAATTACTGCTTGTATTCAGAACAATTTTTTTTAAATTCGAGAACCTCTGGATAAGTTCACTCTTTTTTTTGTTTTCATGTTTAGATTTATATGTTCTTCTGTTTATGTTTTTCTCACTATTGTAGGACATATCAAAAGTGTATGACTAGTATATCAAAGATTATTTTTTAAACTATTCTTAAAATTCAAACCTAATAATAAGAAACTACATATTTCCTTTACGTCTTGATAACAACCTCGTATTTTCTTTGCAATAAAGTGTATAAAAACACCAAGCTAAAATATAGCTCTGTTTTTATATTATGTTTAGCTGTGACATTTTTCAGGCAAATTTTATTAAAGTTTCATAGAATGTTCTATCTCCCATGAAAGAAAGAATTTATATTTGATGTATTTATTTTCCAGTAGATACAGAGAAAAAAAAATCTAATAAACACTTTTAATCGTCATAAAATTCACATAGATTTTTTCGACAGTGTTTACTCAGAGATTGTTGTAGAGGTTGAGTCTACAGTCCAACAATAGAAGACAATGAAAATTTGGATTAAAAAGTAAAGTAACTCAGACTGATGAAGCTGTAATGCAAATGTGTCATAACAATTTTTAAGTATGAAGCTTAATAACAGAGGATATAAGCCTCTGGAATTAAATATTCTCTTATCTTATGAATGGTTGTACTTCCATTGGTCGCATCAGATTTACTGTATAGATCAGGATTAATATTCTCAGCAAGTAGTATGCTATATAAAATCAATTTTACTTCCTATACTCAGAAAATTTTCAATATACAAGAAAATTCTTTCAATTCTTTCACAGTTCCATTTTTACATTCATTAAACTTATTTCAAGTAACTATAGCTCAGCTGTACATGCATAAGATAAAACTTTGCAAATAATTCTAAATTAAAAATCATGTCCTTTTTTCAGTAGTATTTCTAGTGATAGCTTAAGAAAACACACACACACACACACACACACACGTATATACATAGATTTGAACGAAGGAAATAAGATGTAGCTTTGATTAAATAACTCATTCTTCTCTAAATCCCCAGTGCTGCTTTTGAGATTCTATTCTTTTTGATGTCCTCCTGTAAAAAGAGAGGACCATTGAATTAATATAAAAAATATATTTATGTTCTTAAATGTTCGTGGACTAATAACATTATTTATAATTAACATGTATAGAAACACTTAAAATTAATGAGTTGTTATTTGAAACTGAGTTTTGTGAAGAAATAAGATGTGATAAAAAAGGGCATCAATGAAAAATGGCTCAAATAATATAGAAAATAAAGAAAAATGTGTACTCTGCTTATCTCCATTGCTTTTAAACAGAACGAAGACAAGAACCGCAAAAGGTAAATGATCAAATTTAGTTTAAATTTTGTTCTGTACTTAGTTACAGAGCCACACAAAAAAGAAGTCTTCAATAAACAAATGCTCTAAGTGATCTTGAAAAATGCCACATGAACCTGCCATTGAAAAGGCAATGTATGAATTCTCAAGTGCAAATCTTTATTGTAGATCAAATCCAGGCTTATTTCACTGTGCCACGAACACGACTGTTAAACCTGAAACGTGACGATTTCTTTTCTCTCCGCTTACTTAAAAACCTAACTCTGATCATCATTTAAAAATATGTCATACAGTATTTCACAGCAAATATATCTTCCCTGTACAGCAGAGAAGAATCAAACATACAACACTTGAGTCCTGAAGCTTGCTGTTCTATCTGACAGAAGCAAGTGAAATGAGAACACTATTGTTATTTGCCAACACAGCAGAAGGTTCTGTTTTGTTAGCTTACTTTCTCATTCCATTTTGATTGTTATGCAATTGCTTCAAAATGGCACCAATTTATATCACATCAGAAGAAAATATGTTCAATATTCAGTTCAAGACATTCCATCATAAAGCACTTAAATTTTTTTTTTCTTTTTTAAAGTATTTGTTCTGGTTTTTCCCTTCTTACAGTTTTTTAACTCCTTGATTACTAAAAGATTACACCTTCTTTAGACAGATATTGCCACATTTTGTCTTTCAATTTTTGTCTGCAAGCTCCTCCTTGTTTGTTTATGATTCATTGTACAAAAAAGTCCCATCTGTCAAGGTCTATTTTAATCTTTCCAGTTTCTATCTTTTGCACAGCTAGCCCTTCTCAGCTCGAATCTTGCACACTCTGGTTTTTACAGCTGTTCCAATTATCAGTTAAGGAATATACTGTTTCAAGATGCATGTCTGGACTAGTTTGAAACCTTGTATTTTGATGGGAAAAGGTTCCAAATGGTTTCACACAGATTCTGGCAGATTTATCTTTTAAAATAGTTACAAATCCAGCACTTAACAAGATGACAGAGGCTTCTTGGGGTTTCAGCAATTTAATACTTTGGCTTTTAATGCCGAACATCAGGTGCTCATGCAGTATTGCAATCTCTATTGCTTCATTGTCTCAGAGCTTTTAGATAGGAATTTTCTCTGCTGCTTGTTCTTGGAAACTATTCAAGCCCTTTTTTCTCAGTTCTGCTTTCAAATGGCTGCATCTGTAAACAATTTATTTGTAAGCTATTTCCATTTATGTATCTAAAAAGCTTTCTGTGTATATTTAACTATAAAAAGGAGTGCAGCTTTTGGTTTTTTTTTTATTTGGCTCACAAAAGTCCTGTTTGAGCATAACACAAGCTCTAGGTTCAAGTACAGGCACTTAGTTAAATATAGTCGTAAGGAGACTAACTCTACCTGAAATTCCAGTAGCAGAACATGGCCAGTAAGGTAGCACCTGCAAAAGCAACTGGATCAAGAGGATAATGCCTGTTTCTTATCTTCAGTTAAGAGCACACATCTGTGATAAAAAGATGACCACGAAGCCTGTTCTTCGGAAATCATCCACATATTTGTGTCTTGATCTGAATGAAATTTTAACTAATCAGCTACTTGTTTGTTTTCAGCACATCATATGAGTTAATGTACAAATCATAGAATTATTTAGTTTAGCTATTTATGGTTCAACATAACAAAACAGGACGTAATAAAGAAGCAAGAGGACAAGCATTAGCAATTTTGACAAAGACTGTACTTGAGGAATTAACAGGCTGGTATGTCACAGTAAAGTTTGTAAATTCTGATTCTTAGGGAGAAAAAGAATTAAAATTAAAAGCCTTAAATACTATCCAGAGGATAGTTAATATAAGTCCTATCAATTTTATTTAATTTTAGATGCTATATTTTTGGCTGAACTGGTTTGAAGACAAACAGGAAACTCACAGATTTCTTGTACATGGAAAGTCTTGGACAAGAAATAGTCTTTATCTACCTGGTACTACAAACATTCAGGGTGGAACTACCTTTTCTGGTTTCTTTGTTTTATACTACATTATGTATGTGCAAACATCTGGTGAAGAGCTAGCTAACTCCAGGAAAAACTTTGAAGACTGATAATTCAAAGGGAATAGCTACAACTGAAATCATCAATTCTGTAAAGATGCATGAATTAGGATGATAATGAACTGAGATAGACTTTTTTACTTAAGCATTTTCATATACATAAGTTTTAGAGATGAAAGTCTTCAGTGTTCTTTGATGACCAGAGGGATGGTCTGTTCTACCTCAAAACAAGCTGGACTCTAAGCAGAATCTTCCAATTTTTTAAAATATTCTGCTCTTTCCATAACTTTCTTAATGAAGACACATGTAGCTTCTCATCCAGTTTCTCTGCTATCAGATTCTCTTTTACTCCAGACGTACAGACTTTTTTGGTACCCTTAACCTATTTTCAGACCTGGCAGAAAATGTGCTATTTCCATATAATTTTCCAATTTCTTTTCAGTGTTTCTAGTAGAGAATGAGAATGTCCATCCAGATATGTCAATAAGGTGATTTTTGAAAATTCACTTACATTCTATGTTATGGGTGAAGGAAAAAGGATACATACTTCCCCTTGTCTTCCTCCTCAAAACTCACACCTAAGGACAACAGCAATTAGGACAGAAACTATCATTTCTCAACTAAATAATATTTGTGGATCATGCCGTTCCCATACCCTTCACAGAATGCTGAGGCCCTGAAAGAAACCACATTAGTTCTACTGGTGGCCTTTTAACGTCCTGAGGTTTTTATTAACTTATTGAATGCTCTCTCTCAAAACTATCTTGTTCAACAGTCATCTCCAGGCACAGATTACTTCCCTGTTGATCTACATACTCCGACCTAAATGCAGGCATATGTTTGTTTTATCTCCAAATAATTTGGACTCACTGTGAAGATTTTTACAAGAGAAGCCTTTAATCTTACCATAAATCTTCTTGGATTTCTTTTTTAACCTGCTGTATCTTTACACTTTGCATTCTTAACTACTTTCCTATCCTATTTCTATGATTTCAATAGAAGATCCAATCCAAAATATAAGAAATTAATAGAATTTATCCTAAGGTGATTTTTCTTTCCTTTGTTTCTCTATAGCTATCTTTCTTACATATATATATGCATATACACACACACACACGCACACACACACACATCAAATTATATAATCCAAAAAAAGTTGCTCTACATACTGAGTCACTACAAAAACAAATCTGAAGGGATTCTGGACTTGGAAGAAAAGACTATGCACTTGGATCAATTCTCTTATTCTTTGTGCTTCTCTAAACATGGTCCTTCAAGATAATTTTTTTTCTGTGTACAAAATGCTTTTTCTTTCTTTTCTTTTAGTGTTAAGGTTTGTTGTTTGTTTTTTTTTTAATCACATGCTCAGTGAAGTTCCTCTTAAATCGTCTTTTTGGTTGAGGTTATTAAGGTTAGATTGTTGCAGTAAGAACTAAAAATTTACTGAGACCATTCATTGGCACTGCAGCCTTTTGTCAGACTTGCCCACAGCCATGCCATTAAGCTCTCAGACCCCTGAAAACTGTGGCTTCAGTAAACTGCCTACTGAGAATAGCTCCTGGCCTTTCTCCCAAACTGTGCACGAGGGTTATTGAGGAGAGAAGTTTTAAAGGCATAAAAGTGTACTAGGAGCTGCAGTTTAAATACATCTTGCCATGGCCCAGTTCTATGACGCTGTTTAATTTATTACTTATGGCATAAATTTAGTGGTTAAAAAGTGGTAGAAGCATTCAACAGCCACAAACCACTTAGGGAAGATGCTTTATTTTTGTTTGTTTGTTTGTTTGTTTGTTTGTTATGGAATTTAATGTTTCTTATAGAATTAATGTAACACTGTGTTGATAGGCCGAATCAGCATCCCTGCCGAAAATTCTTCTAATACTAAACCAATTGATATAGTTTTTCGTGTCAGTAGCTGTTTTTTATTAATTCTGCAAGTTCTTTTGCTCTCCGGAAAGTCCCGTATACTTAATATTAGCTTTCAGCAGAGAGTTATTGGTAGAGGCAATGCATGGCTCTTGCAAAAATAATGCAAAGCAGAAAAGGAAGAAGATGGAGGCTTGCCAGAGGAGGACCACTTGATTCAAGATATCAAAAAGAAAAGGAATAAATCAAGACAATGTTGCTAATTCTTTGTCCTGCTTTGTTGGTCAAAGGCATTTTGTATAAAAATGATATATTTAGAAATGGAAGTAAATAATGTTTATTCATCAGTCTATGAAAAATAAGTCATTTGATAGAACAAAACTAGAATATTCAAGTAATACTCTTTCTTCTGCCACTCACTAAAGCTGACAATCACCTGGTTTTAGCTGTCATTAAATGTTAGTGATCTAGACGAAGCTGGTAGTCTGGTGTTCCTCAATAGTGCATGGAAAAAGAAAGAAATGCGGAGAATAAGGTCAGAACATAAGGAATCTTTCATCTTTTAAATATTCATATAAGAAGTCCAATGTTTTCTTCATTTCTGTCATGGAAACTTCAAAATTAAGTTTGGATTATACTGTCGTAATCCCTCTGTAGATGTATTATGTGCAACATAGGTACTAATTATGTATTTAAATCTCATTTACCTTAATGGAATTTAAGTGTGACAATCATCCAGTTGTTGTTTAATGATTAGCTCAGAAAATGTATACATACATACATATATACATACATACATACATATATATATATATATATATATATGTAGTCTTGGAACTAAGTCTTGGAACCCGACTCTGTCCAGATTCCAAATATCCTGAGATATTCATAGTCTGTTCAAGGGACAGGCTGAGTTTTCATTTTTTCGAAATTATTTTTGGATGACGATTTTAAGGAAATTACTTTGAAACCAGTAGGAATTAATGTTGCTGAAAGCAAAACTTTCCACTTTGATCATACTTGGATTTTGTAAGTGAAGCATTATTTCAAAGCGAGAAAGTAATTATATATGTTTATCTTGACCTTAACAAGATTATAGTTTAGTGAATATGTGAAGAATTTTTCTTATGACAAATGTAGCTTTGAATTTATATAATGCAATTATACACTTTTTATCCAACTTTAAAGCTTTTGTTTAAGCTATCATTTACTTATGAATTGATTTCTTTCTAGGCTTGTCAGATTAGCCTTAGGGAATTTTAGGTTTGGAACAAATATTATCCAAGGACTGCTTAGTTTAACGGAATTGAAATGTAGCACGGGAACATGACCCTAAATCATGTATGTTATAATTGCTTTTGTTTTCACTTGTATTGCTGTTTCATTTTGACATTACACTGAGCTCTCTTCCCAGTGGCAGTAAAACTACTAAATCATCTGTTGTGACCTTCAATTCCATTAAAAAAGCTTCCACTCACTTCAATCTCTAAATATACTGTTTTTCATGACCCTGAGAGAAAATGAGACACTAAATGCAAAAATATTGTGATGTTTTGTAATTTCATATCTTTTTCTTCTTTCAAAGAAATGACAGCTGTTAGAAGAACATCCTTCTTTTATTTTTTTTTCTGGTTTTTTTAAGAGTTGTGTCTAATTAGCTGTGTATTTTCAGATAGAGTATTTTGTTTCTCTGTATGTGTTTAGTAACTCTCACAAAGCTTCTGTATGAAGCTTATTAATCAAATATATTTGTATATTAAATAAAATTGGGTTTAGCGACAGTTATTGACTGATTTTTGCCAAAGTATTCATGTTAGATTAGACAAATAATGATGAAATTGAATGCCAGCTACAGAAAGCTGGCTGAGTACAGCTAGTATTAGTAGTCTTATGAAACAATTAAATTATGAAATAAATGCAGCTTTTTCCTAGGTCTTCTGCAACTCCCCAGATAAATAGTTTTACAGGCTGGAGAACAAAGAATGCATAAAAGTGTTAAAAAAAAACCCCTCTATGTATTTCTAGAGAATCAAACTCTCTCACACATCAAAATTTGACTGTACAAAGAAGAGGAGTATAATCCTGTCTTGATGGGAGTCAGTAGCACAACGCATACTGATTAGGAGGCAAGTAATTCACTCTAGCAGTCTGCATCAGCTGCTATGAGATATACATATGAAACATCAACTGTTTTGAGATAGATACATATATAGAGATAGATATATATATACTTTTTTTTTTTTTTTGGCCAATATATCTTACATCACATTCTTTTCAGTACCAGGAAAAGAAATGAACCCACTGTGTAGAATATAACCCAACAAAACAAACCTAACCAACTAACAAAACAAAAACCCCAGCCAAAAAATCCTCTGGGTTTTACTATATGGTCTACCATGATTGCATGTGACATCTTGTCTCACTACATTTTTACGGGTGAGGTAATTATCATTTCATAGTTTCAAAAGAATCAGGTGAATTGGTTTTCAGTAAGTCATAAGACATTAGAAACGTTCTAGACTTGGAAGACAGCTAATGTGGCACTGTTTGAAAATGTTTACAGATGCATCTTACTTAGCTACTGGCTCACCAGAATACTGATATTGGACAAAATAAGGAACACCTTATAAATGAAAAGATGAACAAGTAAGTAAAATACATCAATGGAAATTATTTCAGTGAGCATAGTTTTTGGAAAAAACAAACAAAAAACTTTAGAATTGTTTTGGCAACATTTTTGATAAAACTACTTTTTTTCATTTTTTTGTACTGCTAATAGTTTTGATGTGATTCACTTTCATTATCATGAAGTACTTGATCTGGTATACATCACACACATCTCAGCAAAAGAGAATGGAATTCAAAATGACACTGCATATGGGGATTAAAAATGATTAAATGACTTGCATCTTAATGTAAATGTACATCTTAAATGAAGACATGACATTTTAGAAGATCTTGGTTCTTAACCATTCATTAGTTATCCTTAAGAATGACATGGAAGCAAATAATCCACACATTTTATTTGGAGATGGCTCAGGTGTTCAGCAATAGAGAAAAAATTATTATATAGTGCTCTGAGTTATTTAGTAAGCGTTTCGCAAGGGAACAAGGTTTCTAGCAATATAATTGCAAGGAAAATTAATGAATTATAAGCTAAATTTTTTGTAGAGCAACCTTATCTCTGGAAAGAGTGGCTTACAGAAAACTTGTGGTCATTAGGAAAATCAACAAAACACAAGCTACCAGTGATAGTATTATCCAGTTTGCTGGTACAATAAAAATAAAAATGTAACTTCACAAGAGGAAAAATTCAGTACTTCTATGTATGACCAAGATGGGATCACTCCTTTTGGTTCTAAAATCTCCAGTTCTAAGTAGGTATCAAGAATCAAAGATGCAAAGAAACAGTCATGGGGATTATTGACAAGGATTTTTTTCCCCTGAGATCTAAACCCAGAGATTCTGATCTAATTGCTTGTTAATAAAAGTTTGCAGGTGATTCAAAGACAGTTTTCAAGCGCTTAATAACTGTTAGTTGGAAAACATTATTTTATCAGGCATAGAAAATGTAATTAGATTTGTTGACAGGAAGCTGAAGCTAAACAAATTCAGGTTTTAAACAAGGTAACAGTAGTACAAGAACTATCTTAGTTGCAAGGTGAATAAATGCACTGTACGTGTTCAATATCCATTTCTAGATATTTTATGACTGGAATATCAATTATTATTGCTCAGCTGATAGCTTCTGGGTTACCAGAAAACTTCATATTTGGTCAAGAAAAAATATTTATCTCTTCTTAAGCTTTCACTTAATTTGATTTCCTATGAATAAGTTTCCTGTAGTTATCTCTCTGTTAGCTTTCCTGTATAACTGGATTCTCAAAACAAGATTTTGTACATGTCACCATCTCAGCTTTCCCGGGTTTCTTAACATAGCTGATGATGGATACCCGTCCACTCAGAAAAACTCTGAAGTACCACTGAAACTGCCCTTTCCAAGACATTAACAGATATTAATCTGTAATATTTTAATTTAATGGACATAAATGACCAGTTTCAGAGTCTATTCATCATTTGGTACCCCTTGACTTCAGTTTTGTCCCAGTAGCAGAGGCCTGAGTCAAGACTTTTCTAAGCTTGTGTAGAAACAGAATGCCGCATTGGATACAATATAGGACAAGGCATATTGCAGGCAGAACTAAATGGTGGCTACCAGTGTGATCTAAAGAACCTCAGACAGATTGTCAGGGTAGAGTATATATGCACTTCGCATGAGAAAAATGGAAGTGATGACGAAGGAACAGGAAACACACTGGAAAAGTGGAGGAGAAAAGTCTTTTCTCCTCACAGCTCTAGGACAGGTTGAGGAACCAGACTCAAGGGTGTAGCAACAAGCCTGCTTTTAATCTAGAATTGTACATGCATTGGGCTTGCACGACCAGGTTTCGCTACTGGGAGACTACAAGGGTGGCTTCTGTGAGCGGCCACCAGAAGCTTCCTCCATGTCCAGCAGAGCCAGTGCCAGCTGGCTCCAAGACAGGGCCAGTCAGAAATGGTGGTAACACAGATCCTGCACAAGCTCAGGGTCAACAGGGGGTTGATCATTCTCACAAGACAGAGACCCCCTTGGTCTATCATCCATATTGAAGACAGAGGCAAAGAATGCATACCACACCTCTGCCTTGTCCATATCCCTGTTTGTGAGGTGACCATCCTCATCCTGCAATGAGATGATATTTTTACACTGCCTTTTGCCATTAATATGTTTGAAAAAACTCTTTTTACTGTTCCCCACATTTCTGTCCAGCTTCATCTCCAGTTGAATTTTTCCACATGAATTTTCTCCTTGCAGTGGCAAGCAGCATCTCTGTATTCATCCAGCATAACCTGACCTTGCTTCCACTTGCACATTTGTCTGAGACCTTGTTTCCACTGAACATACATTTTCCTTTTCCATCTTATTTCCAAAAGAAGAATCCTGTTCAGTCAAGCCAGCCTTCTGCCTCCTCTGCTTGATTTGCAACATTTAGGAATTGTCTGCTCCTGTGCCCTTAGGAGGTGATGTTTAAAAAGTGACCAGCACTAATGGATGCTAGCACTTGCAAAAACATTTTACACAGGAGACTTTAGTTACTAGTTCCCTGAGCATCCTGAAGTCTGCTCTCCTGTCCAGAGTTGACATTTTATACTGAAGTTAAAAAAAATGGATATTGAACTCTTTTGTTCTCGGTGCTTATTCTCTTTTGTTCTCCGTACTGTTATGCAGTGGGTTATGGAGAGAGTCCTTGTTTCCACAATACAGAAGCACGTATATAAGGCTTCACGTACAACTTCCTCTTCTTCAGGAGGAAGTTACTTGCTACCATGTTGAAGAGCAATGCAAAAATGTTAGGTCATGCCTTAGCTCTTGAAAGCTTTAAGTACAAAAAGTAATGCAACCCACTGTAAAATGAAACTGGTGTTTAACTTGTCAAGAAGCAATTTTCAGAAGTGTATCAATGCCACTCAGGTAGCATGTAATCTAACTATTAACTTTTTAGAGTAACATCAAATTTGTTCATGCTATTCATGTTTTATTTTAATGTGGCTGAGTTGATAGCAAGTAAGACAAGAACAACTTGATATAAATATATGGCTTATGTAAATCCACTCAACAAAATTTTTCTTGTCATAGCTAAATTATTTTTTTGTCTCTTGATTATATTATTCAATATATTTTCAAGCAGTGAAATATATTAGTAATACATGAAGCAAAAACTCACTGAAGAAAGCAAATAATTTTCAATGAATTCAGTTTCAACATGAAACATCAGTTTGATAGAACAAGACATACAGTGATATTGTATGAGATTTAATGTGTGCTTCATCTAGGTATGTGGTGCCCACAGATTAGATTTTAAAGTAGAAATCTGTCAGGAGCTGGTTGGATTGCTGTGCTTATTCTATATTTTATTCTGGGGACATAATTATATATACTGCATTTCTCTACTTTATCAACAAGTACTTGCAGCTACGTTGCTAACTTTAACTTCTAAAAGCTGCTGAAAGTATGTCTGTGAATTTTTCTCTTCACATAGAGGTACAACCATCAAAGTTCTTTGATAGCTCCAAACTGTTGGTTTAATTTACTAGAATTAAACCACCACACGTAGTTAACTACAAATTACTGTATGGGTTGTTTGAGCAGCTGTGATACCATTTATTGTATATTTGTGCCTGATAGAAAATTTTCATTATTTTCACCAGAGCTCCATTTATTTGAAGAGAAGCAGACCTGTAGCCACCCGCTATCCAATCATCTTCCTCTATTCTTTTCCTTTTCACCTTTTTTTTTTTAATGAGAAAACAAGAAAAACACAAAACCTGAATTTTTCTCACAGCAAAAACTAGTCTGCCTTCCAGTAGTTCCTTAGTGTTACAGCAATACGACTGTCAGAACACTTCTGTTTACCTTTCAGTTTCTGATATACTCAGGTAAAATTTGAAACTAATTTCTGTTTTACTGAAAATTATAAAGTACTAGCTTGGTTCTGTAATATATAGTTCATGTTTCTTTGCATTATCCAAGTATTGCATATAATTTTTATTATAATGATTATCAATAAGTAGAATTGAAAAACAATAATAACATTCTTTCTCATTCAAGATAATTGCATTTTGAAACCTATTCTAACTGCTTAGGAGGAATTGAAGAAAGAAGTCACCTAATGACAAATAGAGCAGATAGCAAGAAAACATAAAAATATTATGATTGAATTGTAATTGCTTGTTACTACTTGCCTAAGAAATATGATGTTTTTCCCCCCTGAATTTGTTTGCAGAACTTCACACAGATTGGAGAATTCTAATTTTCAGCGTTAAGCAGTTTTTAGTAATGTAAACATCCACAGAAAGGTGAAGCAGCAAAAGGAGAATGAGCTTAAATGCCTACATTTTAGGCAGTTAGATAGAAATTCTCCAGAGATGCAGTATTTTTTAAATGTGACATCTATTTTTCACTTGCACATTTGTCTGAGAACTGTTGCTTGCCAGTTTGAGGAGTAATAGAACAGATTCTTCAGTTTTGTACATGAGGCAATTGTAGTATGAGATGCTGCAACTAATATGTATTGTAAGGGGTTTTGGTGTCCTTGTTTATTCATTTCATTTTGCTTTTTTCTTCCAGACGATTATTTTGTAGGTCCAATTTTTTAGATTTTCAAATGTTCGGCTAATGCAAAAGACTCCGCTACTCTGGTGCACAAGTTGTCAGAGAGCTGGAACACCTCTCCTGTGAAGAAAGTCTGAGAGTTGAGGTTGCTCAGCCTGGAGATGAGAGGGCTCTGGGGAGACCTTCTTGTAGCCTTTCAGTACTGAAAGGGGGCTCGTAAGAAAAACAGGCACACGATTTTCAGCGTGGACTGTAATGATAAGGCGAGAGATGTTTTTTTAACTAAAAGAGAGTAATTTAGACTAGACACAAAGAAGAAATGATACGATATGATATGATGTGATATGAGATATGAGATATGAGATATGAGATATGATATGATATGATATGATATGATATGATATGATATGATATGATATGATGTGATATGGGTGGTGAAGCACTGGAACTATTTGACCAGAGAAGTTGTGTCTTCATCCCTAGAAATATTCAAGGTCAGATGCCTCATTGGGAAACCTGATCTAGTAGAAGGTGTCCCTACCCATGGCAAGGAGGATGGACTGAAGGACCTCTAAAGGTCACTTCAAACCCAAATTATTCTATTATTCTGTGATAATATTGTTCCACTGTAGAGTTCCAAGGCATAAGGGAAAATCTCTGAAGAGGCAATTTTCTTGCAAATCACTCAAAAATACCTACCTATAGAAACAAACATACATATATCCATACACTTGTCCACTAGGAACAACTTAACTGCAGGTATATGCTAAAAAAAAGGAGCAAAATAAACAAACAAACAAAAACACAGAAAATGCTGACTAGCATAGACTTGCTGCAAGAGGTGTTATGATACCAAGATTTTATTATGTTAATTCTATACTATATAAGAAATCTCTGATACATGTAATGTAGGATTACCTTTAGTTTCTGTGTAACTTCTATAAAATGGAGTTTGAAAAACTTTTCTACCTGACTATGAAGAGATCAGATAATTTATACTGCCAGTAATAACCATAATTACTGGAGATACCATTTAATCCCTAGGAAGCATAGCATAAAGAAACTGCATACTGTTGCATTTATATTTAATTAACCATGGGAGACATAAAGCCTTCTACCTTGACTAATGGTTGTATGCTACTTGGCTATTTTATTGTCTCCATAGTGCAAACAACTTCCACTTGGATATCTTCAAGATTCAGAGTTCGAGATTTCTTATTTTGACATACTGAAAGATTTTTCTTCCCCACTTCTTTCGAGCAAATACTTATACACAAGTGGGAATTGGGTACACCAACCACAACTCCTACCTGGGCCATCATTGTCTGAAGCACTGTGGAATAACAGTTTCAGCAAAAAAAGCAAAGGATAGTGATTGGACAAAAAATATTAATTCATTTTACTCAATTACTAAAGCAGAAAAGTTTTAAATAGTCCATTTCAAAAGCACATGAAAACAGGACTTTTTGCTCTGAAGGAGGGAGAAGAGCAGAGGTTTTAGACTCTCCAGGATGAAGAATATAATATGAAAGAATTAATTGACCCCTGAGGAAATTAAACTAAAGATGATATGCCATACTTTATTGATTATGTGGTGGAAGTGTGTTCCTGTACACTGGAACTAATTAAATGTCCAGGATGACAGGATGAATGAAAACATGTAATTCTTGATGATTTTTAATAAAATTGACCTGACGCTTAAAATTGATCCTGCATGTCCCTCACTTACCTGCACATTCAAATCAATTTTTGAGACATTAGCTTTTTAAGTCTCTTCTCACAATTAATGGCATATATGAACTTTCTTTCACTGAACTAGAAAGCAGGGGGAAAAAAAAAGACACAGTTCTGGTTTTCCTAGAAATAGACAAATGTCTCCAGGTACAGCACTGACAGCATGTGATATGTGCCAAAATGTTACATAGATAAATCCTTCACTGATTCTTCATACATACAGAAAGTTTAATAACTAAAAATTACTGATATTTTTCTAGATCTCTGTGAAGGGATACAGGGGAAAGTAAAGCATATATAAAGTTTTGCAAATTGCTATTATGTCTTTCTTTCTAAGAAAGAATGTAATTTCACCTAAATGAAACTTTCCTTTCGACACAAGTCAGAGTCTTCCTTTTAAACTTATACCACTTACCATACCACTCACATTTATACCATTCAGCAAATCAAACAGAAAGCGAGTCTATAATTTTGTGACTTTATATCCCGTCAGAGATGTACCCGTGAAAGGTCACACCTACCTTAATTTCTTTCAGAAATGTGATATGAAAGAGAATAAATCCACCGAAGATCATGAGGAGTGGGAAACTATGTTAAGAATAATCTAGATCTTATGAATTGACGCAACAATTTAAGACATGAGATTAATTATCTTCTGAAGACTTGGATTAGATAGCAACTACATCAACAAATTCAGCAAAAATTTGTTT
This sequence comes from Cnemophilus loriae, assembly GCA_013397755.1. NCBI lineage: Eukaryota > Metazoa > Chordata > Aves > Passeriformes > Corvidae > Cnemophilus > Cnemophilus loriae. The sequence goes on from VZTF01005243.1 coordinate 632,952, forward strand.
TTCTAAAGAAAGTTGGAATTATTTTTATTATTACTTTTTCTCTCTGTTTTTTGTGAATCTTACCTTGAAAATGTAATTTTGTATAGGTATATGTATTTTTTTTTCTTTAAAGATATTTTAATTTTTCCAATGTTTTGAACAAGGTTATTTTTAAAATTTGGCTGACATCTACTAGATCTATTTAAAACTGTGTTTTCTCATATTTATAAAGTTAGTAAACAAAAAAATTCTTATATCAGCTTTATTTAGAAGTAGACATATATGGAACAATGCCAGTGGGGATGGTGTCTTATATTTAAAGAAGAACACTTTTATTTTAAATTAAGGTTTGCATTAGACTGACCAGATATTTGTTAAAGTAAAACAATACCAAGAATATGATTTGCAAGTGAATAACTCTGAATATCGGGGAGAACTACCTCAGCATTTCACTGATTTCCTAAATTTGCAGTACTTTTGGTCAGCTGCAATCTTCAAATGCCTGGAATCTGATTGCATGGTTGAAGTCAAAAAGAAGTATTTGTAAATGTATAGGAGCACTGAAAATACTGTGCTGCACAAAGGTACAGCAAGTGCTAATGAACATTAGATTCCTAAATTTCTGGTGTTAAATGTTAAATGATTTATTTTCAGTAATGGTCAGCAGTGAGAGTCTGACATATCCTAAAAATCACTGTGCATTAAAAGGTAGCAAAGCTAAGGAATGCAATTGCAGCTGCTTACAGCAATAAAGAGTGCTATAAAGATAATATTTCAGATTTTTGCTAGCATGGAACTTCCTCATGGATAATTAAGGATATAAATTTGAGCAAATTATTTACATATCATCCTCAACATTATTTGTCGTAATGACACATTATACAAGCATGATAAATTGGCCGAATATATGAGAAGCTATTCACAAGGACTAAGGAATTTTTAATAAAAATTAATGTTTCATTAAAATTGCTCTCAATTTTTTTTAATACACTGAAATTATTGTAAGCTTGTAAGTGTTGTAATGGTCACATTAAACAGACATATTTAAAGTAGGCACTTAAATTACATGTCGTTCAGAAGAACATACACAAAAAAGTCTACTTTAAATATGGAAAGAAGTATAAAAAATGATAATTTATTTAGGTCAGCAGCTAACCTTTTTAAGGACTATATTTGTGGGTTTTTGATGCTGAAAAAGCCCTTTCCTTATAAAAGGGGTAAAAAGGTGAGAGCATAAAAGCCTTGCAGTAGGGGCAAAAGTAATAGTTGTTCAGTTAGGATTCGGATGAAGAAAATATCCTTTTTCTAATATCACAGCATTTAACCAAAAATCAAGAAGTTATTTCTAAAAATACAGGAATAAAAATATGAATGCAATTCTTTTTACATCTGTCAATATAACTGGCAGATTTCTTGTTTCTGGCTTCATATGGATGACTCTTTCAAATATATGCACCTAAGTAGATTTATATGCACATGCATGTATGCACATTTGTATATGGAGAGAAAGTGAGAGAGTGACTGAGTAGATTCTGTTGACACAGCCTGACTATACAACCGCCACGCCTTGTTTTGCGTAAGAAAAATTAAAAAACCCAAACACAAAACCAAAAAAAAACAAGGATAGATCTATTTTCAAAATATGTTCAAAACATTATGTCTTGGGAATTAGGATAACAGACCATATAAGCTTTCACTGGCTCTTCAAGTCAGAATTATCTGCAGTACCCCGTACAAGAGCAGCCCTGCAGACAAGTATTTTGGGGAAGTGGTAGGTGAAAAATTGGATATTGAGCAGGCAATGAGCACTTGCAGCCCAGAAAGCCAGCTGCATCCTGGGCTGTATCAAAAGCAGCCTGACCAGCAGGTTGAGGGGGCTGATCCTGTCCCTCTACTTTACTCTTGTGGGACCCCACCTGGAGTACTGTGTCCAGTTTTGCATTTTCCAGTACAAGAAAGGCATGAACTTACTAGAGGAAGTCATGCAAATTCTCAGAGGACCAAAACATCGTCCTCCGAAGAGCTATTGAGGGAGTTGGATGGAAGAGCTCACTGGGAGGAGACCTATGGAGATCACCCTGTCCAAATGGCTGACCAAGTTAGGGTGACCAAAAGATAAAGCATATTATTAAAGGAATTGTCCGAAAGTCTCTTAAACGCTGATTATCTTGGGCCATCAACAACCTTTCTAGGAGGCCTGTTCCAGGTTTTGACCACACTCCCAGTAAAGAAATGTTTCCTGATGTCCAGTTTAAAACTCCCCTGATGAATCTTTGGTCTATTCTCATGTGCCCTGTCACTGGATCTTAACACCTCCCTCTCCAAATCCCCAAGAAGCTGTAGAGAGCAATGAAGTCACTCCACCCTCATTTTCTCCAAACTAACTAGCCCAAAGCTCCCAGCTGCTCCTCAGGGGACATTCCTTCCAGCCCTTCCACTAGCTTTTTCGTGCTACTCTGGGTGCACCTCCACATCCTTCTCAACACTGTGGAGCCCAGAACTGCTTGCAATCAGGCCACAGCAACACTGAATACAGTGGGACAATAATAATAATTATTGATTAGCTATGTTTGGTGCACCCCAGGATGAGGTTTGCCCTCTTGGCTGTCCAGGCCCCCTGCTGAGCCTGCTGTTGACCAGCACCCCCAGATCCTTTTCTGCAGCCTCTCAGTACTTAAGGCATATTAGAAAGAAGGAGCGATACTTCTGTTTTCCAGAGTCTGTAGAGGCAGGAGAAGGGGAACTGGTTTTGAACTGAAAGAGAGTAGATTTATATTGGATATAAGGAAGAAATTTCCCCATTCCATGAAGTGTTCAAAATCAGATTAGACAGTGAAGCAGTAATAAATGTCTCTGCTCATAACAAGGGACTAGACCAGGTTTTGGTATTGGCAGGTGCTACATGGGATGGCTTCTTTTGGAAGCTGACAGAAGCTTCTTCCATGTCCAGGACAGACAATTCCAGCCAGCTCCAAGACAAATGTGCCGCTGGCCAAGATGGGGCTAATCAGAAATAGTGGTAACACTTCTGTGAGAACATATTCAATTCAGAAGAGGAAAAAAAAAGTTGTTTTGTAGATGCAAATGCAGCCAGAGAAGAGGGGAGTGAGAACATGTGAGAGGAATAACTCTGCAGGCCTCAAGGTCAGTGGAGAAGGAGGGGCGGGTGGTGTTCCAGGTGCCAGAGCTGAGATTCCTCTGCAGCCCATGGTGAAGCCCATGGTGAGGCAGCTGAGCCCTTGCAGCCTATGGAAATTCAAAAAGATGCAGAGATACACCTGCAGCCTGTGAAGGAGACCCATATAGAAGCAGGTGGATGCCTGAGAGGTGGCTGTGACCACATGTGAGCTCTATGCTGGAGCAGGGTCCCAGAAGGGACCTGTAGACCTATGGAGAGAAACGCCCATGCTGGAGCATGGTTTCCAGGTAGGACTTGTGACCCTGTTGGGGACCCACTTTGGAGCAAGCTTTTCTTGAAGGACTGCATCCCATGGTAGAGTCACCCACACTGGAGCAGTTCATGGAGAACTGTTGTCCATGAGATTGGCTCACATTGCAGAAGTTCATGGAGAACTGTCTCCCATGGGAGGGACCTCACATTGGAGCAGGGGAAAGACCCTTCTCCCTGAGCAGCAGCAGAAACAGCCCGTGATAAACTGACCATAACCCCCATTCCCTGTCTCCCTGCACTGCTGGCAGGGAGGATGTAGACATGAGAAGAAGGGAGGGGTAGGAGGAAGGGGTTTTTAAGGTCTGTTTTTGCTTCTTATTACCCTGCTCAGATATTTTTAGTAATAAATTCAAGTGATATCTCTAATTCGAGTCTGTTTTGCCTGTGACATTACCTGATGAGTGATCTTTCCCTGTCCTTGTCTTAACTCATGAACTCTGTCTCTCCCCTGTCCAGCTGCAAACAGGTGTGAGAGAGAGGCTTTGGTGCGTGTCTGGCACCCAGACAGAAACAACCCTGTACGAGGTCCAATCCAAACCATTCTGTGACTGATTCTGTGATTCTATGTCTTTTCTCTTTGGCACTAAGATTAACAATCAGAAGAGCTCATCTTAGGACCTAAATTCATTCTGAAATTCATGGTCATTGTTGTCAATGGTAAAGTCAATATTTAAGTTGAAACTATTTCTAGGTATAATATTCTCTTTGTACTCATTAAAGTAAAAGTACATTAAAATAAAATTACGTTAAAGTAAAAAAACACTGCTTTGTTACATTCTGATCATCTATACCTGAGTATCAAGAAGTACAAATTATAATGCTAACAGCAGTAGTAATTGGAAAAAAAAAAATAGAAAACAGAAAAAGAAAAAAGATAAAATAAATGGTGACTACAATTCTCCGTATAACTATGTGCCTGCTGGTTTCTGGTTATGGAGCTAATTGTATAGAGAAATTAGCTACAGTTTTGTGCTAGAATTTAGTTCAATTTTTAGTGTTGTTTTACATGCTTTTCTAAAGGCTTTTAAAATATAACATCTCTGCATCTCTGCAGTGATTATTTTATCTACTACTAATATTTATATTCAGTACTAGTTTGAATGTATATCGCAATAATGTGCATTAGGTGTTTTTACCTTACAAAGAAAGCAGTATTGTTCAAGTCTAAATATTTTTGGAAAATAAAGCAAAAGTGCAAAGGGAGATGAGAAGGGACACAGTCAGAACAGATGACCCCAACTGACCAGAGGGATTTCCCACACCATATGGCATCTTGCTTAACATACAGAGCTGGGGGAAGAAGGAGGAAGTGGAAGGGGGGCCTTTCGAGTGATGGCATTTGTCTTCCCAAGTGACCACTGGGTGTGATGGAGCCCAGCTTTCTTGGAGATGGCTGAACACCTGCCCGCTCATGGGAAGCAGTGAAAGAATTCTCTGTTTTGCTTTGCTAGTGTGCATTTTTGCAGTTTTTGCTTCTTAATCTGTCTTTGACTCAACCTATGAGTTTTCCCACTTCTATTGCTCTGATTCTCCCTCCCATCCTAGTGGCAGGCAGTGAGCAAATGGCTTTGTGGGGCTTAGATGTCAGCATGGCTAAACAGCAACAGTATGCCAGATGAATCAGATTTTATAAAGGATCTGTTGACATCACCTTCCAAGGAAACATGTGAGGATTTAGAGAACATAAGGAATAATGGAATTATCAGTGACTGAATTGGGAAGGATATAGTAATACCTATTATTCAGTGTTATTTGTTTATCATGCTACTACTCTAAGTAAAAAACATTAGCAAAAACATTACTGAGAATTCAAACGTGAAGAAGAATGATTGAACAGGTGGCTCTAGACTGGGAAGTGTATTCCCAGTAAATATATGAAAATTTTCTTGTCATAAATTTGCTTTTATAACTATGCAATAACAATGACAGCATTCAAAATCATTAGGTTTTGTTAAAAGACGGATGGTTAACCTACTTGAGGTACAAAAAAAAAAAATCCAAGTTTGAACATCTAAGCTATGATATAAAAATTTAAAACTTAGAATATGTATGTTGTACCTTAATAGCGTTAAATCATATTATTGTGATAGCAATCCAGTATGAAAGGTGCTAATCAGACAGAAGAAACAGAGAGTGTTTTGCAAGAAAAGAGTTTGAAAGGTGGTGAAAGACAGAATCCTTCTCTGTAACACTTAATATCTTAAGTTGAAAAAGTATAGCTGTTACAGCATTTTTCCAGCTAGTTTAGAAAATATTTAGGAAATATACTATTTAGATTTTTCTTTGAAGTAAAGGACTTTTCTGAAGCAGAAATTTATTAGAAGTCTTTTCATGTATTACTACATGGCACTACCAGGTAGTTATAAATTAGTTACTATAATGAAATATGAAAATATTAATATAAACAAAGCTCTCACTTTTTTGAAACATTGATTGCATTTGATGCAATTTTGAAATATTGATTGCATCAATGAATAGAAAGATTGAATAGAAAATGCATGAAAGATTGATGGCATTTTGAAATATTCAATCCAAGATACTTTAAGTAGGGAAAGAAAAAGGATTAAACTAACATCATATAACTGGAATAAATTTGAAATCATAAATATCAACCAGTTTGAAGTCTAATTCTTGGAAGCATTTGAAAGACCAGTCATCCACTTTTTGTCTGTTTTATAACAATGAGAAAGGCTAGACAGATACTCTGAAAATACTGTCAGTTGGGGAAAATAGGCAGAAAAAAAATATATATATATTATTTATATAGAAAACAGTAGAACAGTAAAGGACAGACCTAATATGAAAACACAATGCAACCGTGAAGGACTTTGAGGGTAATAATGAGATGTTACCCACAGAAATGAGAGATGAGTCAGAAATTTCATGAAATGGGGCTGGCAGCCAATAAAAATTTAGTGCTCTTCATTTTAGAATGCCTGAAGGGCTGCCTTAGAGCAGTATACTGAGTATTAGAAAATATAAGCATATAGGAAAACATTTTTGTTTTTCTCTTAATGACATTTTTTTGATACTTAAATGTAATTAAGAAATAGTTGTTCGTTTCTATGTAATGCAGAGAACCTAGAATAGACAGAGAGTCTATGATTTCCAGGCATATGATGAATACAAAAAAGAATGGAAAAGTAATGGACACTTCTGTCTCTAGCATCCTCAACACTGAGCTGACAGTGAACCATCCAGAAAGAAATGTCAGACAGGCTGGGATGGATGATAGCCCAAGACAGAAGATGTCAGGTAAGAGAGGATGTGAAAGAGAGCTTCAGTACTGAGAAACTCAGGGCAAAGGTTTAGTCAGTGGATCTGAAGATGAAAGGGAAAATGGATGTAAAATGGCCGAGAAGAGAATGGACAGGCAGTGCATTTTTTCGGTTTGTTTTTGTTAAAAGCCCATATTTAGAAATTGAGAGCATGTTTACCACAGGAAAAAAAAAAAAAAAAGACGGAAGTCTTCGGAAGACAAGGGAGGAGTAAGGTACTTAAAGGAGTCCTAGGAGTTGGAAAGAACAAAGAATTTGCAATTTTCATTATCATTGCTTTACTGTATTTGTATTTTTAATTTTTTTTAATTATACCTTTCTAGAAAATCACAGAAACATGCTTCCATGAGGAAAGAATCTCTAAGACAGTTATATCATCTATCCTTCCTGCGATAAAACTGTTTTGGATTTATTTTTATGTAGTTAAAATTACATATCTCTACTAAAATTGCCTATAAAGCAAGATAAACATTGCTGGTAGTAACAAGTTTCTGTGATTTATTTTTTTCTGAAAAAAGCAGGACTGTAAAATAAGTAAGAAGAGGAGATGAAAGAAGAATCAGGGGCTAGCAGCTCTTATTGGTCTAAAATGGAGATTAATTTAAATGTAGATGGGATTACATTATAAGGTTATTTGAAATGAGTAAGACTACTTGATGGTGGTTTAGTAACCACCATTTCCTATGTTCCCATATGTAAAATAGCCTAATTTTGACCAAGTAGAAGTTGAAGAAGAAAACAAAACAAAACAAAACAAATACCAAAATAACCCATCCCTAACTCAGTAGAATGGAATGAATGGAAAATTAGTTTTGCATTACATCTTCCTGTAAGAGCTATCCTTAAATTCTGGCAACACTTATTTAGCAGCAATCCTTTCTCAGTGCCCGGTCACAGAGATAAGCAAAAAATATAATTGTAGTTGTGTTGGTTTCAGCTGTGGTAGAGTTAGTTTTTTTCACAGTGGTTGGTATGAGGCTATGTTTTGGATTTGTGCTGAACACAGGGTTGATAATACAGAGATGTTTTTGTTATTGCTGAGCAGGGCTAACACAGAGCCAGGGTCTTTTCTGCTTCTCGTACTGCCATACTGGGGAGGAAGTTGTTGGTGCATGGGAGGCTGGGAGGAGACACAGCCAGGACAGGTGACCCCAGCTGACCAAAGGAATGTTCCAGACTATGTGACATCATACTCAGTATATAAAGTGGGGAGAAGAAGGAGGAAGTGGGGGATGTTTGGACTGATGACATTTGTCTTCACAAATAACCATTACATGTCATAGGACCTTGCTCTCCTGGAGATGATTGAACACGTGCCTCGTTTTTCTTTGCTTGTATGCATGGGTTTTGCTTTCTCTATTAAACTGTCTTTAACTTGGCCCATGGCTTTTCTAACTTTTGCCCTTCCGGTTCTCTCCCTGTTCCTGCTGGTGGGGGAGTCAGTGAGCAGCTCTGTGGGGTTTACCAGCTGGGGTGAAACCATGACAAAGGTTAAAATTGCAAATGAAAATATGTGGTGTCTAGAAAGCAAATTAATGATGGGCTGAATGATTATTTTTCTGCAAATAATCTCAATGAGGATAATTACCCGACCTATCACCTTTACAGAGAACTCTAGCATGAAGGCGTTGAATAATTAAATTTACTTCCCTTGAATCTTTCTGGCCTATGAACAAAATGTATGGTTTAATTTCTGCTTTATAAGGCAAAAAAACAAACATATGTTTTCATCTCTTAGTAATGTTTATTCAATCACCACACACCTGTTTAAAACTTCTCAATGACAATACTTGGGCCTGATTCAGACCCCACAGATCATCAAAGATGAAACTCTATACGCATGGAATCCAATACAGTAATTCCTGCACTGTCAGATTTATGCAATTGATAAAAATAGATTAAATCCAGTGATTCCCTGCAAATTTGACACTCATTAAAAGTATCACCTCTATATGGGGTCTCTTTGACCACTGAAGACGTGTTACAGTTTTCATGTCACGATCACAGTAGAAACTTCCAGAAGGGATAGATAATGTATATATATACATCCATATCTATATATATATTTAAATATATAGATATATAGATACAGATGCTATCTTTCACAGTTGGTCCATCATCTATTTACAAGCCGATTTTAATTCACCAGGCACTCAAAATGTACCTGCACCTCCCTAGTAATATCTCATTATTTAGCTTTGTTTGGGTGATAGCTCTAGGCTGGAATTTAATACCCAAATTTCAGAAATGAACTCTATGAGCAGAATAAATATTTCTTAGAGTATATTAAAACCAAAACCTGTTATGTTGCTTTGTTCCAGATATATCCCTAGTCACTGATGCTATACATGTAAACTGTCAAGAACAGACAAAAAATAAACCCTTTCAATATCCTGATTGATAAATTAGCATATGAGGAATATGATACCCCTCTGAGGTGCTACAGCAAGTTTCTTATACAAATGACGAGTTCAAGAAAGCATCAATAATTTTTTGCTAATATCAGAGATTACAAATAAGAATGTTTTATCTGCAAATTCTGCTGTAGCTTTTTTATTATTTCAAACAACTTCTGGTTTTCCAGGAAATAATACGATGGTTTCTTTACTACCACAGATTTGTCTTTATATGAGCAGCTCATTCATTATTGATGAAGATTGATTTTGTCTGATTACCTTCTCTGTAGCTGATAAGAATCCTGCACAATTCACCTTTTATTTTTGCTGTAGGTGAGAAACAGAATCTACTTTTTGCTGCTATGGTAACATTATTTTATAAAAGTGTTCCATTTCAGCTTTTATGCTAAATTTGCTCACAATGTAGGAGGAAGAAGAAAGGAAGAAAACTGACATGAGAACAAGAAAGTGAGGATAATTTAAAAAAAACCCCAATATATTCAAAATTAAGAATGGGTTCTTTCAAGTTTTCACTCAAGGGGGAAAGAGGAAAGAACACCATGTAAAATTCAACATTAATGTTTTATTTGACAATATTTACAGTAAAAATGAAAAGGGTCTTGATAGACACAAATTTCATTCAGGTATCTAGCCATCAAAATGAAACATAACAGTCACAAATAAAACTAGTCAATAACACAAAATAATGAGAAGAAAATAAACAAAATAACCATATTTGAAAGGTTCCAGTGAAAATAAGAAGTTGCAAAAATATTCAGAGATTCTGCTTTGATTTTCTGCATACTGTACTGTTTTAGTTACAAATTCTGACGAAGTAAGGTCATAGAGTCATACCAGCCAATGAAAATGGTAATTCCTAGGTTTTTTCAATTGATTTTAGAGGCATTTAATGCAATCTATAGCATGCGCTTTACTTCACGAAAATGTTTAAGCTTGAATGTATGCCTTAAATGTATGTTTCAATTAGAATTTCACTTGATAAGTAGTATGGAATAATGAAAGGAAACAATGGTTCAGAGATCCTCATACTAGAATATGCAGAGAGAAATATTCCAGGGTTTGTTTTTGTCTTCTTTTTTTTTGTTATGTGTTTCTTTGGAAAAAAATTACTTGTGTAGTGGAAATAAAATTGAATTATCTTTACCAGTAAAATGCTCTTCCCCAGTCTGGGATCAGATTGTGTAAAACCTATGAGTTTCAAGAGCCTTCTACAATAAACCACTTGGTCCTGCTTAAAGAGTTTATATGCTGGATCTGGGTCAACTTTTAAAAGAGAATCTTGCCAACCCAACCAAAAATAGATTGTGACTGTTGTTTTCTTTAGGGAAGACAGTCCTCTTCCTGAAAAAAAGGGACAATGACAGCCATAGTTTGCAGTGTGGAGAAGAAAAAGTGGTGTTACTGTTAACTTTATGGCACAACAGATGTTTTTTGTTTAAATAAAATAAGTCAATCTCTTTTTTTTTGCAAGCATTCCTTTTATGACTTTAATTAACCATTTGCTAATTCTAAGCTAAGAAACAATAAATGAAACATTTCCAGATATGGACTGTCAATGACATCTGTTGAGAAAATTCTTCCTTTCATTTTGCAGAAAACTTACTGGTTATAAAGTTGAGCAAACATTTTATTTTTTAGGGTAATGACCAAAACACAGAAAATAGTCAAACCAAATGTACTGGTCAAACCAAATGTACTTCCCATAACTTGAACACATGAAAACGTGCACACACACAAATCTTTACAAAGCATATTTACACATACTGTCTTGATGACACGTATCACTGATGGAATGAAGTGACATTTCTGATTCTTTTTCGTAATCGAAGTGATGAAATTTTCCCGCTTTTCCAGTTTTCCTATTGTTAAATTAATTATGTCTATAGTAAGAAAAGTGCTAATTGAACTTCAGAAGTTTCATTTGGGTGTCACACTGTTTCTATATTTCTGGAAGATTTACTCTAGCAAAAGTGTATTGAGATTTTTATTATTTTTATTTTACCTGGACCTATTTTTGTCAAATTCAGTCTATATTTTAAAATGTCTTCCATCCCTCCAAAAATGCTTTTTTTTCATATTTAAGTATCTGAAAGAACAATCAGACAAATAAGAAAACACTCAGATCTAAGTAGAAACACACAGTACTACCAGAACCACCTTGTCACCTCCAGATGAAGCCAAGGCTGATCTGTTTTTTAGATTCTCAGAACAGTGTCACCAGGGAATTGCACGCAATATTTGGAGCATACACTACTTCAGGGCATGAAGGTTCTAAAAATAAAAGCTGACACTATTGTAGTGTGCCTAAATGTGATTGACAAGAGCAGTGAAGTCATAAACAATAAGACAAAATTGTTATGACACTAGGCAAGCTGCTTAAACAATGACTGAAAAAGAGTTGCATTTGTATCCCGGGATTATTTTCCATATGCATCCGAAAAGTGATCACAGTGAAATTGTAAGGTTCATAGATACAATTTTTCTTTTGTTTCCCTGGATAAAAGCAGTCGTTCCATAAGACACTTAAGAAATCCATATTTCTTCAAAAAGAGGCACATATATAAAATTTTATCTTTCACTGAAAAGTGCATTATTATTCTGTAACATTCATTAAGACAGAAGTTTCAGGGTTTGATTCCTCTCCTCGTATTCTAGTGAATTCTTCATGGTTCCTAAGAAAAGGAGTGAGTTATATAAGACAGGGTTAGAAAAGACAAAATAAAGTCTCAACACTGTCTTTTAAAATCAACTTGAATTGTTGGTTTCAATGACAAATACCTTCCTCAATGAGAAAATTTGGTGAGGTTTTGGGATGTTTTGGGATGTTTTGGGATTTTTTTTTCTGTTTTTTTTTTCTGTTTGGCCTAATATAGTTATTTACATTTTGTTATGCTCCTGAGTAGCTCCTGTGTGGTTTTTACCACACTTTGATGTATTAACCTACATTAAAATGTGTGAAAATTGGATCAGACCAAGACAATACAGATCTTCTCTTCAGCTTTGTCCTGATTTCAGCTGGGATACTTAATTTCTTCTCAGTAGCTGATACACTGCTGTGTTTTGGATTCAGAATGAGAAAAGTGTTGGTAACATGCTGACATTTTGGGTTTTGCTGAGTCATATTTATCCTAAGTCAAGGACTGGGGTTTTTTGTGTGGTGAGAAGTAGAATATATTTGGTTTGTGAGGCCAGGGTTTGGTAGTGGGAGGGGTTCTACAGGAGTGGCTTCTGTGAGAAGTTGCCAGAAGCTTTCCCTTAGTCTGATAGAGCCAATGTCAGATGGTTCTATGACGAATCCTTTGCTGTCCAAGGACAAGACAATCAGAGATGGCAGAGGTACCTCTGTGATAATGTATTGTTATAGTTTAGGAAACATATTCCTCAGTTTTGTGTTCCCACTGAAACACTCCAAACCATTTGCCACTCGATCACTCTGCCTCTTACTGGAGGCACAAAAGATAATAATCACTGGTTGAGATAATAACAATTTACTGAAAACAGAAGTGAAATAAGACAATGAACAGTAACAGCAACAATGCTAATGGCAGAGCATACAAGAAAATGAATTATTCACACGCTATTGCTTACCCGCCACGGAAAACCCCCGACAATGCCTGGCTGGAGACTGACCCAGGAGGAAGCCATTTCTCCACCTCTGGAAAACGATGCGATATTGTATAGAGTAAACTTCAAGCCCTAGCCATGCCCCCTTCTGGGGAGCACAAAATTTAAGCCTGTCCTGGCTGGAACCAGGACACGTACTTAAGGAGATAAGCAAAAGATGCAGTGCGGAAGTAATTGTTCTCAGGGAAGAGCAAGGTGAGAATATGCGAGATGAACGGCTCTACAGACACCAAGGTCAGTGGAGAAGGAGGGCGAGGAGGTGCTCCAGGTGCTGGATCTGAGTTTACCTTGCAGCTCATGGTGAAGCCCCTGTGCCCCCATAGCCCATGGAGGTCCACAGGGATGCAGAGATCCACCTGTAGCCATGCAGGAGACTCACACTAGAGCAGGTGTGTGTGTCATGGGTAGCCTGCACTGGAACAAGCTTCAGACGGGAGCCTGCAGACCCATGGAGAGAGACGCCCGTGCTGGAGCAGGTTTCTTGGTAGGACTTGTGATCCGCTGGGGGACGCACGTAGAGCAGGCTGTTTCGGAAGGACTGCACCCTGTGGAAGTGTGACCCACGTTGCAGCAGTTTGTAAACTGTAGCCTGTGGGAAGAACTCACATTGCAGAAGTTCATGAAGAACTGTCTCCCATGGGAGGGACCCCATGTTGCAGCAGAGGAAATACTCTTCTTAGGCAGTGCCAGAAGCAACCTTTCATGAACTGATCATAACCTCCATTCCCCATCGCCCTGCACTGCTGGAGGAAAGGAGGCAGTGCCCAAGAAGGATGGAGGGGTGGGGGGAAGGTGGTTTAAAGCTATTCTGATTCCAATTGGTAATAAATGCAATTAAAGTCTGTTTTTCCCTTGGTAGTAATCGGTTTGTGATTTCTCCCTGTTGATATCTCAACTCATGAACCTTTCATTACATTTTCTCTACTTTATCCAGTTGTGGAGGGGAGTAATAAAGCAGCTTGGTGGTTACCTGGCATTCAGACAGGGTCAGCCCACCATAACAGCATTTGTAGAACAGTGGCAGTTGTGATTGTGGATTTTATAGAAAAAGCAACCTCTATGTAGCAATTTACACTTGATTATTGTAGAAAGTGTTCGTATTTACATATAAAAATATGCACAGATAAATGTGCAGTAGAAAAGGTTTCAAAAAGATGAAGGGGAAGTGAATTGAACTCCAGTTTCTTGTTTTAATTTAGTAAAACTAAAATTTTCCATTAACATATCTCTTTCTTCAGGTTTTCATACTTCATTTTCTCATATATTGCTAGTCCCAGAGCTATAGACAGCTAAAATGTCCATTTAAAACTTTCTGTTCATAATTTGATACTAGCAGAGCAAGCAGCACCTGCTGATTCCCAGGGTACAGCAATAAGTGCAGTCTGCAAGCTGAAACAGCTGGCACCACTATTTAACACGATCAGGATTTACATTTAAAATGTACTCGGTATTATATTAGGTTTCAGTAACTGCTTTTCATCATGTGACCATCTGTTTCTGCAGTTCAAATTTTGTGCTTCCCTTGATAGCTGTCCTCAAAAAACCAAAAAAAATCAAACCTAAACCAACTGAAAGTCATGCTGAGTATTCTACAGTAAAACTCTTTACTGAACATTAAGGAACACAATTGCCTAATGTTTTAGTTCTGATGAGCAGCTCAGCACCACACAGACACTTGCTCACTTCCCCAAGTGAGATAGGTGAGAGAATCCAAAGGGTAAAAGTGGAAAAACTCAAGGGCAGAGGTAAAGCCAGTTTAACAAACTAACAAAAGCTGTGCATGCAAGCAAAACAAAACAAGGAATTTATTCACCTCCTCCCATGGGCAAGCAGGAAAGCCAGGCTCCATCATGTGTAACGGTTACTTGGAAAGAAAACAACATCACCACAAACATCCTCCCTTCCTGCTTCTTCCCCCAGCTTCAGTTTGTGTCACCTGTCACAGCTGTGTTCCCTCTGAAATCCTTGTGCACCCCAGCACGCACAGTGGTGGACCAGCATGAGAAGCAGGAAAGGCCTCGATGCTCTAGAAGCACTAAATAATTAAATAATGAAAACATCCCTGTGCTATCAACACTGTTCTTTTGACAAACCCAAAACATAACACCATGCAAGCTAAATGGGGAAAAGTTACTCCTCTATCCCAGCCAAAACCAGTAAACCTAACAACAAACATTGGCTTCTTAAATATCCCTAAGCACACCATGAATGTTTCACAAACAGGCCCAAACAATGATAAGTAACTAAGCTGAAAACTGATATCTGAAACTTACCCATTCATAGCATCAGAAAATTAAAAAAAATACCATAAACCAGAACATTGGCCACGAAGGGTTGACAGACAGAAGTGGTCCAGTATCACTCATAAATTACTCCGTGACTAAAATACATGGATAATTTGAGTATGTTCTTGGGAAGTGGAGAACATGAATATGAGTCCTCCTAGAGAGAAGACGATTTCTGTTATTGGAAAGAACTACAATCAGTTACCTGTTGGTCAACAAGGGTAAAATTTGCTAATTGGCAGTACCAGCACTTCGAAAGAAAAGGTGTTTTGCTTTTTCTCAAAGCCAAGTCACATGTACCAACTCTAAGGTTAGTATTGCAGAATAAAGAAAGTTCTGGCTCCAACACTCTAGAGTTTGAAGGGGAGATCACACTCAACTCTAACTGTGTCTTAGAACATCAGCAAAATGCTGAAACTGAACAGAAAAAAATTGAAAACCCAATATATGGGTCACTATGTTAAGACCCCACTAACTGAAATACAACAAAACCATTGTATTTTTAACAGTGTTCTTGAATCTTTGGAAAAAACATCTAAAGTAATTCTTTTTTTTTTTAATAAAGTAGAAAAGTAGTTTCTTGTACTGCTTCAAATTACTTCACACAAGAATTTGAAGTTATTGTATTAATCCTGACAAAGAAACAGATAGCTATTCTGCTCTTCTGCAAGCAGGAAAAGGGAAAAGTTCTATCAGAGCATTGCACACCTGTTCAGAGTGAGCTATTCTGAGAATGGCTAACCAGTGACAAAGTCTTGCCGGCTGCAGACAATTTGTGTTTTGAGGCAATTTTGGTGGTGCTGCAGACTGACACAGACATTCCATAGCAGTAATTTTGTGGTAGATCCAGTCTGATCCCATGGACTGAATGTCCTCTAGCGATTGGAGCATTAAACAGTACTTCTTGGTGCATCTTTTAATTTTATTTTATCCATGACTAGTGGAGGCAATTGATGGATTTTCTTTGAAAGCATAATTCTGACACCAAAAAGAAAAAAATAACGTATCTACATATATGAAAATACCTTTAGTGCGCCTCTTGTAAAGTGAGGAATTTATTACTTTTGCTATATTTTAATTTTTAGTATCTGTAGCAGTCTTCAGAATTTTGTAAATCTGATTAAAGTTGAGCTATAATAAAAATTGAAAAAAAAAATTACATAATCAAAATTTAGAAAAAGAAGATGTGGTTTTACTGAATTGATCTTTAAAACCCTATAAGAAGAAAATGGCTTCATTTTTTCATTACTGAAGTTTTAAAAACTTACCTTCATAAGAAAACATGGCCAAATCAAAGACTGACGGCTCAAAACATGACAGAGCAGTATAATCATCACAATGCCTATTTTTTATGATATGTTCTTCACACAATATTTTCAAAGCTTCCTGTGGCAACTACATTTGTTATTTGTACAGCAGACAGCTTGCCAGCTTTAATTATAATCCACATGCCATTACAAGTTAGTTGTTGAACAAACAGGAGAATCTCAGTGAATGTATAATCAAGTGTTTGGTTATATTAAAAGTTGTTTGTTAGGGCTAGTAAAGGATTATTTTCTTTATTACATCACTGTGATGATAACATTTCTATTTGCCTACAAGGTAATGTCTTTCATTGCCTTCTATAATGGCTTTTCTGCCATTTTTCAGTTCTGCTGCAAATTCCTTAAAATCAAAATGAAAATGTAAACATTTAGATTACTTTAACAAAGACCAAGAAAAAAGAATGTGCAAATATATAAATAATCAAGTCCCCAAGCAACAAAACTCATGCATGATTTGTCATACTGTATACCCTCATGAAGTACTTTATTGGAATTTAGTCTTCTTGATTGCGGAAAAGGGGATAAACAGAATCTCTTATTCAATGGCTGGGGATGCTCAGGTAGGGAAAATAAATGTCTGCCCCAAGGTCATGATTGCTTCTGCTGAGAGATAGAAGAAATACTATTTGCCAAGTCTCCTCTCCCCAAACGCTAGACTTTGGGGTTTTATACTGAAAAACAAAAGTGTTTGTAGTATTTAGCTTCTCTCTTTCTGTATTAGTATTTACTCTATAAGAAAAGTCTCCTGAAATTCTGCAGCTTCTAAACTAGCAAAAAAATATCCCTTGAAGATTAAAAAAAGTGTTAGAAGAGTTGCCTCATAGATCTAAATTAGCTCATGGAACCTAAGTGGTTATTTACTTACAAAAAAATTGCAAGTATATTCAGAATGACTCATAGAATGTTAAGGGGTTGGAACAGACTTTAAAGTTCATCTAGTCCCAACCCCTCTGCCATGAGCAGGCACACCTCCCGCTAGACCAGGTTGCTCAAGGCCTTATCCAACCCGGCCTTGAACACTGCCAGGGATGGGAAACCCACAATGTCCCTGAGCAATCTGTTCCAGCATCTCATCACCCTCACAATAAAGAATTTCTTCCTAATATCTTCCCTAAATTTCCTCTCTTTCAGTTTGTACCACTACTCCTTGTGCTGTCACTACAGTGGCTCTCTGGCTTCCCTATAGGTCCCCTTCAGGTACTGGAAGGTGCTATGAGGTTTCCACAAAACCTTCTCTTCTCCAGGCTGAAGTGCCCTGTCTTTCTTAGCCTGTCTTCATAGGGGAGGGGTTTCAGTGTGCTTATAAACTTCATGGTTCTACTCTGTTTTTGCTCCAGTATTAAAGTTAAATTTATCAATGTATGATAAGTAAACCTGGCTGTAAGCAGTCGGGCATCTCTGACTTATTCCACTTCTGTGATGCTGTCTTGCCTTTGCAGTGCTTATGAAGAATCATTTTCTTTGCTCGTTACGAATTGTAAGTACATTCATTACAACGGGATGGAACCCTGGGCATAGCATTACTCCATCCTTGGTGCAGATCCAGCATTTTGAGTTGTGAAATTTCATCAGATTATTAGGAATGTATGTACAATTTGAGAACCAACTCCTGATCCATAAAGCACAAAATTATTTTCCAGTACTGGCAGTAATGTTCTGGATTTGCCACAATGGACTTGCAAGTGACTTGCAGTGGACTAACACATAATTTTAATTTTACTTCATATTTTACATACAGACTGTGAATTTTAATTCTTCACTGAATTTTTGAATTTGTAACAAGTACGTCCTAGGTTTTACACAGAGCTGCAGAAGAAAAGCTTAGTCTACACCAAGTTAAACTCAGCTTACTCACCATGTAACATGATAGTTCAGCTATAAAACATGCAAAGAATAATGACTCTGGGTCAGATTTAAGGCAACTAATTCAGGCAAGAATATTATGAATGAATTACACCACTTGTGGTGCACACTATTTACTGGCTCCAGAGAGAGGTATACACGCTTTGGGAAAGGGGATGAAGTCCCTTTTTACCATATGCTGGGGGTGGGAGTGAGCTTATGGTATTGTGAACTGCTGTCCTGTCAAGAGGTTGGGATGTTGAACTGAAAAAGTCTTCCTGAGGTGCTGGCCGCAGTCCTCTTCTTTCATGGGCAAGCATATTATACAATGCAATTTATAAACTAAGCAAGCTTCTTAACAACAGTTGAAGAAATCTCCATCCGTTAGAAAACTTCTGTAACTACTCTGATATTAAGGCATTTAATTTCTATTCTAAGTTTATTCATGGCCAGTTGATACTCATTTATTCTTTTTACTTGTGGTTTAAATAGCTCACATATCTTCCTAGTGTTTATATTTTCTGCTTTTCCAGACCCACCCCCCCAAATATTTAGATTGAATAGTCATGTAAGAATTGGACCTTAATTTTCCAGGTTTAATGAGCCAAAGCTTTTATTTCTTCCATCAAGATAACTCTCAATTATCCTTATTATTTTGTGAGCCTTCTATGCACTGATTCCAGTCAAAATGCAGCTCCCTGGATATAGGTGACCTTGCAAATTTTTCCTTTCTTTGGAATGTTAGCTGCAAGTCACCACTGAATCATTGACTAAATCATATTGTCTATTAATTATATCCTTCACTCCTTTAGCCAGTTATTTCAGTAATAGCTCTCTTTTTAATTTTTTTCCTCCTTTTTCTCCACAGTTAGTCTGAAATCTTTTCCAAAACATCTCTTGTTCTTGACCAAGATCTAACTACATTTTCCAAAACTACTTTTTTGTCCAGTTTCTCTATTGCAGTTTTGATATTTACTACACAATGTCTAAAAATGTATCACATTTTATTGTAGCAACTATTTGATAAAGGAATATGCCACAACACTGTGGAATAACTGGGCTCTACTATTTATTAACATCATTTGTTCTTTAATATGTATTTTTGAAACTATAATTTTGCCCTGAAGATAATTTCTGATATCATGTATTTCTCTAGTTAATTCATACCAAAATCTGACCCATATGGATTAATAAAGGCTTTTCACTCCTTAGGCATCTGAATAACAACAGTCTTGGGAGCTGTATGCAAGGGAAGCAAAGTAAAACTTTCTCAGTGATCCTGGATTTCTTCAACACAACATGCACAAGCCTGAACAAGTTGTAGAAAGGAGCTCAGTGACAGAACTAAGCCAGACTGTGCAAATCTTTTCAGATTTCTTTATCTTTAATGAGGAATTTGACTGTGAAGAATGCAGTGAGGTAGAGAAACTTCTGAACACTTTTGCTTCTTGGTGCTCTATTATTCTTTGCATCTTCATCTTATTCAGGATAGATCACTAATATTCATCATTACAAAACATTTATTTTACTGTTACAAAACATACATTTATTTCAGTCCTGTACGGGGTTTATAGGGCAAAGTTTTGGTGGCGGGAGGCTCCAGGTGTGTCCTGTGTGAGAAGAGACTATGAGCTACCCCCATGTGGGGCACAGATCACTCCAGCTGGCTCTAAAAGTGAGCCACCACTGGCCAAAACTGATCCCACCAGCAATGCTGATGGCACATTTCCGATAACATATCTAAGAAAGAGTAAAAAACCCTGTGTGGTAGCTATGCAAGAAAATGAAAATCATGCCAGAAACAGCCTAGCAGAAACTTGTATCAGCGAAGGAGGGGAGGAGGTGCTCTAGGCATGAGAGCCGACATTCCCCTCGAGCCCAAGAAGAAGACCATGGTGAAGCAGATAGCTTTCCTGAAGTCCATGAAGGATCACACTAGAGCAGACATCCGTAAGAAAGCTCATGGAAAGCCTATCGCAGGGGCAAGTTTTCTCTCAGGAACTGAGGCCCATGGGGTACCCACACTGGATAAATCTATTGCTGAAGGATTATACACTTTGGAAAGGACCCTTTCTGGAGAAATTCCTGCAGAACTATATCCCATGGAAAGGACCTACATTAGAGAACTTCATAAAGAACTGTGTTCTGTGGAGCAGAGATCAGTGTGAGGAAGAAGGTGTGGCAGTGGAGAAGTAAAACCTGAAAGCAAAACTTTTCTCCATCTCTCCTAAATGACACAGAGTTTGCAAATTCATCACACAAGACAATGCTGCTTTTAAAATCTTGCGTTTTTTAAATGAACAAATCTTTCCTTCAGGAATGAAAGCTGGAGCCCTTGTTATGTGCACCTCTTGATCTGCCACATCCTGTCTCAGTTTATATGTATATTGCTGCCAGTGATTACCACCCTGTTTCCATGAAACTTTGCCAATATTTTTTTATGTGGCACTCGTGTATAATTTGCACTACATAAGTGTAACTGGGCATTTTAGAAGTTAGTTAGTTTCATAGTCTATTATGATATACAGGTCACAGAATGCACAAATGACATGAATGCATAGGATATTATATTTAAGCAAGTGAGAGTCTTTACTAAGTTCAGTCATGAGATGGATTCAATTTATTTGTGCATATTATGACTTTTCAGAACTTCTCCTTCTGCCACAAGGTAATTAGATCAGCCCAGTGATGCGAAGCAAATGTCTTGTACCTGATACACAAATGTTTTGATCAAAATTGTTATCTCAACCTCTCTCTTGAGACCCACATTGGGCTCCAATTAGACATGCTGGTTTTAACACCAGAAGGAAATTAATCTCCAAATAAGCCACTGCCCTTCCCCCTCACCTTCCAGTAAGAGAGGGACAAAAATGCACAGCACTAAACTTCGCCCCCTTCTCTTTAACCCAGGCATCTGTGTATGCTATTTCCCTAATATCTAGACAAAAACTCCATCTCACTGGGTAGTGAACACATATTCTTCATTCAACAAGACCATGACCACAGTAGATTTTTTAAACAAGGTTTCTTGACAAAATGTGTGCAACTGTGAATTTGAAATGTAGATCTGTAAATTATTTTCTGTTTTTTTATCGAAATCAAAATAACTCTTTGTCCTATAGTTTCTGAGATACATCTTTAACATTATGGAAGAATTAAAGATCACACGTGGTGGTATAATGCTTCACACTGTGTATAAAATATTTTTTAAAAAAATTGTTGGGTAAAACCACTCTACCTTATATTTTCTTTTTTTCAAGTTTCTTTGCCTTTTAGAAGCATGATGTAAGTTTAGAAGAGGCTTCCTAATCCAGCAAGAGAAAGTGTTTCATTAAAGGGAAATGAGATACCATCATCTATGCAGGAGACAACTAATTAGATTTGGATTCCTTTAGAAAGTTAGCAAAAAACATGGAATTTAGATTGCAAACAGAGCCTCAGTTGGCAAAATTGAGAACTATGGCTTGACTGTGCTGAGAATAATACGTTAAAGCCGGTCCCATAGTTTACTGCAGTAACTTGTCAAACTTAAGTATACAGAATTCTAATTACAAAAATAGTAAATTTCTTTCTGGGTTCTCTTGGCTCAGCCATTATATTGGTTTGTATGTAAAGTACACGCAGTATATGCCGCCATTACAAAATACATTTAAATCTCAGGATGCCAAATATGCATCAAAACTTGGATAAACTTGGATCAAAACCTTATGACTCACACATGGTTTCCAGAAGTGCTCAACATCTGGACTGAGCTGGGCAAAAGACTGGCTATTTGAAAAATGGCCTCACATTTTATCTTAATGGCTTTTATGAACCCTTAAAGAAAAACATGATTCATGTCTCTGAGCAGGAATTAGCTCAGGAAGTCATCTTCATATGATTACATTTTGCTGCAAAGGATAAGATGAATCTGACCTACCACAGAGCATACTGATAGGTGATTCTAATCGCTTTATTTGCATCTTATCTGTGTTTAGTCTGTACATTCAACCAAAAAAATTTCACTGAAACATATAGACTTTTTTCTTTTTTTTCCTCCCTGAAGCAAATTTTGTAAATCTAAGATAATCTTGATTTGCTTTTGTTTTAGTTTTTGTTTTTGTTTTTTGTTATTTGGTTTATATCTCGGTACATCTTCTGCTCATATGTAAAAAAAATAGTTTATTTTATCTTTTAATGGCCATGAAAAACTTTATTCATTATTATCATCATTTCTTATGATTTTTTCTTTACTGAATAATTGTAATACCTTTATTTGGAGTCAAGATATTTTTTGCCAATTCATTAACCGTTGATAGTAAGAATAGTGGATTATTATCTGAGCCATTTAGTAGGAAACATTGCATAAGAAATAAAGTAGAAACAGTCACCTTATCAATTAGTAATTTTAAAATCTTCAGATCACTGAATCTTTGAACTAAGTTAGGACAAAAATACATAACCTACGAGACAGTCAACTTTAGTTACATAGTACTGGGCGTTTATTAACAGCAAGACTATTCTCCCAAAATATTTATATTTATCAAATATTTACTTGCTACTTACACAACTAAGATGTCACATTAGCACATAAAAGATTTGTGCTTTCTTAGCTCCACAGAGTTTACAATTTTTTACCAGTTATTTCCTAAGATAACATTCCATTGTCCATCTTCCTTTCACAGATCTGACCTCAAAATTCTTAAAATCAAAATGAACTAAAAACCTCCAGATGTGTATTATAATACCACTATACTTTAAGGAATTCTGATTACTCTAAAAACTACTACCATTCTTATTTTTGATTCCTTTCTTTCCTTGTTTGTCCTACTGTTCTCTGTGAATGCCAAGTTGCTTATGTGATTTTTAGTATTCTGTCTGTTTCTCTGAATTAGAATTTCGGTAAAAAAGCTATCAGCCTGTGGGAAGGAAAACCAATCTAGCTAAAGTCTAATGTTTACCAATATGCAGAAACCCTGGGCAGCCTGCCAGATATATTACTCCAGATTTAATTCAGTTAGAGAATAACAATGTGTGACTTAAAATTAAAATGTGCTATTCAGCAAATATCAGAGTTTGTCAGATGTTTTTATCTCCATAAAGACAATAAACTCTGTGTCTTTGTGGATGTATCTCAAGTTTGCGAGAATGTATAGCTATCTTCAGGACATTTCTGATTTGAAAATATGGCTAAAAGAATAAAACAGACACCTTGATTTGAATGAACTTGATCACCCGGATCTCTCCACCACTCACAGGGAACTGAGATCCTTAGCGTGCCCTGAACATCTTAACTTCTAGAAATTTGTAATGGAATAAAATTGCACCCACATTTACTCTGGGTTTTAAAACAACTCACCCTGCTTGCCAAGAGTACAAATTGAGAAGAATGAATATCCTTGGTGGTTATCTACCCTACCAAAAGTAAAAGAAAAATCAATTCAGATATACACTGAAAAGACGGTCTAATACAAATAAGGACCAAAAATAATTCGAAGCTGAACATCAAGAAAATTTGTATTTAAGGTTGTCTAGATTTTGTCATAGCCTCTGGAGGTAACTTTGCTACATGGTCCTTTGTTTAGAAAAAAAATGTAGGAGATAAAAAATGGGACAGAATACACAATACAAACAAGTCCTCAGATCAAAGTCCATCTTTCAGGCTGATGAAAGATTCCATTTTCTAGACTAATTACGAAGAATTGAACACCTTTCTTTTCCTGAAGACAGACCTCTCGTATTGGCTGAACTTTCCACAGAGCGTATGAGCTCTAGGTCCTCAGGTGTAAGATGTCAGAAAAGGAAGGCAAAAGACCAGCATGGCTGAATCAAGACCTGTTGGCTAAACTAAAGGGCGGAGGGAATAGCACAGGCAGTTGAAGAGGGGCAGGTGTCCTGGGAAAGCTATAGGGATGCTGCCTGGTTTTGTAGGGATTGGGTCTCCAGTGCAAAGGTGCATCTGGACCTGAGCTTGGCAAGGAATATAAAGAATAATAAGTAGGGTTTCTACAGGTATGTAAGCCAGAAAAGGAAGGTCCAAGAAAGCATTCTTCCTCTAAGCTAAACTTGAACAAATAACAATTGTTATTGGCTGAATTAGAAGGGTTGCAACAGTGACATATTTAGTCACTGGCGTATATTTTTTTACTGTTAGAGAACATATGTACCATGAACTTTAACTCTAAAGAACTTCCATTCTTTGAGGAATTTATAAACCTGCTCAGCTTATAAAAAAGCGCTCATAAAAAATAAAATTGTGATTTTCCACTTAAGGATAGGATACTAAGCTAACTAAATAGATTTTAGATATATGAGCAGTAGACTCTTCTTGGATCAGATTAGAAGAGAGCACTGCATGAAGTTAAATATCGGTGTCCTAATGCCTTTTCAATATATTTAATTATAACATTCTATTCACTTCATATGCAAACCTATGTTCAAACATCAATATCAAAAGTAAACCTATGATCATCAAAAGTTACCTTCTGTGTATTCATATTGCAGAATGATTCCAAAAGTCAAAATTATGTTTCTTGAAAGCTATCTGATCTCATTTTAAATTCTAGTTCTTGGCATATCCACCACCACCTGTGGTGAGGGTTTCAATGTTTAATTATCTTCACTGCTAGGAAATCATATCTTATTTAAAGCTTAATTTTATCTAACCTTAAATTCAAGGCATTGGATCATGTCATCCCTTTATGTGCAAGATTAAAAAAGGATTGTGATTGTTTATATGTTGTGCACAATGACCAAGATATGTTTCCCACACTTCTCTTTCACAAAATGACCAGGCTGAAGCCTTCAAATCTCAAAGCTAAGGCCTTCTCCTGGTATTTAAATAGTTCTTACGTTTCTTCTGTTCACTGTGTTTTATATTTCTTCTGGAAGTTTTGTCATCTGAATCAGACATAACATTGTAGAAACAAGCTTCACAATTCTCTTCCTCTCAATTTTTAAAAAAGAAATATTCTCTGAAGGACTACAGTAACCTTTATACCAGCTACAACACCGAACATAGAATTCATGAGAAAATGGCCATTTATGGACACCCTCAAATTCTTCTCTAAGTTGTTGTTAACCTTGCCTGAAGTTCCCTGTCCTGAAAGCATTGTTTATGTTCTTTCCATAAAAAATGTTATATTAAGATTCTTCTACTAAAATATGTTTGGCTCAACAGTGCTCATTTATTGAAATAGTTTGGATATCTCCATAAAATTTATAACTGTTTTTTATTTACTGGCCTATAAATGTGTGTCACATGAAAATTTTATTACAGAGACATTTTATAAACTGAGTAGCAGTGAAAGCATTGGGAAAGATAAAAGAACATTGTTACTACCAACAACTGCATTTGGAGATCTGTCAGCAAGACTCTTTTTAATCTAAAACTACTGATTAACTTAATTGAATAGATATATATATAAAATTACAATATATTTCTAATTAGATGCATTTTAGGTCATCATATTTTACTATACTTTATAATCTGTCCAGAAACAAATACATAGAAAAAACAAGGGACTTGATGAAGCTAATTTTCATTAGATATTTCTGAAAGCATTAACAGTAATTTTTCATTTTCATTATTTTTCTTAAAATTTCCTAAATAACCATTCAGTTACTCTGGTATTAGGCTAATCAAACTGCACTTCCTTTGGACAATGTTTTTCTATCGTGCTCTGTTGCTTTTCTTCCAAAAAATAATATCTAGAATAATTTTTCAACCTGTGAAGGACTTGTATATATTCTGCCTTTAATTCTCTCGTGCTCTTTCTCTGCCCTTATGAGCAACACCATATATTTCATACATGAAGGTGAAGGTGCAACTATTGATGGTGAAAGGTAACATTAAAATTAGCAATAGTTTTGTAAAAAGTAACAACAAATAAAAGAATCCTAAAATGGTAGAAACATATGAATGATCACTGAAAGAAGCTTCAGGATATCTCTGAGTCCTACTTTCTGCTTGAAAGAGTATTGTCACCAATGATTGCCGCTCAATATCAGTTCACCCAGGGAAAAGTCTAACCAAGACTCTAGTTTTCACTAGACTTTTTAGATGAGTACTTATAGTCAAGACTTTCTAGCCAGGACTTGAAAACCTTGATGTGCATCTCCACAACCTCCCTAGCTAGCCTGTTTCAGCACTTGTGCACTCACTCGCCAGTGAAGAATTTTTTGTTTCCTAATGTCCAGTGTAAACAACAAAAACCACAAAAATTGCCCATTTCTGTTTTGCTTGTCAATAACAAGAACAGTTTGGCTTCATCATCTTTGTTTCTTCAAGAAGATTTATGTAGGTTTCGCTTTGACCCCTAGTCTCTGCTCACTGAGCTAAATAACCCTCTTCTTTAATTTCAGGTGCTCAGGTTCTTAACCACCTCAGAAACTGAGTCTGGACACTCGGCATGATTCTTTATATTGGCCTGGGCAGAAGGAAGAGATTATATTCCAGGTATGGCTTCCTCAGAGTTATGAAGAGGGAAATTATAAGAGTTCCTCTTGCTGAACTGAAATTCAATATGTTTCTGCTAGCAGAGCCCTGAGATTGATCAGAGTCTCTCTGGATTAACACTGGCATTTTAACTGTTTCCTCTTATTCAGTGTCAGTTCATTTTTGGGCTCCGTCTTGGTGTATGTCTGCTCGCTGAGGGCTGCCAGTCAGTCAAATCATTTACTGTTTCCCCTCAGAGTGGAATAGTCCCGTAAATTTTAAGTTCCATTTACATAGGACTGCTTATCCATCCCAGTTTCTGAAATTATCAGAAACCTCCCTTAAATTACGCCTGCCATGCTCCACTCATTAAATTAACCAATTTCTTCTTCACAGCTGTCCTGGTACTACATATGTGTAGTACTAGATCTATCGCAAAGACTGTGAGGGAAACCCTGTAAGTGATTTACATGTCCTGAGCAGGACATATAAGTTCTAATAGTCCATTACAATTGGAAGACTACATAAAATTAAGGAATATTTCTACATTCATTATATGTAAGTTCAGGTGTCTGTAGGGGATATATTTATCTTCTAAAGAGTCACCAAGAATTTCCTTTAAAATCAAAGAAGAAAAATAAACATTCTGGAAAAATTTGTCTGATCTGTCTTAGGTTCCTGCGTTAGGATCAGACAAATCAGGCCCTAGAAAGTGCCTTTTTCTCTCCTTCAACTGCAAAAGGAAGATTCCACAGCAGATGTTGGGACAGGCAACATGTACAACAATTTATTTGTGAGTCCTGTAGCTGATGTCACCCATCAACTGTAGCAGTAAAGATTATTTTCAAGGACAATGGAAAGAAGCCAAAACCACAAACAAATAAGCAAAACTAAAAAAAAGAAAAAGGAAAAAGGGAGAAGAAAAAAAAAAGGAGAAGAAAATATCTTCCCTGTGACCAGTAAACGAAGACAAAAAATGGGTACCTCTCTAGATGAATATCCTCTTCTTGGCAACTTCACTAGTCCAACAACCACTCCCTCCACAAACCCATTCTAAACTAACTGCATAATTTCCACAGTATCACAGTCTTATTGCTCTCATTTCTTATAGTAGTATTGTTCAAGAAGAGTATGCTTTGTCCAGTTGCAGACTTTGCAAAGCTAATTGACTTTTAAACCTATGAGCATTAGTGTGAAATGCTTATGGATACTTTGCTGATGCTAATTTACTAAATTCTGATTGTTCTATAGTAGAGTTTGCAAAATAAAAATTATGAAGCAAGATCTGCAAAATGGGAGAGAAAAAAGAAAACAATTCAAATGTTATTTGGAACCGCTTCTTCAAACTCACACTATAGCCGTATTTATATTTTAAACAGTCACAAAGAATTTCCTTCTACTAGTAGGAATTGCTAAACAAGATGGTTAGGTATACTTTGGAATAGGAGGGTAAGAGATAGTTACAGTGGTATGTAGGGGCATGCGGGTTGAAGGTTATGAACTGAAAGGATAGACTGCAACATTATGAGCTAAAGAGATCGAAATTGAAGCTATTTAGGTCAAAGCAGTTTCCCTCAGGAGTCTACAAAATTATCTTTGATGTAGGTTTACTTGTTGGATGACTGAAATTGGAGGGAAGAATTCATATTTGTCTCAGTTCCTCACTTAGAAAGCATGAATGTCTATTTTTTCCCTTTCTTTCCACATTTGCACTGACAGCTAGATTGTATCAGTCCTTCAACTTTTCTAACTTGAAGCATCATGCTTACAAAAAAGATTTCCTTAGCACTTCCACAGCATTAATTACTACAACTTTTGAGCCCTGTTTTAAACTTACTCTTTTTTTTTCATTAATTCATAGGAAACAAAACGAAGAGGAAGTAATAGTTTATTCATGGTATTTCTCATTATTACACACTCAGAAAAAAAACGAAGGATAAAATTTTGGCCTCTCTGAATGTAAGAAAACTGTGGCATTTCAATTAGAAGTTTGAGAATGACAGAGAAATGAGTTATTATCTTAAAAATTAAGGAACAGTAGAAACACTACTATTATTTAAAACCATGCTGTAGTCTGCATGAATTTGCCAACAGCTTAGTGAAGGAAGAGATGGACAATAACAGCTCAAACTGACATAAAAAATGAAAAGCAAAAAGATCTTACCTTTTCGCTGAATCACCAGCCGATCTCCAGCATACAAGAAATGCTTGGAGTCCTAAAAGCAATAGGATATGGTCTGCTGAGGAATCACAAGTATTTTCAAGTTGTAGGGTTTCTGTTTGGGTTTTTTTTCAATAATGTATTAAAAACATTTTCACCTTGAAGAGAATGAATCAGAGAATCATCATGCTGCTACATTTATGGTATGTTTTCACTGTAATTTAAGCATTCCACTGCAGAACTGTTCTTAACATCATCATTAAGAAGTATTGCACAATTTCCCATGTTACATTTGAGGTCCTGAATATGTAATGATGGGATGGCTGCTAAATACTTTACCCAGCATTGTGCAAGAGGTAGCATAAATGACAATGTAAATCTAAATGGCAATTAGTATCCTAAAAGGTTGACATTTATAGAGTAAATACGAACATTTCTGTTAACAGCAGCAACCTGATTTAAAGAGGACTTTGGTGCATGTAGGATTTACACAAAGTGCCAATCTACTTTGATATCCTTCTATTACAATTTTGAAAATTATGTTCATTAGTTAATGTTGTTGTTAGAAAGGGCAGAATAATTCTTAATATTATTCTGTGGTTTCTATTAGCATCTAAAACTTGTGTCTCTATTGCTGAAACAAAGGTACAGTACGTCTGCACATGGTGAGTTTCAGTTTCTGTAGATCAAGTGTGTATGGACTTTTATATGTCTTGACTAAATCCTCCAAGTTATGTAAGTGGCCATTGCTTTTTGTAGTGAAAGAATAGCAGTTGCATTGGGTTTCCAATGGCTGAGCTGGAAACTTACATCTTAAAAATTACTGTTTCAGATGGGAGACAAGGATAACTTCATAAAAGATTTATAAAGCAGGAGTAAATATGAAATAGAGAACAAGGACAAAAAAGACACAGATTAGTATAAAGGATGGGGACAGAGTAAAAAGACAATATGACAAATAGATAAACAAGTTCTTTCATTTCATTGAGGAGATAATGGTAAAGGGAGAAAGTAAGAGAATAAGAGGAAATCTTATAAAAGATGAGGGAGATAAAAAAAGGGTTTTATTTTTCATCACTGTGCCAGAATATATGCGACATTAATCCATAATAGATTAAAGGAGAGACTTCATTGTGGCACAGTCAGCACTTGTCAATCTTTTGCAATCCTTTGGACAATTCCACACCTACTGAGTGACAGACATGCTGGTTACTCTTGTAAACTGCCCAGAGAGTTCATTCATCAAATAGAAAACTTACAGTAATAATGAGAACTCTATGGTCTCAACCCAAAGCCTACCAAAATTAATAGGAGCAATTCAAACAGGAGTGTTCACAGCACTTTTCTAAAGTATTTGCTGAAAGGGGCAGTCAATGACAGATTCCAAGCCTGATAAGAGTACTTTGTCTAAGGAAAAATCTTGATAAGTCCTTTCCTAAATAGTATCATGAAATATATTTCTAACTTGGAGGGGTGGTGTGTGTGTGTTGGTGGTGGATGATTTGCTTCATTTGGAAGTGTACACTTTTAAAATGTAAAAATAATATAAAAAAAAAAATAAGTGGCTTGAAGGAATATTATTATTGCCTGCTAAAAATATATTTCATATTTATATTTTTCATTTATTTTACACCTGTATTGCCATTTCCCAATGTTTTCAACACTTTAATAAATAACGCTATATTTTAAAATATAAACTTGTGTGCCCTCAATATTCTTAATAAACCAGAGGGTTAGACCCTTCAGCCTTATTATTAAAAAAAAAAAAAAATCAAAATATAATATGAGTCCTGTATATTTTGTTAGTATATCTGGCAGAAAGATTAAGCTCCACAGAGAAAGGAGCATAGAGGAATGATGGCAGGTGGAGGTGCCCAAATTGAGCATTGCTCCATCTTGCTCCTTTGCGCAGTGACAGAAACCCTAGGGGCCCTGAGGTGGAGAGCAGACTAGGTTCCAGGGGCACCTAGTGAGTGTTTGAGCTCTGTTGCTAGAGGGAACCACACTGCACCTGTGTGTACACATAGGTATATATTCCCAGGAATAGACCTTTATCCTGATCAGACAGAGAGGGGAAAAAGATGAAGCCATGGGTGCTGTCTGTGTTTGAATGCTGACTTTTCCTGTTTGTGTTTTTCTGTATGGCTAAGTGTGTGTATATATCCATACATATGTATTGTGTATGTTTGTGCCTAGTGGGATTACACTTGCTGGACCAAAGGATACTGATCTGTTGTACCCCTGCCTCCACTGGACTACCAGATTTGCAATTCCCTAGCACATTCCTGAAGAGCAATTTATAAAAGATAATTCAGGGGATGTTCAATTTTTATGAAAGGTTGCATTATTGTAATAAAATCCTGACCAAGCTTTTAGAAATTTTGTACACATGGTTAGCGTGTTTGCAGAGCACCTAATGACATTTAATAAAGCATATCAGAATCTGCCTGACTCAAGGGTCTTAACAACAAAAAGGGGTTCTTGATGATAAAAAAAAAATATTTTAACTAGGCTTTTAATTTTCTGACAATGTGAATGTGCAGTCTAGAAAGTGTAAAAGTTCATGGAAGTAGACTAGGACTAGAATCTTTTAACTACAGGATGAAAAAGTGAATTCAAGCAATGAAATAATAATTTTAATTCTAAAGAAATGTGGTCAGAATTTCTAAACAGTTAAAAGTGGAAAGTTTACAAATTTTGATGAAATTGCAGAAAAGAAAAGATAGACAAAGTAAAAACATGCTGATATGTTAACATAAAAATAATGTGCTGTATTTTCTCAATTACTGTGTCCAGTTCTGGGGCCATCAATTCAAGAAGGACATGTTTGTGCCGGAGCAAGTCCAGAAAACGATGACAAAGCTGGTGAAAGTTCTAAAGAATAAATCCTCTGAGAAGCAGCTAATGGAGCTGTGGTAGTTTAGCCTGAAAAAATAAGAGGCTTATGGGTGACCTTACTCTACAACTGCCTTAAAGGAGGCTGTAGCCAGGTAGGGGCTGGCGTCTTCTCCCAGGCAACAACCGACAGGACAAGAGGACACAGTCTCAAGCTGCATCATGGGAGGTTTAGGTTGGACACTGGGAGAAATTTCTCCATGGAAAGGGTGATTAAACATTGGAATGGACTGCCCAGGGGGATGATAGAGTCACCATCCCCAGAGGTGTTTAAGGAAAGGCTGGGTGAGTCATTTAGGTCATGATCTAGCTGACACATAGTGGTGTTCGGTCACAGATTGGACTCAATTAATGCAGAGGTCCTTTCCACACTTGTTGATTCTGTGATTCTGTGATTCTGTGACAGGATGCTTAAAAACTCTTTTATCTTTTCCAGACTGTATGATCTGGTGCCATGAAAGACAACAGTGTTCCACTGAAACAGATTTTAATAGTTTTTGACCTTCACAGTTTCACTGGAAACCACAGTTTATGGAAATGTAGCGCAAGCTGAAAGGAATCAGAAGTGATTAAGAGAAAAATAAAGCTCCAGCCTACTTCCAGACTTTCCTGTGCCACGTGGCTATTAGAAGGCAGCCTGCACAGTAAGTATTCAGACAGTATTTCGCTTCAAATTGCAGAATTTGGAACAGGAGCTTTAGATTTATTTATATTCAGTCTCAATAGGTATACCGTTCCTGTCCAGATCCTTCATCAAGACATCATAAAGACGTGCAATAGCCTTCCTCATTTCCATTTCCAGGGAAGGAATTTCACACACACAAGGAGTAAGAAAGCCATGGTGTGAAAAGTGCCCACTTCTCAAGCTTTTGCTTTTATCACACATGATCTGCCGGTGTCAAAACTTTCATAGTAAAACTACTTTTCTTTTTCCTAGGAAAAATGCAAGCTTTTTTTCTTCTAGAGAGAAGAGATCCTTTTACCCTTAACTTCTTCCTGCCACCCTGTACAGTCAGTAGGGGCAACTCTTGCTGCCCTATATTTCCACCGAGGTCTCATTTTTATTCCTTGTACACTTGCCCATTGTAGAGAGGACCTCAAGACTCATCTCATAGAAGTGACAATGTCACCATACACCACCTGCACACACATCATGGTAGCATTTTAATGTGCATTTTGGGCTGACATTTGTTCTAATTCTTGCTTATTTCTAACTTCACTCTTAGAACATTGTTTTCTGCATAGAGGGTATCATGCATTTCAATATTGCAATGGACCTGAGCATCAAATCTACTTAGGTAAATCCACTGAACTGTAAACTAATATACAATATAATACACTGAATTTTAACTGTGGAAAATAATCCCATTCTCAGTAAAGTAAACTAAGAGGTCTAATACAAGAAGACTCTTTCATCTTTAATTTACAAGACATGCAGTCAGAAATTTTATCGTAAATATTGTTTTGACTAGTGCTTTCAAAAGCTACTCCTCAAACAGTTAACATACGATCTCTACTAGAAAGAAGACATTAGAGGCACAAATTCATGATTTCATAATAAAACTTAAATACATGTTCCCTCTTATTCCAGATTTAATACAGATAATATCTTTTTTTGTCTTGGGAGAATTTTATAAAATATTAATATGTTCCTTGAATTCAATCTTAAAGTACCATACATTAGTTTACTAAGTCAGGTACAGGATTGTCATCAACTTTCTTCCTCCAAACTGTTGATGAATTAAATGATCAATAAAACTCTAGGAAACTTTAATAATAGTATGACTAGATTAACACTTTAAATGCAAAAAAATCAAAATACAAGAAAATCCTGCATCTCCTCCTGCCAACATACAAGATTGTTGTTAATTTTAACTTAGCTATGTTTTGCAAACAATTTTTTCACTTTTATAGTAAGAGTATTTGGGATAACATTTGTACCTCCATGTATGCACAAAAAAAAAATGGAACATAAAAAAATGTCATAACTAAAGAACTGATAAACTTATTAAAATTTGCCTCAATATTGAGGAATGGCTTAGTATTTGCAATCATCACTTTCATGCATGTGTGTCCATAAGTCTTTTGTAGAACATTAAACATTGGAGCTTCATCCAGATTTCAGACTCCTAGCATAATGAACGTGGCATCATGTCACAATATGATTGCTTTCATCAGTGTCCACACCACCAAGAACATCAGTAAGGACTCTTTCTACATTATCTAAATTTGGCTTTTTCTACTATAGCAAAGAAAGTTATCAAATCTTCATGAACAGAAGTCTTAATACACTAGACTACTTCCAAATCTGACTGAATGGCAGTTGCATAGTCCAATAGGCCAATATCAAAACAGGGAACTTAAGGACTAAGTGGATCATGGGGAAACTCAAGAATGATCTGGAATAATAAACTGATTCGTCCGAAAGATCTATCCAATATTCTAAATTTGCTTGAAAATACCCTTTAAAACTATTCCTTGTGTCTTAGTGAAAACTGAATTGATTAAGAAGGATTTCACAGTGTTTACTTGTCTCTTGCAAATGTTATGTCAAAGAATTATAATTTATAGTTTAAAAAGACAATGTATAAAAATCAACACACTGATGCCAATTATTGTTATTGCAGTTAATATTCTCTCAGCACAAGCAATATATAATGTTTGAATAGTAACAGGTTTTCCAAATGCTTTGTCTGTTTTTCTTAATTTGAGTTACTTGGAACTAAGGAAATAAGTAGCAAAATATTTACCTAAGCCTTCTTGTCTGTAGATTTCAGTTTGTCTGGCCTTGCTTAATCAGAGAGTGTATGTGTGTATGGGTGTGTGTTTATGCTTTCTTCAACCTTCCAGTTCTAGCTGACCTAACTGTAGAAGCCCTTCTTGTTATTCATTGAACTTCTTGCCAAGTTTAGTTGCAGCTGCACCTTACCCGTCCTCACACAGAACCAGACTGCACCTCTACAATCTTCTCGGGACACCTGTCACTGCTTCTACAGCCTGGGCATTTGCTTCTTTCCCTTTAGTTCCACCATGAGGTCCCAACTCAACTGTGCTGGTATTTCGTCTTCCTTGCCCAATATATTGCACCTGGGGATCACTACCTCTTTTGCTCTATGGAGGATGTCCTTAAAAATCTGCCAGCTCTGTTCTGCTTGCTTGTTCCTGAGGGCATTTTCCCAGACAGTGCTGCTGAGTATATACTCGAAGAGCTGGAAGGGGTCCTGACTTTACTCTTTGTCTGACCCATGCCCCTCAGGACTGCTAACTCCACCAGTGTGAGATCACTGCAGTCCAGGCTGCTTTCAATCTTGAACCCCCAGGTAGGTCACTTACACTGGTGACCCATAAGGGTCAGTTTCTTGCTCCTTGTAGTAGGGCTGTTACCCGGCTGAAGAAGTTATCCTCCATGCATTCTAGGAGTCTTGCATGTGAATTCAACCCCCAGGTTTTCTAGCTTTTACTCTTCCAATTCTCCCCCGATTATGGCGGTAAAGGAGTGAGCAAGCGGCTGCATGCCGCTTGGTTGACGGCTGGGATGAAACCACAACGTAATGCAATGGGAGTATAATTGCTATTTTTGTTCCTCCCTAAAGATATAGGACATTTTATATTTTTCCAATTCCCTAAATTGCAGTCTATCAAAATAAATCAGCTGAACAAAATACAGCAACTCCATACTTGTCAGCTAATAAGCAGGAACTGATTTTACTTAATAAAGCATTAGAGTGAAAAGGTTTATTAGTTTTTCTCCTCATGACAGTGACTTCTCATTTGAACAACAATTACCCCTATTTGGTTAAATATGGAGGGGAAATGACAGATTCATAATGAGTAGTCTTATTTCTTCTCATAACAATTCTCTTGGCATCAAAATTTTTGGTAAACCAAAATTTTAAGATTTTAGTTGATACAGCCTTCAGCATGCTGCATACAATAGAGGTTGACGTAGTTTACAATTAATATTAGTTTTTCTTCTCTCTCTCATGATGACTGGAGAGATCGAAATTGAGAAATCTACAGAGGCAAGAAAGACATCCTTTGATGTGGAAAATAATCCAGGGAGGATGTGGAAATGGGCACTGGAATGGAAAGAGACTGCTATAAAAGATCAAAAGAAATAGGTCCCAAAGAGAACCGGCTGAACAGTAATTGGATGTTTCCTTCTGAAGAGTCTGATTAATGGTAGCAGAAGTATAAATTTACCTTAGAGCTCTTTCCTTGTGAGCATTATGTACATATAAACATATTTATATATATAGTTGCAGAAATGCAACTTTATATGCATAAAGTTATTGCAGAGAATTTCAGTGTAATTTGTGCCATACTGTAGAACTATAACACTTTTTTAAAAAACCCAACATATTGGATGCAAAACATACTACATAGAGATCACATGTTGCTTCAAATGGTGGCAACTATACTAAAAACTTACATTGTTATCAAGATATTGATTTCGTAGATATTAATAATATTCCATCATATATAAAGACAATTAAAAGAGAGGAGGTTGTTAGTGCGAACTTAACTCCTGCACAAAAACTTGAGAAATCTAAAATTATGACAGGTTAATCGTAAACCTGAGTAGGACTCTACTGAGATCAGTGCCTTGGGAGAAGTTCAGAAAGGGAAAACTTGGATGCTCTAAACAGGATTTTGTAAGATGTAATGTAATTAAGTACTGTAGCAATGTTCTTAACAAAGGAAAATTTTCATTTATATTTGTAATTATATTTGCTCTGTATGTTAAAGCACAGCAGAAAAATACCAGCTTGCTAAATAGCAGAATCATTTTCAGGGCCTAAAGTATCTTAAATAGGTGCATATTCCTTTCTCTCTAGTTGGGATATGAAATGTTCTACTTTAAAAAACTGCATTATGCTATAATCTATATTGTCATAAATATTACAGCCCATGTCATGATGCTTTTGATAATTCTCTGAAAGAAAATGCCTAGGGATATAGCTCGGTTTCAGTTGCATACATTACCTTAGTTGCATATTAACTGATTCCCAAAAAGCAATCCAGATTTAACCAAACTACTTCTGCACTCGGTTCCCTCATTTGCATGTAATTTGCAGTTATGAATAACAGCTTTTCTCACATCACTCACAAATAACTGTGTAGTATTCTTTTATAGTGTTTTTGAGTTATCAAATGGCTTTTGGAAGACTATTATCAAGGTTTTATAACCTTTATCTTCTCCTTACTTGAGAAAAGACATCAACAACAGACAAATGAGGAAACAAGCTTTTCCTTTGTGGAAATCAGTGGGAACTTTGTCCATTCCCTGACTTTGAGTTAAACATGATTCTGCAGAAAATCTTATTATCTTACACATAATTACTTTGAAAATTACTTGGATTGCCAGATAAGTAACAACTATTTCAACCATCTGTGGTTTTTTGGGGGGTTGTTTTGATATTTTGACACCTTTTAGAAAAACTGGATAACTTTTTAACATAAATTACCTGATTCTTCCTATGATTGCTGTTACAAGCCATTATTGACACGTTATACATTTAACACAAAATTGCACGTGATTTTTCACCTTTTTTTTAGCACGTGTATGTTTTCAGTGATTTATCATGTAATCTCTTTTATAAGAAGTGCCAGTTTATACATTCTTTCTTATAAAGTCTTTGAGGTTTTTGGTTCTGTTCATGTTTCCTCTGAGCACTCTCAATTTGATCCACAGTTAGTCTGGTAGTGTGATGCTCCATGCTGAATACAGGACTCTGATTGAATGTAGACTCAGGGCACTGGAGGATTCTAATCAGTGCATTTCATGTGCACAGTGCATCTTCCATGATCTATGTTTTTAATGAAAATATCAAACAAAAACTGGATTAATGAAAAGTCTTCTCCCCAAGAAAAAAAATCTTTTTATTCCTTTCATTTTCGCTGAGAACTATAACTATCCTCTTAATGTGGGGTTATTGGTGTTCTTTAACAACTTTTCACTCATCCTGAAAAAGTTTCATAGAAATTATGGTTCCATTTTACAATTTTATAAATGTTGGGATGAATATATATTCCTTCTTTTTTTTTTTTTTTTCAGAGAGTTGTGGGCTTTTTTGCTTGTTTTGTTTCTGTTATTTTTCTACATAATTTATAAATATTTCAGTACAATGAACCTTTTTTTGACCCCTTCCCATTCTAATGTAACTAGGGGAATATTCTCTATCTAGACACTCTTTCAGCCATGACACATTATAAACTATGTGTTAGCGTATATTTGTCTTTCCCTTTGAAATTTTTCTTCTTTATTCTTTCATATCTTCCATCTTTCCTTTTTGACCTTTTTTTTTTTTTTTCCCCAAAGCCTCAATTTTAATTAACCTTCAGAAAATTAGACATCTGGAATTTAACATGCTATTCTGATATTATGAATCATGGTATTTGCAGGTTTTTCAAAGATTAGTATAAACCAATAGCAAAACCAATGCAAGAAATACTTTACAAATCTTGATGACAGTTAGGATTATAAAAGAGGTCTAAGGACTTCTTTTGTCTAGTATCTGGGGAAGTAAAAGTAGAATATTTTTTTATTTGCTAGATGTCTTTAAAAAAGAACCAACATAGCAACAATAATTGAATATCCTCATCTATTTTAACTGAAGCAAGAGCAGTCATTTATCCTTGGGGCTAACCAGATTCTGACCTCATCTTTCTTCCAAATAACCTATTTATTTCTTGCAGGAATTGAAAAAGAAAGAAAACAAACAATTTCTTACCAGATTTTATTTGACAGAATCCAGTTAAATGGTGAAAAATAAAAGCATGGTCCACTGACCTACTTCAAAGAAAAGCCTTTAACTGTGAAGGGGTATTTTTGTTTTTCTGAAAGAAGTTATTAAAATTAAATAGTTTCATATACAGCCCAACAATCTAGTAGATACTTCATAAAATCCAAGTTTAATCTAGCTATTATTTCCTGGAATTTATTTCATTCTTACATCACCGTTGGGCTGAAAAAAACCCCTGAAAAATCTGAAAAGCATAAAAACTTGAAAACTCCAATACTAACCAATGATTATCCAGGTCTAGACTTTCTCAATACCTATGGATAGACTATAATAGTGGTGATTGGAACAGGTCTTTAACTGCTTTCAAAATTCATGTGCATTTAACTTTTCTCAATTTTTCTTGTTTCAGCTACTGAAACAATAAACAAAACTGAAACAAACAAAAAAACAAAACACAAAAAAAACCGAAACAAAAACCACAAAACCCAAAAAAACCCCAACAAAAAATAAAAATCAATATATATCTTCTGTCAAATAAAATGCTGATTTTCATTCCATTCTAAAAATATAATTTATGTCTTCTATGTGATATGGTAGCAATGAATGAGAGAAAATCATAAATGATTGCGATCATTTGAGTCACAAAATACTGGTCTACTTGGTCCTCAGATATTCTTTCCCTTCCTGCTAGACTTAAAAACTCAGTACAATTTGAAATTGAGCTTTTACATATGGAAAGTGTAAGAATAATGTCTTGAGTATCAGATATCAGCACAAATATAAGAAAATTCATAGTAAATTAAAGACACAACAGAAAGCTAACTCTTCCAAAACTCTGAAAAGCTTACAAACAACCTAACCTGTGTTGTAACTCCCGAGTTGATTAAGGCTGAGCCATTTTTGATACAGACAATTTTATTTATACATGCATCCACCCAGACAAGGAAGATTAGAATAGTCTTCCTTCCAAAAGCCATATCCACCAGAATAAAATTATGAAAAATCCATCCTCCATTAATCAGGCAGCCACTGCAGATGAGGCATGGCTCATTTGTTCACACTTCCATGAAAAATGTTTTAATCACTACAGATTTTCCTTTCTTCCTGTGAAAGAATAAAAAGGAAAAAAAAAAAACAAAAACAAAACGTTACAAGCAAAAAGGTTTAAATTCTACTTTGGGGATAAGCATCAGTAGTTTATCCTTTCTAAAGTAAAATTCCATTCCAAACTCACTTCTGGTTATAATCCCATGTCTCAGACAATTCACAGATAGATATACTGAGATTTTTGCCAGCAGTATGTGTTAACTAATAATAAAGTAAATTGTCTGCCTAAATGAAGCAGAGATTAAGAAAGAAAGAGGCTGAGAGAGAAAAACAAAAATAATGAATGTGGAGTTGAGTTATATTTCAGTATTTATATGATTTGAATATTCAGTTAATTTTGGCAGTATATTTTAGAATTTCTTTTCACAAATGTGTGAGTGAAGAGCTGCATGTAAACAAAGTTGATATAGGAAAAAGCTGCTATGTCTGTGAACATATATTTAGGAGAGAAATTAAAGGAATATTACAGCTGTTCAAATGGATTAAGAAGTCTAACCAATACTGAAATACTTGAGAAATATATGGATAAACTATGCTTGTCTGTGATCCTAAAGGTCTATGCTGGATGATCCAAGAGGTGTAATGTTCAAAGGATTTAACGTCACAAAACTTCACAATTATAAGGAGTACTTTTGCTATCCAAGGTCTAAGATATAAAAGTACAGTATTAATGCTTCTGTTCCACAAGATACTCCAGAATTAATTAAAATATATGTAAATAGTGCTAATAATGGGATGATTTTTGAGCTTATTCCTACAAGGGGAAAAGGTCAGCTGAATTTTAGTAGGTCAAAAGTCATAAATATTTGTCTGGTATTCAGAAAATCTGTATGATATATTAGCTAGAGATGCCACCTTTCCAAGAGTTACTTCATCACTAGTATCACTAGAAGAGAATTTACACGCAAAGAAAAATAATAAAGAAGAAAATACCAAGGACTATCTCACTTATTTTTCCTGCACATCAGTGCAATCTGTCACTAAATTCAATAGAAAAAAAGTCCCTATTCCATCAGCAGGAGACGGCCAAATGGTACACATTTTAAAATTTTCTGAGCATAACTTTGGCCAGTCAAAACTCTCTCTATATTTACTGGTTCTCACCTGTGTCCATTTTAACTCAGACACTTTATTTTCCATCTTCTTTCATCTTTTCTATTAAATGTATGTATGATCATTATCTCCATCTTGTTTCTTCATCCTCTGCACTGTGCAGCATGACTGAAGTCTCCCATCAATCACAGCTGCATGGAGCTTATGTCTTTATCCCTGCTCTATCTGTATACAACTTCTATTGCACTCTGATATGAATTCAGTTACTCAGTTAAGAGCTCAATCCAAAGTATCTCATATCTTAATAATTTTTTCCTAAATATTTTATGCACTGTTGTGTGTCATGGGATGTACTGATGTCTAAGTCAATTATATGTACAGCACCGCTATTTTAAAGTCCCTTTGTCATTTCCCTGTGAAAATTGAACAAATTAGTAATGCATTATCATCTTCTTATTAAACATATCTAACAGACTAGGAAACTCTGCCCATTATCTACCTGGACAAATAGTCTTTGGAATTTTTAAAACCATGGTGAAAAATAAAATTCAGAAATCTCTTCTAATTTTTTAAAATCTCACAGAAGTTTAGGTGTATAAAGTTACCATACCTCAGAAGTAATACCTCAGACACTGAAATTAGCTTTTCAGCAATGGAATTACTAATAACTGTGTCCTCTGACAAGACATCTGAGTGCTTTTGCATTACTTTATCAGCTTTCCATTTTGGAATAACCGAAAGCTGTGCAAT
Source organism: Cnemophilus loriae (assembly GCA_013397755.1). Lineage (NCBI taxonomy): Eukaryota > Metazoa > Chordata > Aves > Passeriformes > Corvidae > Cnemophilus > Cnemophilus loriae. Next base: position 674,281 of record VZTF01005243.1, read on the forward strand.
AATTCCTGGTGATTTTCTAGTTTTCATCAATGGTGAGTTATTTCTTTCATTGTTTTTTCCTCCTTTTGGTAAAAAAAGAATACCTATTTGCTTAAGAATTCCTAAAAAGAACCATGATGTAGAAGTTATTTTAAGACAGGCTAGTTTCTCACAGTTTAAAATTCACCATTTATAGAAGTCCTGAAAAAGTTCTATTATTTCCCTATAAGGGGTTAAATAGAAATTTAGCGATACGTAGTCTGTTTGTTGTGTAGCCCTGTAATATTGTCACTGCTACTGACAGGCCATAGGTGTTGTACTACTTTTGCAAGTCCTCAGGACTAAGTCTTGTTAGATTTGATCTGCCTGAACTTTATGTTCCTGCAGTTTTGGTTTACTTGGTGTAGGTGTGATGCTAATTTCTCTACTTGAACAAATATCTACGGCTAATTTGTTTTATTCTTGTTTATTTTTGTAAAGATAACGGAGTTTTGCAGCCATAATAAGCATTAATCTGTGAGTGATATTTGCGACTCTTAACGCAGTGATGTAATATACAGAAATACTGCCCTGGTGCGCACGACAGAAAGGGCCTTGAGAAGCTGAGACTAGTGTGCAGGGTAGAGGAGTACAGACATGGAGTGGTAAAACATGCGGTATAGGTCTGGCACTGGAAAGCCCACAGATAAAAGTAATTAATAAAGTGTCCGTTAAAGAAACGCAAACTAAGGTGGAAAAAAAATTGGTTTAGTAGCAACAAAGATAAAGAAGATATAGTATCTGAAATATACAAAAATCAGACATAATATGGAGGCCAGTGAAGTAAAAAATTGTTAACAAACATGTGAAAGTGACGCCAAGTTGATCCCAAAGTGTGGAAGAAAGCATGTACATCAACAGGATATATTATCTGATGAAGAACTCTAGAAGCATGCTGCTTCCCTCTCCAGCAGCTGAAACTACTGGCTTTAAGACCTGGCACAGCAAGGAAAAGGTGAGCCTAACCTCAAGAAAAGGAATGGTAACTATAAATATGTAAGATACAATTTTAATGCTATGAAAATTACTATTGAGATCTCTGTAGGGAAATATTGTAAGTATTACTATTTGCCATTTTTCTGTAATAATTAGATCTAGACTAAAAATGATTTTTCAATTAGATTTTTAATATTTAAATAATAATGATAATAATAATAATGAAGTCTTAGCCTTATACATTGTTTGTTTTCTGTTTGAGCGTAAAAAAGATTGTGGGAATAGCTGACTTTTTACAGAAGTAATCTTTACGAACAAATTGGTTTCTCTAGTGAGAACTACCTTCCACTAATAACAAAACACATTTGAATTTCTAAGTACCTTGCATATATCTTCCTGTAGTGTGTTTCAAACAGAAATTTCATTTCTTCAGTAATTACTTGTGTGAAAAAGGAAAGAAAAGAAAAAGGGAAAAATAATTATTGCTGTTATTTCCCAGACAGCTGTTTCCCACTTGTGTTTTGGAGAAATCAATGATGCTGGCAATGATTTGGTATAATATATCCTGAGTTTCACTGCACTTGAAAATATGCTCCCTACATATTTCAGAGACGCTCATTAACGTTGCTATCAATTAATAATAGCAGTTGTTAATAATAAAAAAAGAAAGTATTTCATTTAAAGTTTCTTATATTTGTTGCAAAAATAATATTTTAGTTAAAGGTACTTTGTAACGTGCTTAAAACTAATTTGCTCTATTAAACTTTTATTTAAAATGGCACTACCTTTTTGGTAGTAGATTTGGTAACATTGGCTATACTCAAACCTTTTTAGTGAACTAAAATATTTTGCTGTGGGACCTATGTCCTGCCTGCAAGGCAGCTCAGGTAACTGGCCTGAAGGACAGACTGCCTAGAAGAACCTGGATAGCTGTTTATGCTGCAGCCACAAGGGCGTGTGCAGATAATATGAGAAATTTGAATGACATTCCTTGATAGCACAAAGGCAGGAATTTGTATCCTTCTTCTAAAGCCATTAGCCCTGAAAGCCTGATGGATTCTAGCTGTTAATTAAACCAGAATAAACTATGTTATCTTTCCAGTGAGGGCAGCAACTCTGCAGGCAGCATCTCTGGAAGAATGTTACCTAAAGCAGCTGCTGTACTACCATTCAAAGCAACCAGGTTCATGCAACACTCTTTCTTTTGGGATATTTCTAGGGGTTTTAAAAAATACAAAGCAGATGACCAGTTGAGGTTGTGTTTGCACACCATCAATGAACAAAGAAAGATGTAAAGTAACTACAAACAGACTAAGTATTTCAGAAAATAGAAGAGTAAGTGAAGTTCTAGTAAATGCCCCTTACATACGATGAACAAAAATTAAGAGGACATACGTATTTTTTTGTTGCGTCATTCTTCATGGAGCAGCAGAAGTCTTTCGTAATGCTAGCTGAAGAATTGCATAAAATTTATCATAAGAAGTTTTCATATTCTCTAGTATACAAAGCAAATATCCTAAGAAAACAGCAATAAGATGTGTGTGTGTGCATGCAGGTATGCACGCATATGTTTGCATCTGGGGGAGTACAAGATTTTTGCAGATTTCTAAGCAGAAAATAGGTTGATTTTCTGACAGACAAGCCTGAAAAACCAGAATTTTGACTGAATATTCCATATTAAATTCTTCCTATATACATCTATACAAATTTTAAATTGGAATTTCCAACATTCAGTTAAATAAAAAAAAATTATATCTTTCCCCAGTTCTCAAATCTTCACTATACTTTTACCCATAGTATGATTTGTAATCCAGTCTTAATACGATAGTTACTTACTATTTTTACTCCACATCTATTTTCAGTACAAATAGAATCAATGCTATTACAGATTTATTGGTAAAACTGCACAGAATCTCTGGCTCCAGGATTACACTATATAAGAAAAAGCAAAGAAATAAAAAAGAAGGGAGACAAAACTAACAAAGTTTAAAAGTTATGAAGTGTATATAAATTAACTCCTTAAAAAAAAAAAAAGTGAAAACTGAAAACAGTAGAATTTTTTTTTCTGAGTATAATTTTATCCACCCTATCCAAAAATCTCTTCATGTTTTTCCCAGTCAGTTACGTAACATCTAAGTTTTCTTCCTAACCTATACTCCTTTTTATGACCGTTGTCTTTCACACAAAAAACGTGTATAATCAGTGCCTCATGTTCACATCAGCTATTTTAAATCTTAGAATTAAATCTACTCTTCCATCACTCCAGCATATGTCCTGTTGTTTCAGTCCATCATTTCCTAATAGAGTTTAGCTGGTTTTATACTAATTCTGAATGAAAAGACTGCTGTTATACAGACTAGACTCAAATTTAGGATGTCTAAGTAGCTTTCCCCAGTATAATAATATAAGATAGTAAAACATAATTGTTTTCATTATCTGTTACCGTTAACATTTTAATCTCCCTCAGCTGTTTGGGGAGATAGGACCAATGTTATTGCAGGTTTAAAAATCATGTAAGTAAATCTGCTTACAGTAATTCCAGTTCTGGATATGTCTGTCATTTGAGCTGACACAACTCAACGGTTTTCTGGACCATAAAGCAAAGTACCAGCTCTTTCCTAAGAATTCTGCACTTCTGTGGCTGAGTTTGAAATAAAAAATTCTGTTAAGAGGTTTGGCTCATTTGTTAAAGCAAGATGCCACTCTATGGGGTAAAGTCACCTCATGTCTGTCTCCTTCCGTGACATCCATTCGAAGAAGATCGTGTGAACAAACCTTTAACAGAGAATTCAAATAAAATTCTGGGCTTAGGTTAAGATCTCTGGAACATTCTTTCTTTCAAGTGATAACTTTTGTGAGGGCTGAGTAACAAGCACTTTAAAAATCAATATATGTTAACAATATTATGAATGGTTGTAGAAATTAGGCTTTTGGCATTTTGCCAAATGAATATTACAGGATGGCTGAAGGCAAAGATGATAACCAGATTAGGGGATTGTCAAAAATAACATAAATGCCTTGTGATTTATTACTAGATTATTTTTTTACTGTCACAAATATTGAGACTATATAATAACTGTCTTTCAGATGAGTAAGCTCTAAAGGTATTATTTTCAGTTTTAAAGTGTATTTTCATAGCCACCATTTCTATAAATTTTCTCTCATACTATTAGGGACTAAAGTGATTCTGCTTCTCCAGCCAAAAAAAAAAAATTATATTGCCATGCCCCTTTGAGAAACAAAATACCACAACCATTTTAAATGTGCCAGACATTCTAAATACTCTATAAACAGGAAATAAAATGATGCAATGTGTAGTCTCATAAGTCTGACCAACAAAAAAAATTTATCTTTTATTTTTTAAAAGGAGACATGAAAATTTTTTTCTAATACCTACCTCAACCTATCTGGCCTTTATTCCTGATCTTAAAAAACCCCAACATTTTAAAATAAGATTCTTCTTCTGTTAGTATTCATATGGTTTCAGAAGACAATGGCATCTCACTGTTTTTCTAATTTTATTAATCTCTATAGTTTGAAAATTTATGCCTATGCTTTTTACAAGACTAATATTTCTCTGGGAGCAAAACATTAGAAAGAGAGTAGAAAGTTAGATGAGCAAGGGGTTTTTTTATATGCCGTCAAGGGAAGACAGTTTGGTCCACAGGAAAGAATATGTGACATTTCTTAGAACATATGCACTGTCTTTTTTTTTTCCTGCACACACATATAAAAAGAACTTCAGGACATACTGTGCACAGCCAAGAGTTAGAAATGGGGACACTGCTGTTCCCTGTTCGACAGAAGAAAAGCTCAACAGTAGAAACAATGTTGAGAGTAGAATTCAGCACATTTATGATTCATATTTTTAAAGTTTTTTCCTTAGATTACATTGTGATGTGCTGGAATAAAACCCCCGAAGGAAGCAAGGAAGTATCTCTTTCTTCAATGTAGGCCATGGTACTGGAAGACAACAACAGAGTAGAAAAAAAAATCTGTATTTAAAATACTTAAAAATCCACTTCTCTGAATAAAATTGCCATAGTTCTTCCTTGTCTCATTATCATATTTATAGTTTTAAATACTTTTAATCCATAAAAATTAGGTTTTGTAACTCCTTAGAGAAGAACCATATCTCACTTTATGTGCGAGAATTATCTTGTATACTGAGACAGTATAAGTACTACAAAAACTATATATGTAAGGACAGCAATAGTAAACAAAACACATTCAAGACTAGATTTTATTTCTCCAGGCACCAAGTGGGATCCTTTCATCCATTACTTTTAATTCTGTTCATGCAGTGTGCAATAATGTTTGTGTCTCAAGACATGGGAGTGCAATTTACCGTTATAGTTGAAACTCAGAAGTATATTCTGGCAAGAGATGAGCATGTTGGGTGATTCCTCTGAATTCACATACTCAGAAAGTTCAGAATGTGTTTATCAAAGCTATCTTTGCAGTCTGAAGGAGTAGAAACTTTTTTCTTAAAGGAAGTCAGAGACAGAGAAATTTCTATCAATATCCTAGTCTTGTCTTTCCTGGAACACAGAGGATCACTGTCATTGCCCTAGTTAGAAAAGAGGATTTTTTTCCTTCACATGGGTCCATGACCCTTACTTTTTTCTTTTTCTGGAAGAGAACTGTGTACCTTCTAGCTGTAGAAATTACCCTGAAAAGGCAGAGTCTTCTTTTTTTGATTGCCAAGCTAGTTCGTTGAAACAAAATTTCCTTTGTCTGCTGAGTAACTGCAGACTCTTGGGCTAATCTTTGAGTAATTTATTTGGCAGACTGGTCTGCTGACAGTATTGAAAATAGTAACGCATTGCAGTCATCATGGGCAAGGTGGTAACTATTGTAAAATCAAATATGAGTGACATGATATCACGTATGGTGTTCCATTTCTGTTTCTGTTTCTCAGCAGAGTATTCGCAATACACAGAAGGAAGATCAAGGTAAAGGGCTAATCCTGGAAGGCTGAGAGCATCCACAAAATAAAATGAAAGTACCAATCATCTCTAGAGGAAACACACAGACTTACCCTGGGTCATGTCTTCATCCTAAACTTAGTCCTAAACTTCAGTACTCTAAACTTTCTGAGGGAGGACTAATTTTCTATAACCACTGACATACTATTGCTGTAAACCAGTGAAGGCAAGCCTAATTTCCAGTTCTTCCATGCATATTCAGAACTTTGTCTTTTGAAACTGGAATTAATTAAAACTGGCAAAATGATCAGTGACTAAATAGCTGCAAAATCTCATTATTAAAAATGACACATTTTGAATGTAATGAGTGTGAAAACAGTTTGAAATTTAGCTATAATTTTGCATTTTCACTTGCATATTCAGAATGCCAGGGTTCAGGCTCAGACTGTCTGCTCTCATATGCAGTCCATCACTGCTGCAGAGCTACCAAAAACATTAGAGGCCACAGAGCTCCACCCAACATTCATGTCTCTTCTCCCTGGAAACACTTCAGTCTTTAGACCATGCTTTTCTTTTGCATTTTCTCTGTTAAAGTATCTCTTATTTATTCAGGATCTTATACTTACTTCTACACAAGCATTAATGACTTATGGTTACAACTGTCTTACTAGGGACTACTAAAAAAGAAGTTTGAGGTACTCCAATAGAGCACATCCAAATAGTAATAAGTCAATAACACTCTTCATTCTGATATGCAACCTTTACTCACTTCACTGGAGTCTGTAAAAGCAGAAGAGCAACAGGGAAAATCCTCAAAAATGTTTTAATTGTCATTTAAATCTCAAACTTGAAAGAAATCTTTGTCTCTCTATGAATAAGTTCCTTCCTTCCTTCCTTCCTTAGTCCCTGCCTCCCTCTCTCCCTTCCCTACTTGGTTAATTCTGTTCTTAATGAAGACTTATTTTCTTACCAAAGGTAATTAGAGGAAGTATTTAGACTGGTAACATCTAAATTAAGCCAGATGTGAATATGTTAAAAATGACATGGAAACATGAAATTAATTATCTATGAGTAAGTTATTTTGAGTTTCCAGTTTCTGTTGTCACACATACTCTGTTTATTGTTACTCATCATATCCTTTTCTAATTATGAGGGTTGAACAACAGCATCAAAGGGTTCTTACAGAGCATATTTTAACCCAACCCTAGATTCATGTAAAAGAGGAGAACTCAGTTCTCAGGCTTTAAGCAGGTTAAAGCATAGAATAACTTATGAATGTTCAAAAAAAACCATGAGGTTAGACAACAAACTAAATATCATGTTAACGTCTTGTTCAGAGAGTTTCATGATTTTGTAGGAGAATAATCACTGGGATATGGGAGGAAAAAAATAACCGCTATTTGTCAAAAAAGATAAAGGAAATTAAGGTCCTTCAAGGGTATTTGTGAAGTTGCTGATGTGAAAAAATATGTTCAAGCTAGAAAATTAGCAAGAAAGAGCATACTTATTAAAATAACCTCCCAATATTTATCTAAAAATATACTGTAACTAAATTAGCACAGAACAACCTTCCTATTAGTTATAAATTAAATTCTTATTTGGTCACTTAATTTAATATCCAGCTTAAATATTCTTGATACATCACTGTTTGAAGTGGTGGGGGAAGGATAAAAAGGAATCTATCATGAGAAGTTAGGTACAAATCATTCAAAATAACATGAACTGGAAAGATCATTAAATTAGACTCTCCTTCAGACATATATATTCTCAATATATTTGTACACAGAGGGCAAGGATTTTTGTTGTGACTCAGATGAGTAGCTACTGCTGTTTTAAGTAGCATCTGGAATATTTTCTGGAATGGTTCATTTAGGTCATTCTGACTTGATAAGTAAATATGGTTTCTGCACTCCTATTTTGATAAGCAAAATGATGAAACTCACTTTCTCTACTTTAATTGCAACTAAAGGAAACATCTGGAAGAGCTGCTTTGTAGAGTTGTCTATTTAAGTGCCATGCACTGGAACTTAAAATTATTTAGCAACTTGTATTTTTTAAATTAAAATATTCTTTCATACTCACGTCATTCGTCAACTCAGCCTACACTATACAAGATTAACTATAGGGAGAATTACTAACTTCTCCCTTTGAAAATATTTTCAATCTTTTTTTTTTTTTTAAAGAATTATCTGAAGAAACTTCAACAAATACATATAATATTTTTCTGATTTTTATATCTTATAAAGTCATTTGTGTCAATGAAATTCATTCAAAAAATGAATTCATTCAAAAATTTCTTCAGACCAACATACTATAGCTGCTTTGACCAAGACCAGGATTCTAACATCTCTTAGTGAGTGTTGCATTAAAGTCCAAGCATGTAGAAGAACAAATGCTTTCACTTCTGCATTTTATTATATGTGCTGTATTCTTTCAAAATCACAGATATCAGTGACCCATCTTTTCTACAAATGTGTAATGGGGAAAGAAGGAACTAGAGGAAAGCTGGTGCACTTCAACGTGACTATCAGCCTGTTTATCTCTTAAAGCTCAAAGTGTATATAACACGTCCTACAGCATAGCACCTGGGCCTAAGTTCTTAGGACAGTTATTCCTCAAAAATCTGACAGTTAAAAAACCCCAAACAAGTGAGTTTCTTAGAGGTTAAATAGCATGTCAAAGAACCCTTCTAGGATCCCCAGGTTAATGCACTTTTTTATCTATGGAAATCTATTTTGCCATTCTTTTTTTTTATTTTTTAGCTTTGAAGAATTAGGAAAAATAAGAACTCTAGAATGGGATTTTTCTGAAACAAGTTGTCTAGCTGATATATGATCTCAATTTATTTTTAAGAACTGTTTTCAGCTGTGATATTCATGCTACATATAAAGTGGCAATTAAAAGAAATTTATGTTGTATCTCACTAGGTAGAACTTACTAAAGAACAAGAAAATTAGGCTTCACTGCTTCTCTTGAGGATTAAAATTGCCTTAATGGTCTAAGTTGTTTATGATGTACTCAAGACAGAATCTGAGCTAAATGAGCCTGGACAGAATTTTTTTGAAACACAAAAAAACCATGTTCCTAGATTTATACTGAAGAAACTAAATGCTAGGAAACTCTGAAAGGAAAGTTATATGGGAAATAATGTAAGAAAATATCCATTGATTATGGTATGTGCTTGCAGCTCTATTTACCTACGTGCTAAGAGTGCATAAGATGTACCTTCAGAAAGTTAAAATTTTAAGTCAAAATCTTTATACACATCTGCAACCAGCCCAAGTCTTCAGTTTGTCTCTGTCACTGAGAACTGCATATTTTCCCATTTCTTTTCTAACTTGCCTCAAAGAATTAAGACATCTTTGACAACTATGAAGATTTTACTGATTGCTTAAAGGAAAAAAATTTAGAGGTTTTTGGGATTTATTGTCATAAATGGATTTCTAGGGGTTTTTTTTCTGGGATGATTTGCAAATGGCTCTGAATGAGTGAGATTGAATATTTTCTCAATTTAAAAATAAATTTTAATGGAAAGAAATCAAGCATAATTTAAACAAAATTTAGTTCATCAGTATATAGACATGTTATCCTTGAACTATATAAAAAAAATGAGTCAAAACTCTAGTATATATAGAAAAATTGAAAATAAGCAAGAAAATACTGTAGTCTACTTAAAATGTGAAAAAAAAGGAATGAGTGTAACAGAATCTTTGATTCTGAATCAAGATATATTGAATATCTACCAAAATCTAGGCTGAATATTTCAGAGTAGCTTACCTGAATTTAACACAAATTAATTTTAAGTTTCTAGAGCTAAGATTTTCATTGCATGTATTAGAAATCAAGAAAGATAATTAATATTGAAAATATTTCAGAATAAAATATTAAAACATCAAATAATTATTAAAGTGTTTTAAAAAATCTCTGCTACTTGCTCAGAATTTTAAGAACCTTAAAACTTCCAGCAATGATCCAGAAATAAAGATACGTGACTTAAAGGAATTTTTAGCCGTATTTCAAGGTATGCTGACTTATAAGAGTGCAGAAGAAAGAGGTTTTTTAAGAATTCTGTCTTTCAAAAGCCCTCCTATCTCCTATAGTTTGTATGTGGGGGTTTTTTTGCCGTGTTTTATTTTGCTGTGATTTGATTTGTTGGTGTTGTTTTCTTTTCCTCAAAAAATCGCCCAAAGACAGGCCATTTATTTTCTACTTATTTTGTATGTAGGATCATTTAAGCACAGTATGTCCATTTTATCTGACGTTGAACTATTCTGTCAGGTTTCTGTCGAGATTGGGAATAATCAGGGAGTAGGCCAAAGAAATGCTTTTGTTACAACGACTTCTCTTAGTAAATGGCTTTGAGAAATGTCACTTTCATTAATAATGGAATAAGCTAAAGGGAAGAGCAAAGAAGGGCAGTTCAGGAGAATATATACCAGTTTAGTGAAACGGAAAATAAATTCCCACTCTATGGTACAGTGTCATACACCACTATTTGTGGTGGTGTTTGTTGCTCCTTTCTAATACAGAACGTTCACAGATATTTGCACCTCTAAGGATAAATAGTAGAAAATATTTCACCTAAAGACAAACTCACAGGTCAATTCTCCAATAAAATGAAAAAAATATCTCCTGATTTCCCACAACAACAGTTTCTGGCTTTTCAGAGTATTTGAAAGGAAATGCTACAGGAGAGAATGAAGACTGTAAGTGTCTGTGCAGCATAATTGATATGTTTAAGGAAATCTTAGTAAATTACACTCTTTTTGTAAATTACACTGAGAAAAATTGCTTAAAACACAAAATGCTTTCCACAACACGATTTAATGGTGAACAATCCCAAAATCATAGCAAATTTCTGAAAAGAGCAGATAGTCTTTAAAAATCACCCCAAAATTAAAAAACAAGCAAAAAGCCCACAAAAAACCCAGAAACCTACCAAACAAAAAAAAAAAAAAAAGGAAAAGCAAACAAACAAACAAACCAAAACCTAAAAAAACAAAAGAGACCCAAAACAAAGCTATTTATCTTTATATACGGACATACACATGCACACTTATTTTAAAGGCAACAAAAAGCAGCCAGTGTGGTGCATAGTCTCATTCTTCGGCATTAAATCCATGTATCGTGTCCTTGCTTACTATTTTCCAAACTGTGAGCCATTCTGCCATGTACCCAATTTTCCTTGGAGAAGTTCTGTGATGAAACTCTCCCATGAATAACAGATCTGATGAAGAGCCTTTACATTAATATTGAAAGTAAAGCTACAGTTGGTTTGTATTCACCAGCTCAGTTCACTTTCCGTGGAAAAGTAAAATAGTCCCTTCCTTCCCATCAATAATAACAAGTGAGCCTGAGAGCTCAGCCTGCTCAGCCACTGCACTTTTCTATTTCTGTAAATCAATATCATATATGTTTATGAAAATATGTGTTTTTTTCTAGCTTAAGTATAAATCAGTGTTAGCTATAGTGAAATCATTTGCACCACAACAGACTCTGGGAACTTTGAAGTATCTGCTCTAATCTTAGAAAAGTTACTGGATATGTGGTGTAGTCCATCTAACAGCAAGGAATCACATTTTTATCTCAAATTTACTGATTACAGACATTTTTTTAAGTATTCACTGTTTTTCTTCTGAAAAACAAAATAAAAATAAAAAACACCCGCAGCTCAGTTTCAGCCCTTTCCAGTTAGAATCCTAAAATCAGCATCTGTCTCTGTTTTATTTGAAGTCCTTTGTTAAATTGTTGTGGAAAACAATCTCCCTTTAATCTTCCCTTCTCAAAGGAGAGCAGGACCAGTTCTCTGCCTCTGTCTCTTCTCATATACTGCAAGAACTTCAACCCTCTAAGCATCTTGGTGGCCTACATTAGACTCATTCCAGTTTGTCAAGACCTCTCCTGTACAGGTAGAACAGATCTATGAACAATATCTTATATGTGGCCTCACTAATGCTGAATAATCACCACCCTCAATATTCCGGGTGAGCTTTTGCTAATTAATATGGCACAGAGTGCAGTTTGCCTTCACCACACTAGAACATAGTTAAATTGTTACAGGAGCTTGTGTTTCCTTATCCAGTCTCATCTTTACTCCAATTATGAATATTTTCAATAAGTTTCATATTGTTGCCTATTTTATTATCAGAAATATTCTTTCCCCTCTAACTAATCTGAGAATATCCATGACATCTTTTCACCCTCCATCCATTACCCTGAAGTTTTAGGTTCTGAAGATTTTGCTTCTATGTCTCCTTTCAACAGCAGTTGATGTAAATTTGGAGTATTCCTAATTACTTGGTGAGTTTTACAAAGTGTGATGGCAAGCATACTTTCTTTACCAGATGCCTGAAGGGTTGTCTTAGACCAGGGATGCATACTGAGGAGGTTTGGCACTGTCTCATGCGACTTATAATTTCTTTTATGTGATTTCTTCTACCTAACTCTGTCTTAGAGTCATGAAGCAGATTAGAATTTCAAAGACTATTAGAAAGAATTTTAGAATACAGGGGAAAGGAATTTATATTCTTTTATGCTTTTTCAATCTTTTTAATCCTATTTCATTTATCAGGTAGAAAGAGAAGAATAATAACCCTTTGGTTACAGGGGTTATGCTTTTAGAAAATCAGAAAAGGATCATGCATCCATAACTTGAGTGCACTATTTCCATCATTGTTCTTGAAAACAGGCATTTCACAGTCTTTAAAGATGGAATGGCTTTATAAGCCAGACTGACTTCTTCCACCAAGTTCAAGACCTTCTACTTTATATTTAGAATTTAGATATATACCTACTTAGTTTTAGTTGCATTTTATTTTATATTTAAATGTTTTTATTTATTTGGATAACTAAGTTGTCAGTTCACTGAGTCCTTTAGTATCTCATATTTTTAATCATAGAATCATTAAGATTGGAAAAGATCTCCAATATCATCAAGTTCAGCCTTTGACTGGACACCACCATGTCAACTAGACCATGGCAATAAGTGCTATGTCCAGCCATGTTTTGAACACTTCCAGGGATGGTGACCACCACCTCGCTGGGAAGCTCACTCCAATGTCTGACCACCCACTGAGTGAATAAGTTCTTCCCAATGTCCAACCTGAGCCTCCCTTGGTGCAGCTTGAGGCCATTTTCTCTCATCTCAGAATATCAAGGAGATGTAAAGGACATGATCCAGTTGCCTGAGCATATGTTCCCCTTCAGACAGTCATCACAAGAAACTTGCAAGAGACCTGAGAGGAAGCCTGCATGCTGCAGAGCAGCAGATGTGATGAAGCTACTGGCCACAGAGAAAACTCGATGTATATTCCACAGCCAGACTACAAGGGGTTGGGGTTTCTGTTTAAGTTGCCTTCAGTGATGCAGGAATTCATATGTGAGCTTGATATCTATTCTTTATTGTTAGTTACAGCCTAATAAATATCTTTCCAGCCACTCTTTCGCTAGCCTGTAGCACTGCATGGAGTGATTGTGACCCAAGTGCAGGACCCGCACTTGGCCTCGTTGAACTCATACTGTTGGTCTCAAATCATGGATCCAGCCTGCCCAGATCCTTCTGCAGAGCCTTCCTACCCTCCAGTGGTTCAACAGTGCCATGCTTCTTGGTATCATCTGCAAACTGACTGAGCGGGAACTCAATCCCCTTATCCAGATAATAAAGATATTAAATGGGGTTGTCCAAAATACTGAGCCCTGGGGAACCCATCTTGTGACCGGCCCACATCTGGATGTAACTCTGTTCACCACCACTCTTTGAGCCCAGCCATCCAGCCAGTCTTTCACCCTAGGAACAGTGCATCCAAGCCATGTGAAGCCAGTTTCTCCAGGAGAAAGCTGAGGAAGACAGTGTCAAAGGCTTTACTAAAGTCCAGGTAGACAACAGTTTTTCCTTCATCCACTCAGAGTGTAGCATTGTCGTAGAAGGAGATCAGGTTGGTCAAGCAGGACTCGCCTTTCACAAACCCGTGCTGGCTGGGTCTGACTGCCTGGTTGTCCTGCATGTGCCGCATGATGGCACCCAAGATGATCTGCTCCATTGCCTTCCCCAGCACTGACGTCAGGCTGATAAGCCTGTAGTTATATGGATCCTCCTTCCCACTTGTTTTGCAGATAGGCATCACAGTCACCAACTTCCAGTCAGCTGGAACTCTCTGGTTAGTCAGGACTGCTGGTAAATGACTGAAGTGGCTCAGCAAGTTCTTCTGACAGCTCCATCAGGGCTCTTGGGGGAATGGCCAATAAAGCATTGTTAGTCCATCAGAGGCACCAAAGAGAAGGAGCAGAACAGGTATTTTTTGAATTTTTTTTCTATTTGTCTCAAAGAAAGCATATTTGGGAAGCTGAAACCTACTCATCTAGTTAAATAACTGAAGCTTCCACAAATACCTAAAAATTAAGGGAAGTTGTTCATTCTTTAAAGAATACCTATATAAGGGGAAAAACAGCTTTGCTGTTGAAGTTTTATCTACTTATACTGTCATAATATTTACTTTAAAAATGGAAGATCTGTATTCAAAAAATGCCTTCTCCTGAGAATTTGTACATACTTATTTCTGATGTGAGAGCCAAAACAAGCAGTCAAAACAATAGAAACATTATAAAAGAATTATAATATTACAGGCAGAAATTTAGATTCCCATGAATTCTCAGGTAATGAATAATTAAACAAGATTTATTTTAAGGGATTGCTCACTTGAATTTAAATTACAGAACAGGCTTCTGAATATCTCTGTAGACAAGAATTTTTGTCTAGAAGTAGAAAAAAAAAAAGTCAGGAGAAAAAAATCTATACAGAGCCATCTTTTCTGAAAGACTTTTCTGGATATAAGTTCAGGGTTTGAAAACCCTAAAGCTTCGTTTCTTTTTTAATGTCTCCTGTCCATGAATTTCTTTAATCCATCAAAATATATAGATAAAATGAGAAGTTCCATAGCTTTCCCAGACAATTATCTATAATTTCAGATCATGCTTTTGCAGTTCCCTTGTTTGTTGTTTCTCAGTTGTTTGTAATTTTTTTTAATTACAGAAGAGTACAACTATTAATCCTTCCAAGCAGAACCTAGGTAGAATGCAAGCATATCTTGCTCATGTTTAAATGCTTTCTATAGGGAATTATTTTTATTTTAAAAGACATGAGAAACAAGTCTTTTAGTTCTCACATTACTTTCTCACCTGTGTCTCATCACTGAATTTAAATAAATATATTTTAATTGAATAGAAATATTTTTTGTAAGTATGAATATACATCAGTAGCTTTGGAAACGGAAAAATTCTTGCTATTTAAGAATATTTTAGATTTATTTATCATATGGAAAATGACCACTTTATTAAATGACTTGCTATGAGGATAGCCATGGATATGCAAACAGAAATCCTGACATTGAGAAGAAAGGTTACTATTCATTTGTACTCATATTTGGGAAATTCATGTTAAACTGGATAACAAAATGGAAAATTAATTTTCACTCTGTAATTAACAGAGAAATTTTATGAACCAATAGACTTTTCTTCAGCATGTATTTGGTAGTTTATAAGGGTCTGCTACAATTGTTATCAGGGAACTAAAAAAAAATCCTAAGTTCTTCTGTTCTGCATAGACAGAGTATTTTTTAATAAATAAATTATGTATTTAATCTGTGATTTGGTATGGCGTGTGTTTTTTGGTTGTTGTTTTATTTGTTTTTTGCTTTTTTCCCAAACATAAAATTCAACTCTGTTTTGTTAGAAGAAAGAATAAAATTTTTGTTAATCGCTTCTCCTGTTACATTCAGAAATTAAAATTCTAATTGCATTATAGAAATGCTGAAATCTGATATTATTAAATATATTACCCAGTTCAAATTTGTGTCATGCTAGATTAGATTAATTACCTTTATGAGGTAGACAGGTATTTGCAATTAAGTCTTCGCTTCAAAATTGCATCATGATTTTCTTTCAAATCAGGAGTTTATAAACTGGAGTCATAAAAAAATTGAATAATTGAAATAAGGAAGTGATTATGCAGTGCCAGAACCAGTGCTTCCCTGGATATTGGTTCGAAGGACACATCTAACTACCTTAGTGCCTCCTAAATTTTTTTGCTCACAAAATTGTTTACATAAATTAGGATACAATGTGGCTACCTTAATGCTGGTTTACCTGCTTTGTCCATTTGGGATTTAAACCACTCCAACATTCACTTTGCTTTAATTTCCCTTGGGAAGCTGTCTAATAGATCTGAGTGTTAGAAAATATTTCCTTATGCAGTCTTAATTTTAATTTCTCTTTTTGTCTGATTGCACTGAATTATGTAAACATATATCAACTTTAACAACTCTATTCATTTCCTGTTTATAACCTATGGATAAAATTAACTACCCTTATAAACTGTGCATCTTTGGTAATTGTTTATCTGGAGTACATATTATAAAATATTTTTTTTACTTTGTTTCTTAAATCACTGAAACCATTAAATTCAGTTTGGTTTACTGGAGGTTTTTTCAGTTCTTAAAATAGGTTTATAAGTCAGCCAAATGCTCAAAATATTGAAAATCAAAGTTCTATATTATTGAGTTTTTTTAAATTTCATAACTTTGTGATTTCAAAACACCCACTCTGAAGAAATAATGTAGCATAACTCATTCTGCTCTATTGTCCTGCCTGATCACATAGATGAGCTTTCTTGATTATTTGTATACAGTGTCAGAAAATGCATTTTCTATCTTTTTTTTACAATATTTTATGCCAATTTACTGTTTGGTTTTTTTTTTCTTGAGATCATCATACAAGCTAAATATTGCTCAAATCTTTTAACTGCTGTCAAACAACAGTTACCAATGCTGGTGAAACTCACAGGCTGAGGTGTGGTAGACGTGGAACCTGTGGGAGGATTTTGCTCGGGGAACCTAGGGGTTCTCCATCAGGTAAAGTCAGCACAGAGCAGGCAGACAGCAATGTGTCCTCGAGCAGCAAGGCGCTTCACGCCATCCGAGATGCTGCAGAGTCTCAGCATATCTTCAGGTGATATCATCAATGATCCGAGACAAATGGGAGGCGAGAGTCACTTCTAAGTGGCATCTGACAATCAACTTGCATTGTGGGGTATTTCACATGCCACTAGTCATCTAAACATAGGCAACCAAATAGATCCTACATCTGCACCTTAGACATACACATCTACATTGCTGATTTCTGAATTTGTCTCAATCAGAAGTTGTCGTTCACTCAAGTGGAACAATTTAGTTACCTAAGTATAAAGGCATCTGTTTTAACTCTTTCAAAATTTCACAGCCTGGTCTTCAACTGCTGATACAAAGCAATGCAGAAGTAGAATCACATCTGCTAGCAAAATCCAGCTGCCTGAATAACTTGGACTACCTTAAAAGACAGTGATGCCTTTGCATAAAAATGAATTGAAGCCTGGGTATGCTGATTATTCAGTGGAGAGTAGCAGTAACCTGCGCTAGTCAATGGAGAGAGATTCCTTCAAGGCACATTTCATATGTCTTTCAAGTCATGACATCTGGAGGAAATAAATTAAGTGATATGTGTCCTTTTAACTATAAAGACATCCTAAACTACCGTATTAGCTAAACATATGTCACACTGTAAATATCTATATTTGTCAATGAAATTCCAAGTATCTCTATGTGATAGATTCCAGAAATATGTAAACTTGCTCTTCAAGCTGTGCATTAGCCAGTTAAAATCTCAAAATTGGTAGTCAGTAAGCACAGTCTAATGAAAGTTAAGACATAATAGCTAAATCTCAGTGACATATTAACACTGTTAATGTCATTAATTCACTGTTAATTAATCACTGTTAATGTCACTGTTAATGGCAGTTCTGTTTCAGAACTGCCAGGTGTACAGCCAATTCAGAGACTAAAGCATTGCTCAAACTTAAATTTGTATAAATTTAAGGCAAACCTGTATCATTAAATTAAATAAATCTAAGACAGCTCTAATGCTTCTGCTGTTGTGGAAACGTATCCAAAAAACTAGAAAATTTGTAACTGTCCAGATTTATGAGTGGAATTTGATTGCTTAATTACGAACATCTCATTAGAGATTTGGGTTAAAAGACATGTCATGACAGAGAACTGCTGCAGTTCTGCCTTCTATACCAGCTGCTGGAGGCTATGGGATATACTCAAGGGAATTCTCTCAAAAAACACTGGTTGCTGAACTAGTAGTTCAGACTACTGGCTTATGTGCCTAAGTCTTCAAGAGTTTAGTCTGCTGCATTTAAGTTGTGCCACAGTAATCCTTTCCTTTCATTGTACATATACAAAAATGAAGCTCTCACAGCTCTGTATGTTAAATGAGAATATATATTTGTTTAGATAATTCTACGCACACTGGAATAATTTCTTAAAAGGACATTAATTCCAATATTGTCTGTGTAACCCATGGATGAAAAAAAAAGTCATTATGATTAAGTAGGGACTAGTATAAGTAAAAAAACACAAAAGGAAGGGAAAAAAAATCATTTGAGAGCAATTACTCATTTAGAAAAACATTCTTGAATGTGTTTTAAAGGCAAATTTTAAGGCTGGTGAAAAATGAGTACATTATTAGCTGTAATAAAAGTTATTTTTTGTAGAAGAGAAGTAAAGGGCATGACACTGATATGAAACACTCTATTATGAGTATGAAATTGGCATGTTTGAAGCTATCAAGAGAACTCTCAAGTAAAAATTCTGATTTAATTACATTGTTACCTCCAACCAGACATTTATACAAATGTAATACAAGATCTAAAGTAAATTAGAATCCTTCTGGAGCAACAAGTAGAGACTGGACAGAATATTTTATTTTCAAAATGGTGATATGCCCCTCTGTTTAGGAGTCTCAATCCTATTCTTCAGGCAGAATTTGGGTCAAGATTAAGATATAGATTTAGGTGCAAACAAGGCAATTGTATGAAAGATGGGGAGAGTGTAAGTTCAGCTATAAATGTGAATAATGTGAATAAAATATAAATCAAGCTGCCGTTAATCTATTTAAAACACCTTTCAAGGTATTTT
The DNA here is from genome assembly GCA_013397755.1 of Cnemophilus loriae. Taxonomy (NCBI): domain Eukaryota; kingdom Metazoa; phylum Chordata; class Aves; order Passeriformes; family Corvidae; genus Cnemophilus; species Cnemophilus loriae. The sequence continues at coordinate 693,173 of VZTF01005243.1, forward strand.
GTTGGGTTTTTTTTCTGACCTACTGGTGCTGTTCAATAATGGCTTAGATATTCTGTCTCACTTCTCTGTTGAATTTGCCAGATAACACAGATGCTGGGCATATACTAGGGAATCTCACAAGATATTATATGCCTCTGATTAGGCAACTGAATCAAATCACCAAGTTAAATTTTTCATGGAATCTGGACAGCAGTTCAGCTGATTGAGGAAATCTATTGATCAGTTGAGACTTACTCATCTAGAAGATGAATTTTCAGGCTCACATAGGTGTTTTGGATACACTGTAGTGCTGAAATGACACCAAATGTGGTAGAACTGCAGGCAGAGGATTATACCCCTTCCCAGAGTTTAAGCTAATATGCAAAACTGTTGGACACGACCTGAGAAATTGCTGGATGTAACAGATGACCATGGAAGAAATGATGAAAATTACAGTTCTGGGCTTCTCAGCACAAGAGAGAGACGAAACTTCAGGTGAAACACCAATAAAGGGTCACTAAAATGATAAAAGGACTGGAGCATCACTCCTGTGAAGAAAGACTGAAGTAGCTGAGACTGTTTAACCTGGAGAAGATCCATGGGGAATTCCATCTACGTATGTAAATACCTGAAAGGAGAGGTCATGGTTTAATACACGAAGGGAGAGGTCACCAGCAGAGTAAATGATCGATTTTTGTTAGGTATCTGATCCCTCTGCAAAATTTTCTACCCCTGTTCCAAGTCATAGTGGAGCTAAATTCATTTGATGTATTCTGCTTGTACCTAATTTGTTTGCTTATTTTGTTCTTGGAAGTAGTTCAGCCACTTTTCCCTTCACTTTAATAAATTGAACCTGAGGAGATATCATGCATGGAAAATCACATTCTGAATAATTAAATATTGATACAATTTCATACGTAGCTGGAAACAGTTTTCTGAAGGGAAGTTTTTGTTCTCCAAGTACAATCACACACAACTCTGACTGCAAATTTTTCTAGGTACTGTACATATGGTATTTCCTATGGGTATATTGCACAGAAAGTAAGGTACTTTTCATTTTTACCACGCATCTCGATATCACATTTTCTATTCCATAACCACATATGTTATTATGACTTCCTAAACACAGCTGTTAACAGTAGAAATTAAGGTCGATCAAGTGAGGGCACATAAAAGGTCAGTTTAAGTCATTCTAAATGCATCTGTAGATGCCCCTTAAATGTATAAAATTGAGAAAAGATCACATTATTAGTTGGACTACACAGAAAAATAAAATTACTGAAGCCTCTTGTGATGTTTTTTTCACACAGAATGTTATTTACTCAGTTTGTCTATTACATTATCCCAGAAGAAAAAGAATGTTTCTTGTAGCTTTTTCAGTAATTATTAGATTTACATTCTAAATATAAAGATCCACATTTTAAAGATACAAACTTTAACTGCACTGGGAACAACATTAGTAGCAGCCAAGTGTATAGACTGTCTTGTCAAATAGTTATTTAGTGTTTTTGTGGGACAAGTTCTTGCAGGAGTATTTTATAACTAGAGCTCAAACACCCACACAACCCAGTAGCCAACAGGCAAACAAACTGCATAATGTAAATAACAATGAATGTTTTCTAAGGCAGCATGATATTTGGCAGATTTGCAATAAAATTAGTTTCTCAGAAAGGCTAAAGAAGGAGCTGGAGAGAAAAAATAATGAGACTTTTACCAGCAAAGGGAAAACATCATTTCTTTCAGTGGATAATGATCAGGACCACATAAGCTGCTTCTTACACAGAAAGCAAAGAAAAAGGAATTTTGAATTTGAACAAAATACTCACAGCAAAAAAATCTCATGGTTATTCAAGAATATTGAACTAAAATAGAACGAAGTGCTCCTGTTAATTTATTAATTTTCAGGTTTTGTGACAGATACTCCACATTCGTCAGTATCATTCCTATGTAGTTGATCTCTGATGACAATGATGTTATCTTTATATAGTTCGGATCATGTATATAAATAAAATAAAATAAAATAAAATATAAAATACATTTAACTTTTGTATTTATTTTGGTAGTTTTCTATTCAGTGTGCTCAATCACACCTATTAGGAGGCCTTCACAGAAATTTATACAAAGCAAAAAGACTTTAATAGTATTATATTATAAACACAAAGATATGTTTCTAGTATTCAGAAAACATTTGTTTGGGCTGAACATTTTCCACGCTTTGTGTGTCTATGCAAATGTTCCTTTCAGTAAAGTTTCTGTCAGACAATTTTGATGAATTCTAACAGTGTTCTGGGAACAGGGTTAGTTTTTGTAATGTGGAAACTTTTAACGGAGGCTACCTCTACAGCTGATTTACTACTGTTTCTTTAAATCTGGATACTTGATTTTGTATCTTCATTTCCTAATGGAAAAGTACACTAATGGTGCACAGGATTTGGAAAATTTTTCACACCTCCGAATTTCATCCAAAACCTTTAACCTCCTGTCATGTTATACACATGGTTGCTTCCCAGTTTTCTTTAGCATATTGTGGTCAAATGTGGCAACAGGCAACGCAAATTTGTCAGTACATGTAACTCTTATGCCTTTACAAAATGTCTTTTGATGATATGAGTCACAATTGTACAGTAAATTGCCAAATACTATTTTCAACTTTTGGAAAAAAAAACCTATATCCTTGAAAGAGAATTAGGAAACACTGGTTTTTGATAGCAATTGTGTTCCACGTTCTTTGTCATAGTCAATTTCTTGTCAACTTTACATTGATGACTGCTGTACTACTGCCGTACTGCTACAATACTGTTTTTTCTTCATTGAAAAATTCAAGCAAAATAGACTGATCTGTTTTATGTTGGTTCCTTCATGCTTTCTGCTGATTTTCTTTGCATTCTTCTACCATCTGACAATACTTTCAAGATTCTGATGTGCACCAGCTGAATATTTACATTTGATGACTTTACTGTATATTAAATACATTTCCATATTGCAGTTACTCTTTTCTATGAATTCTGAATGCTTCCATAGTCAGATTTGTCATGTTTCTGTTTAATTTATATGCCTATGCAGAGAAATCTTAATGTCTATTAGTCACCCCAATATCTTTTGCCACATTCTTAGGTGCATAATTTTAATTATTATTATTTCAAGGATATTCAAGATAGAGATGATAGTTATCAGAACACATTTAACAGTTTGTATTAATGCAATGCTCTGTTAGAAGTCAGGAGTTGTAAAAAGTTACCATTTTTGTTTGTCCATCAGACACTGCCAAAACCTGAATTCTGTTTCCTGAATGCCTGTAAAAAGGCAAGGTGCTTTTCAAAATGTGACAACTGGTGAAGGAGACAAGTAAGGTGTCTTATCTGTAGGTGTCTCATCTGCACAGAGATCTGTTACTTCTCAGCAGCAATGGTGGAATCACCCATGGCTGTCACTAGAGGTACCAACTCCTTCACTCGATCGTTTTGCCCGCAATTGCTGAAGCTGATGCTTGGTTAAGTAAATCAAGATCCTGTCTAAGATTGGTTGTGTAAAACACTGTATACAAGACACAGCTAAGTGTATTGCACAAAAAATGTATTAATTGATTGCACCTTATTACTGATATAAAGGAAACAGTATTGAGGGGCTATTGAGAGACAAAGTTGTAACCCAAACGAAATTAGTAGTTCATAGTGACATAACCACAGAGAAATAAATCAGCTTCTCACACATTTATTTAATCTATAACTATTTTTATAGTTCAGTAAAGGACACAATATATGCATTACATGCAAAATTGTCTTGTATTGCGAGATATGCAGCTTTATTTTTTGACACAGAATGCATGACTATCATCTGCTCTCAACAAGTTTTAAAAGTGAACAATGAACAGAGCTCAAGCAAGAGAAAAATAGCAGTGAGTGAAGCTTAAGCATCTTATTTATCTTTGAGCATCTTAAACAAGACTGTGAGTGGTATTGAGTGACTGTGGTTCCATTTTAAGTAGAAACATTTGTCTGACTGAGGAAGCATATATAATACAGAATAATTCCAAACATATTCAGAGCTATATTTATTTATATTTTAAGAAATTTATCTTATGCCTGAAATTTAACAGATGTTAGCTCAGCTGATTCAGGATTTTGGCAGATTCCACTGTGTATGTATTTAGCATCAGTGGCTGAATTTATTATTCCATTATCATCTGTGAAGGAACAATGAAAAATAGTGTAATAATTTCTGAGATATATAGAAGTTGGCACTGAAAAATGAATTGATGAATGCTGTTTTTGTGTCATAATACTACAGATTTGTTTTCCAGATAGTTCACAGTATCTCTGTTGCACCTGACAGCTTCAAGAGGAATGAATTTTTGCAGTGCCTTTGATGCTCCTATCTAGAACAACACCCCTGATATTCCAGTGTTAAAAATTTCAAACACTTTCGCAAAGAAAGGGTGGTTTAGATGTGACCACAAATATTTTTCCTGTTTCTCTCTGGAATATATCTTTACATCCTCCATAAAGCATCTTGGACCATGCTGTGAGTTGTAAAATTTAGCAGAACAGTGAAGCATTTGCTTGGGAAGGTATCTATAAATGGCAAACTGACATCTGATTACTAAGATAAAAATTATTTCTCTGATGGAGGGTGTGGGGTGGTGGTGTCTCTTCAGCTCCTCAACTGTTATTTTCATGGGTAGGTCTTTGGAGGTCTTCAGTCAAGATATAAACAAATAATATATGCTTGAAAAGTAAAGTATGTGAACAATTTTTTTGAGGAGCAGGAATTTAAAAGAGTATGTTAAAGTACAAATCTTGTTTCACACCTTGGTGCCGAGGTATCTTTGGATACAAACAAGATTTAAAGAAATGTTTTCATTACTTTTCATGGTTAGACATTAACAGTGATTGAAATTATCTCACATCTGTTTTCTTGGGAATACTTATAAGATTAAGATTCATACGAACCACAACAATTAACACCTAAATTTTGTAGAACTGTAGACAGATATTTCTATTTTGGTTCTGCTGAAAAACTGCCATATATAGTTTTGGTTAATATTATACTTATCCATTTCACTCGTGACCATTAAATAAAATGAAAAATGCATATAAATTTAAGAACTATATATTTAAAATACTTGCTAACCAATTTTTTTCTGTATTTCAGACACTTTGTAAGTTTGAGTGAGAAACAGTACTAGATCTGGGAAACAGTACTAGATAGCTAATTATGGATAAATCAATCCTATCTGGAGATAGAACAATCCAGCTAATCATGCTCAAAAAGCTATTAGAGAATGAGTTAAATAGATTTTGAAGAACTATGTACTTAAAATAACTCTGTAACCAAGTCTTTTTCTAGATTCTAGAAACTTTTAAAGTTTTTAATAATTATAGTTAAACTTATTAAACTCTCTCCAGCCTTGCTTATTCTTATTTGCCTTTCATAAACCTGCTTTCCTATTAAAAGGACTAGTTTGGGTCCTCAGATCCACAATATATTTACAAAAAATCTTGGATATTTTTGCCCTATGGGCTTCACATGTGTTGGACAGAACTGTACCCCAACTATAAAAACAGAACAAGAACTTCTTTTCTTAAATTAGATTGCTCCATAACTAGGGGTTTTTAACTGTTCCTTGCAAACAAACTGAAACCTATTGCTCTTCAATTTCTTATGTAAGTCAGAAACATTAAGTTTCAATGACAACAGGATTTACTGATTTCTGCATCAACAAAATGATTAGAATGTGTCTAGGTCAAAATTATCATCCCATAGGAACAAGAGTGGAGGGGCAAGAATAGAAAACTACTGCTATCTCAGAGCTAATACATGCAAAAACAACTGAAAATTGTACTGCCAGGAGAAGGGAGAAAAATAAAAAAATCATATTCCTCAAAGATGTATTTCTTAATTAACCACTAAAGAATCAGGTGGCTATAATACAAAACTAATAGTTATTGTTACTTCAAAGATTTAAATGTCACCAAAAAAAATGAGGACACTAAGAATGCTAGTAATACAATGACTAGACTGAGTAAGAAGAAGTACGGGGTCAACATGTACAATAGGTAAAAGTACAATATGTAAAGATTAAGAAAAACAAATTTTGTTATAAGCCAGAAAAATGTCAGTAATAATCAAAGAGGAAGTAGAAAACACCAAATATGTTGATTACTGTTGTGTAACTGAGATTTCAATATGAAAAAGAACGCTAGGATGGAACACGAAAATATATTGTGTCAAATTGATATTGCAAAGAAAGAACGGAAGAAGGAATTAACTAAACAACACTTTCTAGCAACTGCTATACACCGATCATGTGCATTGTTGAGAGAGAAATTGATATTTTCCAGCTGTTAAAATACTAATACTGTGGAACAACCTTCATATATGACAGAGTATGAGGGCAGATAAATAGTTCTGAGATGAAATCTGATCCATTTCTGAAAAGGCTTTGATTGTTTATAATACCTGAAGACAATTCTTCATGTCCTTTCTTGTCTATAATACCTGAAGACAATTCTTCATGTCCTTTCTTGTCATATTCCAAAAACCTCAAAGGTCTTTCCTTCACTCTATCTAAAATGTTTTAACTACTACATAATACATGTTAAACTGATAAACTCTAATAAAATATTTTATAACTTTTACAGAAATGTAATGATTTTTTAATTATCCATGTTTCATGAGTTCTTAATTTCTCAAGAAAAAAAAGGTTCAGTGCAAAAAATTCTATGTGAGGATTCTTCTCACATAATTTTAGATATTGGTCTTTCTTTTGCTGCCCCATAAAACTCAATATACAGATCAAAGCATGTCCAGAATCTGAATCTTTCGGCATATCTGTCTTGAAGAACAGTTTTGGAAATGGAAAAAGATAACTCTATCAAGGCATCCCTCTTTATGCCTACAGAATCTAGACATATGGAAGTGAGCCTTGTGAAGGGATTGTGCTTCTACAAATAATTTTTTTTTTTTACAATCTGTTCCATTGCATGTTCACATGCTCAGTAAAGAAGTTCTTCCTCATATCCAGGTGGAGCTTTCTGTGCATCAGTTTCTTCCCATCACCTCTTGTCCTATTGCTCAGTACCACTGAGCAGAGCCTGGCTCTTAGCTCTTGACACCCTCACTTCAGATACTTATATAATTGATCAGGTCCTCTCTCACTTGTCTCTTCTTGAGACTGAACAGGCCCAGCTCTCCAAGTCTTTCCTCGTAAGAGAGATGCTCCTGTCCCTCAATCATCTTTTTTGCCCTTCACTGGACCTGCTCCAGGAGCTCCATTTCTCTCTTGTCCCAGAGAGCCCAGAACTGGACACAGCACTCTAGAAATGGGCTCACTAGCACTGAGCAGAGAGACAGGATCACCTCCCTGCTGGCAATGCTCTTCCTAATGCCCTCCAGGATACCATCAGCCCACTTGGCCACAAGGACACACTGCTAGCTGATGGACAGTTTGTTGTCTACCAGGACACCCAGCTCCTTCTCCACAGTGCTGCTTCCCAGCAGATCAGCCCCCACCCTGTACAGGCACAGAGGGTTGTGTTTCCCCAGGTGCAGGACCCTGCCTTTGCCTTTGCTGAATTTCAGGCAGTTCTTCTCTGCCCATCTCTCCACCCTGCTGAGGTCCTTCTGAAGGGCTGCACAGAACTCGGGGATATTGGCCACTCCTCACAGCTTTGTGTTGTCACTGAACTTGCTGAGGAGGCATTTGCCCCTTTATCCAAGTCACTGATTAATAAATTAAACAATACTGGACCCAATATTGAACACTGGAGAATACTGCTAGTGAGAGGCATCCAACTAGACCCTGTGCCACTGGTTACCATTCAGCTAATCATACTCAAGTAGCTGCCAGAGGGTGAGATAAATAGATTTCCATTTATTCAATGTCTAGCTTACATACAGACATTTAAAATATAGGTATTTTTATCTTTGAGACTGCCTTCCACTTTCAGTTGATGCAAGAAGGGCAATAGGAAAATCAAGCTGGCTACAGATAAAGCACAGCACTGTCCTGGATAGAATGGACTCAGCCTCACTGCCCTTGTGCAAACTCATTTTGTCATTTCTGATGCCGTTTTGTAGTCCACTTCATGTCCCATTACCCCTCCAAAAGGGCCAGATTTTGGTGCATGTCCTGTGTCAGAGTATCCACTCCTGCAAGGGTGCTTCACTACAGCATTTCAGAGAGTTTTAGAGGTCTGCATGAGGGCAACTGGACAGACATATCTAAGTCTGTCCCTAAAAGTCAAGGGAATTCCAATGTGTAAAGAAGGGAGAGATTAACCAGATCAATATTAAAGAGGGAAGAAGTGCAATGTTTTCTCACTTGTCCATACAATTGAATAGAATAATTTTTATTCCTTTCTGATAATTATCAGTATTTATTAATGAGGTTGTAAACCTACAATGGAACTGAACCTGTTCATGAGATTTCAGTAATGTAAACTCCATATAGTCTCTAAATATATTTTAATGATTCAGCAGCATTCCTCGCTGGAAAAGTGGTGCTCAGTCTTATTCTCTAAAAGGACTTCTACTAAAAATGAAAGCATGTGACTTTCTTTTCTGATTTTAAGTCAGTATCAGAATAAATTTTATCCCAGACACTTCTAATTTTCAGTGGTTTCCATCCTACTATTTAGTTGAAAGAGCTAAATCTTGACTGCCTGCATAAACCTCACAGCTCTTAATGCATTTTTCCTGGGACAATTTATGAAGTACACTTTTACACAAAGTGACTATCCTGAATACAAATAGTTTGTTTGGCTATGTTTATACACAGTTCTATAGACAGTGATAACTGATAGCTACTCTCTTTTGAATGTTCTCGAACAATTTAAACACAAAAAACTCCTAACCTGAATAGCAGTATTTTTTCCAATATAATTGCTTGTGAACATTATGCATGTAAATGCCACTTAATGTAATGTAATCTCTTCTCAGGGATTTTTTATTTAATAATAAAATTAATTATTTTGTGAATTTGTCACGGTCATTCAAGTCAAAAGGTTTCCTGACTGCTATAAAAGGGATATTAAATCATGAGACTTGATAAATGACAATTTTTGTCATTATCCAACAAAGGACTGAACTTACATTGAAGTTAAGTGAAGCACATGTACTTTGTAAGACAATTTAAGTCTCCTTCTGTTAGAGGAATCTTGAGTCATACTGGGGATTTTTGGAAAAATTGTGAGCAATTCTAAGATACTTTAAGAATCTAAATCTTAGAAGAATATAAATTACCTAAAATGAAGTAAACTTCTTAGCTAAATATTTCAGTTACAAAAAAAAAAATAGGTACCCCTATTACTAAATAGATTCAAAAATAAGGCTTTTTTATTACAGTTACTCTGAAAAAATCAGAGGAAGAATAGCATGTTCTAGTAACAAATATCAAGTTGAAATGCATAAAAGTAGCCCAGAGATAACTGAAGACTGAGGAAGAAAACCCATCAGTCCTACCAGCAAAGGAGATAGAACACTGATGGATCAGTGTAAAAATAATTAGGAAGAATCAAAATTTAACATCAAAGGAAAACAGCAGCTTTGTTCGTGGACTTGTCTGTATTAATAATAATTCATGGTAGAGCTGGCTGTTTGTATTTTGGTTGTTTGCATTTTTGTGGTGAGCCACTCTTATATTTTGATTACATTGTTAAAATATCAATTAGCCTAAAAAGAAATTCTAATATTTGGATCCTCACATAAGGAAAGTGTATTACTCAAAATATACCCAACAGGAGTCCTTCTCTAGAAAGGAAAACAAATTTTTAGTTTTAGCTCAAAACATGGCTGGCTGTCTTCAAGTTATGATTATATTTGTGGGGAAAATAATGCAGTTAATGCAGTTTAATGCATTATATTGCCAGAAACAAGAAAATAGGACAGAAAATAAAACCTCAAAAGTAAGATCTGATGTTAGCAAATTGCACATTATGATATTGCAGGGCTAGTTATAGCTGTGCTCTTTTTTGTGTTTCTTTAACTCTGCTTAGCCATAATTACATCATTCAAATCTTCTACCCCAATACACAAACATATTTGAAATATCCCACTTTAGTCTTAGCTGACTCTCAGATATATATTTAATACTAGGATAAATATTTTTCCAGTGCTAAAAAAATCAGGTAATGTGTTTTTAGTAACCAACAAGCAGATTGAAAATATTTTTTTTTTGCCTGTATTCTATCACTTTTAATTTTAATCACGTACAGTGAATGGTCATGCTACTCTATCAATCTGTGTTCTCAAGCTACTGCTTTTTTTCTGAAAATTTGACATATATATTGCTGTACCATATTTTGGCATATGTATCAATATCCCTTTGAATTTTTGTCAATGTTACAGATGAATATGATTCCATTAAAATATATACTATGCAAAAACTCAAAGAAAACAAACAATAGCCATAAAACTACTAACTGAATCAGCAAGTGGTGAAGTGCTAGGCAAGGAGGTCATTGGTCTTCTACAGAGCAGGAAATATTGCAGGACTTCACAAGACAGTAAAGTAACTTTATGGACCAATCACATCCCAATTCTTTTCAAACTGGGGAAAAATGTCTTTACATAGGCACATACACATATAGTGCTAAATAGAAATTTAATAACAGCAGTAATTTAAAATGACATTTACTTTCACAACCACAAATCTTTGTCTTATAGATCAGGAATTTAACTGTAAGTTTTCATTTGTGGTGATGCCCATCAGCTAGGTGGAGCCTTACAATATTCAAAACATGTATTCTCTTTATCCAAAGACTGCATTACTTCAAGGAAAGTATTGATTTTTGCCAAGAGACATACAGAAAGGCAATCAATCAATGACAGTTTGCAAGAAAGCTACTAGTAAGACTACCCTTGATTCTCACTTTGTATTCCTTGAGGTCATGCATTTATTTTAAATTTTTGGTTCTTTGATGATTAAGGAACAGCCATAATTCAAATCAGTCTTAGCCATTTTTTTTTTCCTGCATAAATGAACTAAACGAAAAAAAAATATGAATAAATAAAGAAAAATATGATTTTAAAGGAAAGCTTTCCATGGACTGGACCACTTTCAGTTTGTTGCCTTTTAATATGTTTTTCTTTTATTTCTTGTCGTGGTTTAGGAATGGTACTCCCCAATTTAGTGTTCTCACTGACACTCTAAACTGCACTGCTTGCTCTACCTCTTTCCCTTCCCTTCCCCTCCTGGATGCTCCCTCCAGCCTGGAGGGATGTGCCACTCCACTGCTCTCTCCAGCTTGGGACCAGCATTAGCCAACCACCATTTCCACCACTCTTGCTCAGCTGGAAAGAATCCTTTCTCTCGGAAGAGAGAAAGTCCCTTCCCCAATCTCTGGCAATGATGTGAGGTGGTACAGAATAATCTCTGTGTCCTACCCATACCTCATCCCAGCTACTGCAAAAATTAACCCTGTCCTGGCTGGAAGCAGGAAACACCTTTATGCACATTTTCATTTCAAGCTATGCTACCTGATATACTTAATAGTATCTTTTAAAAACCTGAAATGCTTATGTCGTTTGCCTCAAGAAGATGATATCTCTACTCTTCATGGTTTCCTTTTAAGGTGAAGTAATGGAGATTTTAACATCAGTAAGCCTCAAAGATCATGTAAGATTGAAGTCAGAAACAACTATAACAGTTCTGACTTTTTATCCAAGGACAACAATGAGTTCAAAACAATATAGCATTTTACAATGCAAATATTAGGATTTGGAAGCTGAGAACTTGTAGAGAATTATAGTGCTCACCATCTATAAAACATACTGACATTTAAAACACCAATGTTTTTCTCAAAGAGAAAACACAAAGCTGAATTATAAAGATCAAAAAACCCTCTCCTGGATTTTAAGATAGCTACAAAACTTCAGCACTTTTTTAAAAAGGCAGACTCTTGCTTCAAGAAAAGATCTACATCTTCAAATGAAAAATAAAACAAATTCCAGTCATGGCGCTTTGTCTGACATTATTCAATTTCCAAATTATAGGTTGCTTGTGGTTAAAAAAATGCAGCCTCAAGTACTGAAACAGAGAAAATTGCATATTTCCCAGAGAATAAATAAATAAAAAACAAGTAAATAATAAATAATAATTATATATGTTACACCTGTTATTAGCAGTTACAGACAGATTGTACCATGTACTGGGGAAAAACGTCTGTCAGTATGCATATGCTGAATGAAACACTAGATCTGAAAATTTCTGCAGAATATGGTGAAAGTCAAATAGATATAATCACTCAATGACAACACTGAATACAGAAATTTATCCTCTACTCTTTGGTATTTCTCCCAAAAACAGGTTTGTTTTTTTTTTTCTCCTGTGAAAAATAGGTACTATTCCAAAAGTAAATGATTCTGCAAAATAAATAAATTGTAGAAAAAATTATGAAGAAAAAAGTAATTGTTTAAGAATTATTTTTCTTGGAAGCCATTACTGAAAGGGACCATATCTGTTCAAATATCTCTCACCTACCAAATATCTCTTATACACCAAATATTGTGAAAATAAAGAGTGCTATCTACTGCTAAAAGCACAAGACTATAAAAGTATTCCCTCCAGGAAAAATAAATAACAAAGAGTCCAAGTAATGCTTTAATTATAAATTTATTGGACATAAGATTCCACTGAAGAATTCCAAGTATGTCAGGAAGAAAGCAGATGTCTTTGCTGTGTTATGCTGTATATGCTACTTTCTGTATCTCATCTCACTCATACAAAATGAATATAAAATATTAAGCTACTACAGAAAACATAAACAGCAAAGGAGAGTCTCATCATGACTGAATAGTCCCATAATAAAATTTAATTTAGAGAAGTCATTATTCAACTGCCAATAACAATATTCTATAAATCAGAGTTTTTAAAATTATCAATGACAGAGATGGACACTATTCTCATATTTGTAAAAGAATAAGAATAACAGTCCAGATAGTTACTGTAGAACAAATTACCCTTTAAAAATCCTTACTGTTGTTTAACATGCATTAGGTTGCTTTTCTTCACATTTTGGTGGTTGATGGCTGGAGGTAATACTTTTCAGCACAGTACATCTTATGATTCATCTGATTACACAATAAATGTTTCAAAGACTACAGTACAGGTATTTCATATATCCCATTTAATTTCAGAAAATATATAACATTAATGCAGTGGACATGTAATTTTTTCACTAGCTTTTTAAAGAAATATCCTATTTCTTCACAAATGAAGAACTGTAAATATAGAAAGAGCATTCTTAGGTAATACTTCCGGGACATTTGCCCTATCCACAAAACCAAAACAGAGATATCATTAGAAAGGAGTTAGTACACTTATGTCAGTAATTTGATAAATGTATGGGCAGGTATCTTATTTTCTTGTCAGTTAAGGTTTGCACTTAGCAGTCAGTGTATTTTTCAGAATTTGGTCCAGCATATTTTAGTTTTAAATACCTCAAGAACTTGGTCTTCCAATCCTTCCCTCAGGAAATTATTCTATAATCTTGTCAAGAGATAGGTTATGCTTATCACTACCAAGTGACAGTACTTGCAGGTATAACATGATACTCTTATTTAAGACCTGAGACAATCTCCACAGAAAGATAATGGAAGTGGAAAAAATCCTCTTAAATTTAATCTTCAATGGTCAGGCAAATAACGGAACCGAGAGTGGAAAGTCAAGACATTTATTATGGCTGCCTTGCAGCTTAACACCAATAATAATGCAATCATGCTTATTTAATCTAGTTTAGACTTTCAATTCACTTTGCATCCAGTATCCAGCAAACCTGAGCTAAAGACCAAATCAGTTATATCAAATTACTTTACATTTGCCTTATTTACCTTACCTTTATATTTAACTTATTCATAGGCTATATGAAATGTTATATACCATACCCTATTTACGAATGTGTTCCTTCATATTTGTGAAAAGATTTGGAAATTGCAGGTTATCTATATTCCACAAATTACATGACAGATGAAGAATAGCCTAGACAGCAATTTGTTTTCCTTTCCAATAGAGGATATGGGAAAGAAGCCTGTTTGGCAGCAGGCCCATGTAAGATTATCCATATGTCTTAGGTGAGATCCCTGGGCAATAAATAATAGGCATCTGAAAAGCTAGGAGTGAAGGACAACGTATTTTTTACATCTTCATTTACATGTATTGTTAATGAATGTTGTATCAGAACAAGTATCTTTAGAAGATATTTACGAAAATTTTGCACTGGTTTCTGACTCTTCACAGAATAGAATAATTAGGAGTGACAGCTTTCTGCAGTTATGTTGTTAGCTTTTCCTGAAGTTAGTTAAAGTAAACCTCCAGATCATTTAATCTTTAGCCTGTGGTCTTCAGAAGATAAAAAATTGATAGCTGTTTGACACCTGAAATATCTTCATCTACCTAAGAGATGCCATGTCCTCCTTTATGGCATAACATAGTAGCATAAAAAAATGTTATGTTTACTGATGAGGCATTTCCAAAGCCATAGGAACATTTCTCCATTTCAGTGATGGTGCGGCCATGTGGCCAGCAATGGCATGCCCTTCCTTGAGCAGAGCTCTGCCCTGTAGCACTCAGCAAGGGAGCAGGGCTGGGATGGGGATGAGGACAAGGGTTGGGACAGAGCCCTGTAACTGCAAAGTAAAGCCATGGTAACGAGATGGTGGAGATTGATCTGGCTCCAGGGTCAGAACGCCCTCAGAGACTGGCACATAGGGCTGAAGGAGACTTGGAACAGGCATTCCTGATGACAAAGCTGTAGCAGTTGGGGTTTTTTTATCACTGACCACTGATTTCTGTCTAACCTGCCCTCCAGGAGAAAATACATCTTTTCAGGCAAGCCACTTTACACAGAGAAGAGACTATTACCTTTCAGTCTGAAGCAGTTGAAGCATATTAGAAGACGAGCATCCTTTCAAACTAAAGAAGCCCGTGTATTTCGCTATTTTGTTTTATGGCATGTTTAACGACATTCTGTTATCTTGTTTTTACTTATTTCTGTTTATGTTACAGAAGATCAGACTCCACTAAAACCCTTTTGGGGCTGAGCAAGGTGAAAGAATGACTCAATAAATCTCATAAACCTGACTTCCATTTATACACATTAATATAGTGGTTATATTTTTTTCTATTGTGGATATAGATTTTCTTTGGCAGTTCTAGATATATATTCGTCTTGACATCCAGCATGCAATTAATTGCCAAATTGCTTTCTACCTGATCCACAGCCTGTCTTGCACATTGAAAATGAAGATTCAAGTATGGCTCTGATTGATCTGACCAAATACCTTCCCATCTCCATAGAAAGGTGTGATCATATATCAATAGTATAAAAACAAAACAGTAGAACTACATCTCAGATGTAAAAATGTAATACTGTACAAGAAAAAAACATGTTTAAAAATTCCATAAGTAACATAGCAGTAGTGATAAAAAACTTGATGACAATTAGCAAAATTAGAAGTGAGATTCTGAAACAGAAAAGAAAGCAATATTTATCTTAGTTTGAACTAGTAGAAAAAGAATTACCACAGTTTGGAAATAAATTCTTGCATTTTGTTTGTCTGTTGTTTTACTTCAAGGAGTGAACCTATTTTCAAATACATATGGATATTAACTAATGAAATTGAATAAAATTAAAATCTTATTTTCCTGAGGACAAACACTTCATATTGCTTATACCAAACTTTTCTACTGATACTTTGTTCTGATTTTCAGTTATGGAAGTATAGCTGAGATGCAAATGTTACATTCTATGTTATATGTATAGCAGTATTTTTTTAATTTAAATTATGGGTGATCAATAAGAGGTTTGGTACTCCAGACTTCCCCTATTAAAAGATATTTTTAAAACCCATTACATGTACTAGTATTATATAGAATAATTTTCACAAACAATGTCAATATTGATCTTTATGTTTTACCAAATGAATCATTTTACAATGTAGCAAATCCTTTTACATTATTTTGAGTCTTGTCTAACAGAGTCTTGTCGCTGAATCTGTCAGTCACCAGTTAAGTGACTGACAAACATGAATTAATTGTTAAACTTTTAAAAGTGCTTCTTGAAGCAATTTTGTTTTGTTGTTAATTATTTGAAAAAATCATTTAAATGGTAACTAACTCATTAAATTAAAATGTTTTGGAACATGTGACTATCTTCCCTATATACGAGAAATAACTTGAGGTTATTAATGATTCAAAGAAAAACTATCCTACTAAAGCAGA